>JAEMOT010004234.1:90121-162221 GCA_019297695.1 Apostasia ramifera | reverse complement strand
ACAAATACATATATAAGCTTACCTTACAAACAATCCTCAATATAATGTCCTGGTGTTGAGTAGAAAGCTTTGAAACAGTAATCAGAAGATCAGGTGCCATATTGGCTTTATCCTGTTGTCAAACCAACCACAACAACTTAATTCATAGATTACATATGATTGGTTAATAATAAATTGAATTAATAACATATCACTACCAAACTGCAAAACTATGAAAAGACATGGAAGGCAATCAAAACAAAAGAAGGCACCAACCTCTGAAGACAAGCGATCGAAGGACATCTCGATATATACTATACAGAAATTTCTAACCATAGGAGACCCACCAGCCTCACAGTAAATTTTCCAGAGCTCCAGCACCGGCAGCCCAATCTCCAACAAAAAGATCATGCAAAAACATCACATTCTAATCTCGGGTGCCTAAGTTTCAGCAATCCAACCCAAGGCAACTATGGAAATCAATTCAAAAGCGGAAATCAGGCAAAGCTCAAAGCTCTTCAAAGAAAGATTAGTCCTCTACTACAAATCGGAGTAGTAAGGCCAATGGATGAACAAGCTCAACCAAAGATATTGTATAATAGGATCAAAATTAGATTTTTAGCCCCGTTGGGATAAAAATTAAAAATAAAAAAAAATAAAGAAAGGGTTTTGAAGGAGATTCACCAGCTTGCGTATGGAAGGAGATGGACACGAAAGGGAGGAGATGGAGTATGGGAGGATCTTGGACAGCAGTTGCTCGAGCTTGGAGTCATCGGCGAGGGCGAGGGGGGTCAGCAACGGGGCGGGTATTGAAGGCGTAGGCGGTGTAATCTGCCCTGCGGTACCAGTTTAGAAAGGTCCTCGCCGGCGTCTCCATCTCCCTCGGAGAGATGATCCACCTCACCACCTGAACGACGAAGCTCCAGGAGATCGAAACCGTCCAGTACCAGCCAGCGTCCTAGCAGATCGACTGCTGCATGATCCCGGCGGAGTCGAGGCGGACGGGGCCGTCGAAGAGGCGGCGAATTGCCGCTGGGCGAGAGGGGGATTTGGGAAAGATGGGTTCGACGACGTCGAGGTGGTGGATGGAGATGAGCGGCGCGATGGGGTGGGCGGCGAGGACGCGGAGAGGGGACGCAGGCGTGAACGCCAACAGACAACAGTAAGAGAAAGAGGCCGATTGTATACACGTACCTTATTATCGCCAAGACGACTGTGAAGCTGTGAAGGGAGCGACGACGATCGTAGGCAACTTTTTCCACCAAGGCGACTGTGGAGGGAGCGAAGATTTCTCGGCGGCAGCGATGTAGGCAACTTTTTCCGAGAATAGTGAGAAATATTAGAGGTAGGAGGCGTGTCGCGAGGCATGCAAGGTGGGAAATGCAATAACAGAAAGCGTGGCGCGAGGCATGCAAGCTAGAACGGACGGTTAAGATTTATCATCAGTAAAATAATAAAAGTTTTTTTAGCAGCTCAAAGTCCGGCTTTTATATATAGTATAGATAAAGCACAAGAATGAATAATTTCATTCTCTTCCATGAAATTGTGCACACTAAATTTCTTAAATGTAAACTTGAAACTAGAGAATAACATACAAGGTTTAAGGAAGTATAGATACAAGAGCTAATTGGCTCTTCAAAAATTTCAAGTAATAAACTCCTATCTAAAACTTTCTCAATAATAAAAGCAATAGGTTCAATCATAAAGTTTCACACAAATAAGCAGAGCAAATAATTGAAGTTTAATTGAAAACATTAACTCTTGCGATTTCAAGATTTAAGATAAATGTTACACAAATAGTGGTCCCATTATGAGCATATTTCTTAATTTGATGCACAACATACCAATAAAAAAAACTGTAACAGTAGTTGTGAACTAGCAAAGTATTATGTAGAGGAAAAGGGGGTGGCCAACTTCACTTGTTAGTAATCTTTAACTAGGGTGCAAGATTTTCTGCGATAGAAAAATAGAGCTCTATCAAATGCCTAAATATTAGTCATGAAAATTATAACTATGCATGAATGTTGTGATCTTGTTAATGCTACTAAAAATCATAAGTTAATAAGTATGGAAACTTTTTCTTGATAAAAGAACATGAAATAAATTTCAAGAAAAGCGACATTGTCAAAGCCTTAAATGGTAACATTGAAATAATCAGTGTGTCTAAAGTTACATTTGATCAACCAAGCCTAAAAATGAAACATATAAAATTGCTATAAAACTTTATGACCATTAGAGTCTCAGCAAAATAGAGCAAATAATTTAAGAAACTATATCTCAATAACATACCATGATCCGCCACAGCAGAGCAACTTGAATAACAAGCTAGACTTGGAAACGGGAGGGAAGAATTATGAGGGAGAAATAACTCACCTAGCAGCGGGGTTAGGGCATACATGGGTTGTAGTAGTGATGGGGTGGGTGGTTAATAAGCATGCTTAACAATAAGAAGTGGCTCACTGCATTTGGTTTGGCTTGGTATGATGTAACGAAACAATGGCCATGAAACAATACAGTTAATATATGCAAAAGGGAGCTAGTTGGATGTTTCAAGGATGTGACATGATCTTCAATGTTTTATTAAATAGAGAATTCCGTGACTTGTATACTTTTAGATAAATTTTATTTAAATATTTTTGGTTTTTTAAGTTGAGGATATCGTTAGACTGTTCATTATGTGACAAGGGTCAGCATGCATGACACTCAGAAACCTTGGGTGACTACTCTACTGATATGTTTGTTTATGATTTGCAGCTTCTCCAGCAATGTGAAGATAGGAGTGTTCTGCGGTATGTTTATTATTATTTGTCTAGAATTTTGTCAGACAGCGGGGCACAAGGCTTAAGTGCAGCTGGAGGAATTCCTACTCCCAATTGGGATGTACTTGCCGATATTGATGCTGTTGGAGGAGTCACTAGAGCTGATGTTGTACCAAGAATCGTGGAACGACTTACTTCAGAGGCCTTAAACCCTGATATTGAATGTAATATGATTCTTGCCTTTTATACTGGTTTTGGCTGCATGCATTGATGATAAGCTTGGCATTTACCTCGACCGAACATCTTACCTTTGTAGTGTTTAGTTTGACTTAGGATGCAATTTGAAAGGAAGGTTGTTATTTTGATGAAGGATAAAAACAAGTGTTTTATGGGAGTATAGTTAAAAACCTAGTTTTTGTTTTGCAACTTACACCTTATATTAAGCGTTTCTTGTGTCCAGCCTGTGTAGATTTACAATAATGTTGACTCACCTTTACATAGACCTAAAAGTTTACCTTTTGAGTTTTAGTTTGACCAAGATAAATTTTGAATGAAAAAGTTATGTTGATAAAGGAGCAAATTTAACCCTGTTTGAGAAAATGAAGTGCCGGTGAACCCAAGTTATGTCTTAGATGCCCAGGCTTAACCTTAACCCCAATTAAAACTGCTCCTATAGCTTGCTCTTTCACATTTTGTTATAATCTTTTTGGTTGTCTAAAAAGCAGGTGACAAGCAGTTGAGATATTGCTTAAATTACATGAAATTGTGTAAAGCAGAAATATAATGAATGGATGATTTTCAGAGTACAACTTAACGAGTTCTAGGTGGGCACTGTTCTTGATAAAGGCTTTTTATGTTATCAAAGTTACCTATCATAGTGGCGGTCTTTCAAAACATCAGAGAAGTAAACTTAGATTTTTTCCTATCATTTTTAAGCCCGTCTAATATTAAGTTACATGCATGATTTTATGCAATTCTCTACCATAACATATTTCATAATTTTAACTCTATTTCACCAAAATCTTGTTATGTTTCCTGGTTGGGTAGTTTAGTGTGAACTCTCTAAATTGACCACCAAGATTATTGCTACCTGTGAATATATACCTAATTTGATGCAAACTGTGATATCTTTGAATCAAATTAGTTCATCCTTCAAAAAAGAATCAAATTAGTTGTTTGAGGGAATCAAGTGGAACCTTCTACATCGAGACATCTTGTGACTAATTATAATTGTCTTCTGTAGAGTTGAATTGAGAAGAGAAATCTATGTAGCTGATCCCAAGCAGTTTGGAATTAAGACTTTGTTGTTATTGTTGTTATTTTTAATGTCACCGAGTTGCAAGATTTAGTAGATACTTCAATAATTGTTAAAGTTTTATTTTATGGCTACTTTAAGATACTGTTAAAAGTTTCATAAAGGTTGTAACTAAAGAATGATCCCATAGCCTAGCGGGGAAGGAGCTTGCTTAGGAACTAGGGGGTTTTAGGTTCCAAGCACACTACCACCATAATTTCCATGTGGAGTAGGGGAAATTGTGGTGTCAACGGGTAAAATAAAAAAAAGAATGATCTCATCTTTTTTATGAACATATCTTCACTATTATTCATCTTATACTAGGGTATTATTTGTTAAGAGGCTAAAAAAGGTATGGCTTTTTTTTTTGGTCCAAAGTTTTTCTTTTCATTTAAAATATATAAAAATATTGGGT
This sequence comes from Apostasia ramifera, assembly GCA_019297695.1. Classification (NCBI taxonomy): domain Eukaryota; kingdom Viridiplantae; phylum Streptophyta; class Magnoliopsida; order Asparagales; family Orchidaceae; genus Apostasia; species Apostasia ramifera. Next base: position 157,774 of record JAEMOT010004234.1, on the reverse strand, counting down.
TAATTATTGAAATGCCTCTATAGTTAATCCCTAATTACACTTTGGCCTATAGTTTTTAGAAACTTATTGATAGGTCCTTACAGTTTAAAAATATACTATTACATGTTTTCTTATTTCTGATTAATGGATCGCACCTTGCCATAGCTGCGACGGCCTCAGTGTTGCCCTCCTCCCTTGGAGAATAGGGGGAGAGAGAGAGGAGTTGTAGGGGAGCAGGCTAGAGAGAGGGGAAGGAGGGTGGCGGCGCGTCTGCGCCTCTCTACCTGCTCTTCTACTCCCACAAGAGGGGGATAGAAAGTGAGGGCGGGGAAAAAGAAAAAAGGGTAAAATTGGAATTTTTGAAATTTTAAATTGAATATTTCTTAGATGCTGACAGAAACTTTCTACTTGGATCTTTTATGTAATAATTATAATTTGTGGGGTCCTTTATTATTACAAAGTTTTGAAAATAGAGACCAATCAGAAAGTTTTTAAAAATTATGAACTAAAATATAATTAGGGTTAACTATTGAATTTTTCAGCAATTAACTCAAATATATTTTATATTCCATCATTCACTAACTCTAACATTAAAACATCTCTTACATACATGATTCTTAAATATATTAATTAATTTTATTTCATATTCTACATACTTTTTAGCATAACCAACTTTATTTCCCATTATCCACGTATTTCAAAAAATTACAACCAAATGCTAAAAGCCAAGGTGCTCTTATCTTTTAGCTTTAGTTGGATTAGGAGTATACCGCTAATGTTGGAATTGTGATGTTTAGCAAGAAAAGTTGCAGGGTAGTGGTTAGCATTTTTTTGAAGAGCTCAGAGTTAAGTAAGACACATGATTCACCACCTTAGTCATCCTCCATGCAAAGGAAGGAAGCTCCTTAATTTACTGACACTTTGATTGTTTTGAAACCATTGTCCAATGGGAATTTGCGTTTCCTTTCTCACTGTCTAATTCAGTTTGTTCATTATTTTATAGTTCATGCACGACGGCTTGCAGCTCTTAAAGCCCTCACTTCTGCTTCGTCAAGCAATTTTGAGATACTAGACAAGTTGTATGAACTTGTTTTTGGCATTCTAGAAAAGGTTTGTTCTTCGGCAATACTATGAATGTAGGTGCTATTGTATCCTTGGCTCATGGCTCCACTTTTCATGAGACTGTTATTCATGTTTTGCTAGGTTTTACTTCTACAATCCATCATTCTATTTTTTTATGGATTGATTTCTTATATTTCAGGTTGGAGATGCCAAGCAGAAACGTAAGAAAGGCATTTTTGGCAAACCCGGTGGTGATAAAGAGGTAGTGCTTGTTCCACATATTTTTTGAGAGCTTTGATATATAATTCAACATTGTGTGCACTCGAAACAATCAAACTTAAATCTTCCTTTTAAGCATCGGGTGCTTTGTATGAACATAAGCTCTCAAATCATGCATGCCATCAAAGTTGATTTGCTTTGGGAAAGTATGAACTCTTTTGATTTTGAGAGGATGAATGGTTTTGTGTGTACGTCATGAGGTTATCTAAGGAAATAGGATTCGTGGAGAATTGTCATCCTTCTTCAAGATTGAGAGAGATTTCCCACATATGGGCCTAAATTTATTTCTATTTTTGTCTTTTTATACACTAGATGGAATATATATATATCTTGTATATTTTTTTGATGCTTGTATTGTTAATATGTTTGTATGTGTACATGACTATTGTATTCCTTGTTTGTTTAGTGATCATCTTATTAGTACACTTCAGAAGTGCAGTCAGCTGCATCTGTCCTTAGTTCAATTGCTGCGCTTTTTTTATTCTTCTATTGCTGCTTTTAAGAAACTTGATTTTTTTTTTGTTTTTAATATATGCAGTCTAACGTTCAAAATAATTTGCAATACGCTGCTATTGGGGCTCTAAGAAGGCTTCCTCTTGACCCTGGAAATCCAGCATTTTTGCACAGAGCTATACAGGGGTGGATTAACTTTTGATTTCTTAAAATTCTGTCTAGTCATTCTTTACTTTGCTGTCATCAGTTATGTTTGCATACTGAATTTCTGCCTTAATTATTTTCATTCAGTAACAGTATCATATATAGCTGGCGCATAATCACTCATCAAAATGGCATTTGGCCTTAGAAAAGGGTGAAACTCAGGAAACCCATTTAAATTCTCCAAACCCGAATAATCTTTGGGCCTGGCCATTGCACTTCCCTGCCAGGTTCACCCAAACATGGATACACAGAAAACTGGAATCTAAAAAGTAAAGAAAGGAAAGATCATCTGTTTCCAACTTCTCATTGATCTTTTATCAAAAAAAAAAAAAAAAAAAACTTCTCATTGATCTGACTTGCATTGTGGAAAACAACAAGCAGATGTGCTTTATCATGCTACTTTGAAAAATCTTTGCCAAAGATCTCTTATGAGAATAACTACTCTAACTGTTTATGCCTTTATGGCCTAAGCAATGCTTCAATCCAAGCAACCCAGTTCAACTCTCCGGACTGCAGAAACTTGATTAGTACCGAGCTAAGCCTAGACCTTGGTCTTGAATTGGACCATGTGAATTAACCAAGGGTAATCATGTTTCATTTTGCATGCCTTGTGAGGTAAAGGAAAGTTCTCTGCTGTGTCAGAGAATATCTCGGGACAATACAATTTATGACTACACCTTTACCCTTCAAGTCGTGGAACCTCTCTCGACCTTCAGCTTCCCCTCCAAATTATTTCTACCACCTCCACGATGCCTCAATCGTACAAGGACAACCTCTTAATTATTACATCGCATCAAGGAATTCTTGGTCACTATCATACTCAAACGTATTCTAACAGACTAAAGGACATGTGACTCTCACTTAGGCCTATGCGGGCAGAGATTCTAACAAAATGTCATCTAGTGTATGACTTCTTGCCTACTCGCCATGATGCTCTCCTTCTATATAAATGTGGGGGTCTCTCCTCCTCCAAAGGACATAACAATGATCCAGAGCAATTATTGTAATCATACCATTGCACTTGAAATCGGAGTTCTCTCTTTTTACATGTAGCTACCTTCATCCTTCATCTTGTGAATTATTCTCTGCTTGGCTCAGCTTGTGGGTGTAGGACATCTTCGAACCAAGTAAATCACCATGTGTTTTCTTTGTTGCTTCCCTCATTTACTTTCTTCTTCCTTTTATCTTTGCAGACCATGAACCAAATCTTCTTAGTGCAAGATTGGTTCCCTTTTCTTTGGACCCAATCCCCCGTTAACATATTTGGTGCCCTCGAACAGGATTGAGAAGATTGTGACTAGATCTCCTAGCAATTCCCCTTATCCAAGTCTTGGTTGCGAATCATGTCCCTACAAATGGACCCAAGGTTAGGCCTATATCTCATACTACGGACTTAGATCAACACCACTATCGCATCCTCGCACGATCAACTGGTAAATTAGATCCGCAAGATAGTGCTATAATTGACTAGAATGATAGTAGGATGCTCAAGCCCAAGCCACCATCCCAGCTTAGATCCAGGGAATTACACAACACTCAAGATTTAGCTGCAGGAGGTGCCTTTGATCCTCAGGCGACTCTGCCGGCATATCCTATCCAAGTGCAGGCAAGGTCCCTCATTCCCCAACTGCCCACAAGACCTTACGTCTCTTGTCTAGGTGCAAGAGACACTATCTTCTCCAATTCGGGTGTAGGCGCCACCTAAAGTATTCAAGTTGATGTGTTTGGTGCTCTCCCTCCTCAAGACCCAACATAGGTGTCGCTGCGCCACCCATATTGCCGTCATTCTGGTGCTCACGGGCTCAATGTTTCCGCCACGCGGTCCAACAGTTTATTCTTTATTTTAGGTAGGTGGTGCTTTCCCCTCTAGAAGTATGCCCTGAAGCTTTCATACAGTCTAAAATCCAAAATGAGCAACCTAGAGTAGGTCCATATTTCAACGTTGAGACCCGATGCTCCCATTCTCTGTGTTGTCTCGAAACATTTACCCTGGCCATAAAAGAAGATGTCGAAAGGAACAGAGGTTGCCACCTCTGGTGTTCTTTCCCGAAGGATTAGAAACATCCTAAACTTTACTATTAGCAAGATGGGTTTCATGAATAACATCCAAGGGTTCAAGAAAACCATTTGTTTTGATCATCTAGAGGATTCAATGAAATGTCACCTCCTAGCATCAACATTGAGTTTTTGCCTTCAATTGCTATACCCAGTTGTTTAACTAGTATATTAATCGAACAATCATATGAAGTGGGAACTCCTATCAGGCTTCATAATAGTCACCAAGATGTCTCCAATATGATTACCCTCCCCAACATCAAACAAAAACTAGGATAAAGCATCCGTTATCATACCAACCAATTTTCCATTGTTGCTGCCAAGGGCGATGATATAGAGCTCTTCATCTCCATCACCTTTGCTGCCATTCAGACTAGCTCCAGTTATAATATCATTCTGGGGAGGTCTACCCTTAATGCTTTTGCGATGGTGCTCTGCATTACACTGCTATGCCAAGGTGCACGCTTCCAGCAGTATTGTCACAATCAAGGGAGATATGGTTCAAGCCCTTTGAACCTATCAGATTGTTGCCTACCTTCTCGTCGACTAACTGATTCCACTTCATGTACTTGTTGATAAAGAGGAGTCTTCCTCTATAGTAATGGCTTTAGCTTCTTTGGGTGAGAGTCAGAAGGACGATGTCGTGTCCCTAATTTCTATCTTGCTGTATTTTCATGGCCTTTTTCGGATATGGCTAGGATTGATAGAGGTGTAATTGAGCACCTATTGAATATCTCCTCCAACACCAAGTTGATTAAACAAATGAATCAAATAGCCGAAAGAGAGCGCCAACATGCCATTTAAACCAAAGTCGATAGGTTACTTGAGGCTGACTTCATTCGAGAAGTTCATTACTCAGAGTGGCTGGCTAAGTTAATCGTGGTGAAGAAACCTAACGGTAACTGGAGGATGTGTTTTGGCTTCCGTGACGACTACTACCTTATGGACTCCTACCCATTATCCCCTATTGTTGCTCTTGCTGATAAAACAACTTGTTTTTGGATGACTAGTTTTCTTGATGCATTTTCTGGTTATCGACAAATAAATATTGCCAATGAAGATGATGAGAAGACTGCCTTCATAACCGACTCGGGCAAAAGTTTGTTAGTCATGCTAAAGATTGTTGATGCAACTTATCAACACATTGTGAAGTCAGTCTTCATGACATAGAGGGGTTGCATTCGTGAGGCCTATGTTGATGACATTCTGGTCAAATGTCTCACACTAGGGTTGCATGTTTTCGACCTCAAAGAAATATTTAACATAAGATGAAGCTTAATCAATTGAAGTGTACCTTTGGCGCGACCTCAGTCAAATTTCTAGTATCTTGTCTCCACCCAGGGAATGAAAGCCAACTCTGACAAGATCACATGATCCTTAGCATGGGTTCTTCAACAATGGTTTCAGGAGTGCAATGATCGACTAGCGGGGTGGTTAGTCTTAGCCGATTTCTTTCCAAATCAGGAGATGAATACTTGCCATCCTTCAAGTGTCACAGGAAGGTGAAATAGGCTTAAGAGTGTGAAGAAGATTTTAGCGCCTTTTAAGTACTTGACATCTACACCGATTCTTAATACCCCAAAGAAGGGGGAAACCTTTTCTCCTTAGCCAAAGATTTCGGATATAGTCATCTTAGCCATGTTGTTCTGTCTGGATGGTTGGATTCAACAACTAGTATTTCACTTGAGTCATGTCTTTAAAGGTGCTGGAATGAGGTACCTAGTCTTGAAAAGCTATGACCTTACTCATTGTAGTCTGGAAGCCTCAGTTATATTTTTCAAGTTCACTTAATCGAAGTGTTAATTGACCAATCTCTTTGGCATATCTTGCATTCTTCAAGAATCTTCAGTTAGCTTCTTAGTAGTCGATCGAGCACGAGGAATTTTACGTCACATTTGTACCCCAGATTGCCGTTAAGGCTCATGTGCTTGCCGACTTCGTCGCAAAGTTCAATGCATTTGAACCAACCCCCTTATGAAGCATGGACACATCTAAAAAATACATCGTGTTCATGTCGGACACACTGACACAGAGGGGACATGGTGTTTGACACACCATATGGCGTGGCTTAATAATAATATCATTTAAAAAAAATTAAAGGATACTTCTTGGGCACGTAGCGACACCTAGGATACCATAGTACACTTCTAATACACGTTTAGGATACTTCAGCAATGTAAGACATTTATAAGATGCATAACATTTCTGAAACACTTTTATGATATTTTTAGGACACCTATAGTTTAGAACTGGATACATTTAATATTAATATTAAATTTATTTATTAATATTATATTTTTATTAATATTAAACATAAGATTAAAACCTATGAACACATCTACCTCCTATTTATAATTTTTATTAATATTTATAATTTTTTTTTGTTATTGTTAAGATTTTATTTAATAAAACTAAAAGCATATTTCTTGTTATTATTAAAATTTTACTTAATATAAATAAAAAATCTAAGCTTATGAAGCTAAATCAAAAAATTTTCTCTCTCACTGCTCTCAAGTCTCACGAAAATAAATCAATTACAAAAAGCTTAGAAGTTTAGCTACCTCCTCTTATTGTTGTATTCGCTATGACTATCCTGGCAAGCAAATTTGAATTTTGTTTTATTCTCTTACTAACTTTGTAAAGTAAATCTTAAATCTACATTCCAAATCTCTTTAATCCCGACATCTCTTCTCAAGTTTTCTTCTTGATCCTATGAGACATTTGTGCTACTCACATGTTTATACTTAAAAAATCATATTTGTTCTATTTGTTATGTATTTTTTTAAATATAAATAGTTAATTTTATTATTATTGTACCATGTCCTTGTCTTATATTTTGGAAAATCATGTCACTGTATTGCACTGTTTATGTTCTCGTGTCCCCGTATCATGTCCGTGCTTTATATCATGTGCCATGGATAGTTCATGTGGGTGGTGCTTCATGACCTCAACCACTCGAAGTGGGCATCCTTTTGACTAGTCTAGTGGGATTGAAGTTTAGACGTGCTAAATTACCTAGCAAGTTAGGCCAAATGTGGAGCTTGATTGCCATCCTTTAATTTGACCATACGTGTTGCATCGTTCATGTTCTCGTATTTCTGTATCATGTCCGTGCTTCATATCATTTGCTGTGAATAGTTCATGTGGGTGGTGCTTCGTGACATCAACCACTCGAAGTGGGCATCCTTTTGACTAGTCTAGTGGGATTGAAGTTCAGACGTGCTAAATTATCTAGCAAGTTAGGCCAAATGAGGAGTTTGACTGCCATCCTTGAATTTGCCTATGGAGTAAGAGTCTTGTCTAGAGTGAATCTTTGTAGTTGTAAATCAAATTAAAAAGAGTTTTGAAGTCAGAGTTGACATTAAATAAATATTTTGTGAAGGTCTGTAAACTCCAATTTTTAAAAAATTTAGCATTACTCATGTATCCTAGGAAGAAAACCAAGATGCTGACTAATTAACCATGTTTGGGAATCCTGGTTTCAAGCAATAGGAATTCTAGACCTCCTAGGTGATGATCAACCATAAGCCCTTTGTATCCAACTAAAACCCTTCTGGATGGATGAAATTATCAACTACCTAAAAGATCATCCAATTGTTAACTGTAGGAAAGCCCGAGAGTTAAGGTTCCAGTGTGGTAAGTATGTACTTATGACTAGTTGTATTGACGATCTTATTCTCAGCCTATCATTAAGTGCTTATATCTAGATGAAGTAGCAGAAGTGTTGAAGCAAGTCCATGAAAGAATAGTGGCACTCTAATATATTAAAGGAAGAAGCATTGTTTTTTGCATATTATGTTAAAGTTACTTTTGGCCCAACATCCACAAGGATGCAAAGGAATTTATACAGAAGTGTCTACAAGCAGATCTTCAGAACTAACCTGCTTGGTTTCTCCAACCGATCAACTCTTCTTGGATATTTGCTTTATGGGGACTCAATTTTCTCGAACCATTGCCCGTAGCAACTGATGGCTATAAGTCGCGTTTCATAGCCATCAATACTTTTACAAAGTGGATTGAGGCACAACTAATGACATAACCCACTGCATAAAAAGTGGAGAACTTCATCTGGGCAAGCATCTTTGTTTGGTTTGGCATGCCAAAGATACTCATAATTGATAAAGACACTCCTTTTGCCAATAAGAAAATTCAAAGCTTCTGCAGTAAATATGGCATCTAAACCCATCATCCTTGAGCCAAAGGCAATTGGCTTGATGGGTTATGGGTGGGTGCTCACTAGCACTTCATTCGAGGTCACTCACAAGTCACAAGTCACCAGTCACCAGTCACCCTTCTCTTTATCCTTCAATAGGGTAGCAGTGATTCCTGTGGATCCTGAATATTGTTCTTTTTGTGTCGAAACTGGCTCAAGCTTTGGCCCAAGGTCCTGTGCAATGGATGTGGGGGAATGATGAATCACCACACTTGGACTTTGACCTCCTTTAACCCACCGGAATGTGACATCATTAAAAAGGCTCGACCAAAAGCCCTGCATTGAATGTTGGTACAACTGTAAAGTTAACATGTGAGAATTTTTCCCAGGCGACTAGGTTTTATGAAAACATTGTCTCATGGTAAGCAAATTGCATGTCAGCAATTCGAACACAATTGGGAAAGTCTTTTCATCATCTGATCTGTCGCTGGACCCAATTGCTATGACCTTTTGAATCCTGATGGGATTCTAGTGTTCCGAACCTAGAGTGGCAACAACTTTCAGCAATTTTATCCATAAGGTTGTACTCTTTTCTTATACACTTGTATTTGATTTTATAAAGAGTAATATAATTATGTAAAAACCTTGATCATATTTTACACGATAAATCGTGTGCATCTTTGATCTTTCAAACACTGACATAGAGTTAAATGGTTTATTGACTACACTGGTCAACACTTTTATGATTTCCTTTTAGGGTACGACAATGCAAACTTGGGATGCCCTACGACTTAACCAAATCGCGCAAAAAAGAGTTCAACATGTTTATCACCACTTGAGGCTTCACACCTCCTCAGGTAATTGGGGTGTGTCTAGGAATATCATGTTTTCACCTAACTCATCATATCCCCTCTTTGTTGGGGGCATGGACATTGTTCCCACCGTTAAACCTTGGTTAAATAAGTATGGTCTCTGCCTGTCTAGTCCTTCCCTCATCGTTTGACATGGGAATTATCTCTACAAACAACTTGGGTTAACTTGTTCCATTCAATTATCTCTGTTCAACATGCTATCCTACTTTTGTTACAGAAAATTAACATAGAAAAGCATGTAACACATGAAGTTTTTCTGAAAACCTAATGTTTATTTTAGAAAAATTGCAGTTGTTTCATTCCAGACAAAATAAGAAAAATAAAAAACAAAATATGGAAGAGTGTGTGAAGCCTAATCAGCTCTTTCCTTCTTTTCTCAGCTTTCTTTTTCTCTTAGGCTTTCAAGATGTTAAAGAACTTATGGATTTCCTGTTCTCTAGATTGCAGAATTTACACCTATAAACTTGCTTTTGTTAGCTCAAGTGTTTCCCATGAGAGGGAGTGAATTGAGATTATTAAAAATTAATTGAGTTTAATTTAATGCTAATAATTTTTCAATGAGTATTTTATTTAGATTTATATCTGTAGCTGAATTTTATATCTTGTAGGTAGATGATTCTATAATCCAAGTAAAGGAAAAACTAGTGCAGAAATTACAGAGCAATAAATGAAGTCAATTGTAAGTATTGAACTCATAGAAAAATCAACTACAACGGATTCGATTAAGCTTAAAATACTTAGTAATTGAAATTTACATGATTATAGTGATTTTTTATGAAAGTATTAGGATTTTGAGAGAGACTTAAATTCAATTTAATATATAATATATCGATTTAGTTGAATACCAAGAAGAATGTGAGACGGAAATGCTCAAGAGATTTATAGTGGTTCAGCTCCCCCCTAGTCCACTCCTCACGCTCCTCAAGTAAGAATTCATACTAAATGCTATCGGCCTTTTACAGAAACTAAAGTCGAACAAACTCAATACAATCTTTGTGGCTTTTTACAGGAACCAAAGTCGAGCAAATCTACACAAATCTCCAAGCAGGGAAAAAAATAGCAAGAAAGAGAGAAATTGCTAGACTAGTTAGCTTAGTATATAACTTGAATCATGAAGTAATATTACAATGAGAAGTTCTATGCATGCGATGATTGCCAAATAAAAACTCGTAAAGGTCCAATGAAGATTTGTAAAAGATGTTTATGTGAGAGCTTGAGGAACATTAGTGTTATAGTTAAGAACAAGTGAGATCTTTGAAGAATAAGAAGCAAATTTTGAAAACCAACAAACAATTAAACCTCTGCTATCTTATTCAAGAAACAGTTCAAGAAGGAGAAAATCTGAGATTAAGCACAAAAATTTCAGCAACATAGAAAATAAAGGCTAAATGAGATTAAGAATATGTGCACCAAATAATCTTGTATGCCTTAAAGAGCCAAGAACCCTTTCTCTTATGGATCTCCTTGAGAGCTTTGCAAGATTGAGCACAAAGGAGAGTTAGAACACGTGAAGCTTTGGAAGGGAGTTTGTAGCTTGTTAGAAAAATATTTGAAATGAGCACAAGTGCAGAATACACTCAGCAAGAATAGTTTTTAAGCATTTTTGAAAGGCCTTGAGTGAGAAATTATTTAAATACCCATATATACAGGTGTACCCTGGCATTTGTATTAATAAAAGATGAGGTCTGTTTGTTTGCAAAGTTAAATTTAACAAGTTTAAAATTAAACTTGGATAGAGATATTTTTTTATTAAAAGTTGTGAATGATGTGAAGTAAAGTTAGTTATTATGTTGGGATATGTGAGTGATGTGATATAAGCTAGTTATTATTTTAGTAATGTGTGTAAGATGTGAAATAAAGTTAATTTTTAATATTAAATTTTATGAATGATGTGATATGCCTGGTTAAAATTAAACTAGGTTAAATTTAAATGGGCAAACAAACGGGGCCATAGAGGGCAAAATTGTCTTTTCGAGTCATGAAAAGTTGTAGAAAAAATGGTCTAGCAAAGTGTTGAATGACAGCTCAATTTGGAAGCTTAATAAGGCTGAAATGGTGTTTAGAATAATTAAGAATAATTATGTGGGGTTGCTTGGGATATAGGCTAATGTGACAGTGCTACATAGGATGAGCCTTAGCTTTAGAAAGGTGTTAAAGTCTTAAAATGCTCAACAAGCCCAAAATCTGAAGCAAAAAGGAAAAGGTAGGCGGAAATGTCAACATTCTTTTTCTTATTTTGGAAAGAGAGTAGGCTCAAGCTCGTAGTTGTGATCCTTACACAAGAAAGGAACCTATCATATCTTGAGTGTAGGCCCTATGATATGTGAAAGGACAGTTTTCCTCCTTTTCCACAAGTATTTCAACAATTGGGTAAAGGGGATGCTCATGGAGGCTGGTTGTAACAATCAGCTGAATCTCTTTATTAAGTGTCGTAATGATTTTCTAGGGCAACTCGATTGATTGTAACAATCAGCTTGGATTGGCTCTGAAAAGAGCGAAACAAGATGAACATGAGTTCCAAAAGCCATGGATCAACTAAGAAGCTAATAACAACTTACAATGAGAGAAAATTATAGTAAATAAAGCTAATTGGAGTCTAAATACCGTAGACTCAAGAATTAAGAATAAAATGAGTAAAAACTTGACAACTGAAGCATGCTTATATTTATGTCCAAAAAAAAAAAATAATAATATATTATTTGCTTCACTTTTTTTTGGATGTTGACGTAATCAATAGGGTTCAACAGCTTTTTGATCATAAGGAAGCAAGGCCTTGACTTTATTTTCTAGTGTTGTTCCATCGACACTTTGCTAACCTCAAGTAAACCGACACCTAGGGCTTCTCATTTGTTTTTATCCTCTTCAGTTGCCTTTCTTGATAGTCCAAATGTTTCTTGTAGGTGGCTACCGCCTTTTGAGCAATGGAAGCATGAGCAGTAGAAAGGCATTGCTTTACTTCTCTAGCAATCCTTCTTTCTACTTCTTTTTCAACTCATCGATTTTCCTCGGAGATTCTTTCCTTGGTCGCTTTGCGAACAAGTTGCATTCTCTTCATAGCTAGCTTCTTGTCCTCCTACAGTCTTAGGCTAATTGCTTCTCCACTTCTTTTGTGATTCTTTTGTCAGCTTCCTTGCTGCAGGTCGGGCCAACTTGAAGACCATTCTGACAGCTTCTTCCAATGATTTCTTTTCTGCGTCGGCTAAATATAGGTGAGAGGATTCTTTTATGGACTAGATCTTAGCCTTTAAATCCTCGCATCCATTTGCTTTGGTTGACAAACCCTGTCTTAGTCCTTTTTCTTTCGTTGCTTGCTCCAAGTCCTCTAACAACATTTTGCGACTAGCCTTTGATATAACCTCTTTAAGTGTGGATTTTAGAGTTGATTGGACCTCCATGTACTTCTCTGACATGTCCCCATTTTATCATTTCCACACCTTAGCATGATTTTTCTCCATATGGAGAGCCATTAAATATTGGAAAACTCAACCAACTAAGAAGAATAAAAACTTGGAAGGTTTATGAATACTCACTTTCATCAAGATGATGGACCCTTGCATCCATAAGTTCACTTTAATTGCATTCTTCACTTATCGTTCATACTCTTCTACAACCGATTCACTATTGACATTGTATCCAAGGCTAGAAGGAAGTTGGAAAACTTGCTTTATTTGTTGCTTTATCTACAGTTGGATCTCTCATTCAACCAATGGGGGACTATACTTATTCAAGGAGTCCTAGCCCTATATCTAATATCTCATGAGTTAATCAGTGAGCCTTGGAATCATCCTCTCCGTCGTTAGAATTTCCGTTCTTAGAGGATGGTTGCTCTGCATTATCGGAAGTCTCTTTGCCAGTGTTTCTTTGGTGAACGTTCTTCCTAGCCAAAAGGAATCTCTAATCTATCACCAACTTCTTGGATTGGAGAGGATACTAATGAGACCGCACTTTGCACTCTTTCATGGCTGATCTTCCTTGGTTGATTGCTTTGGAAACCTCTGTCTTGTTTGTCAGTTTGACATGTTGTGGGAGGAATGACCGCACATACTTTTATTTGATCTTTACTATTAGTAGTGGTTGGATTTCAAGAATTATGTTGAGTTAGAATATTTATTATTTTTAGCAATTATCCGTAAAACTAAGTTTTATAGCACAATAGTAAGACTAGTAATGTTATATAGTGTTGAGTGTAACCTACTAAACTAAAATGTATGAACAAAATAAATGTTGTAGAAATGAGAATGTTAAGGTGGATTAGTGAATGTATACGAAAAGACAAGATAAGAAATGAGAACGTTCGTAAGAGAGCTGGAGTAGCTTCAATTGGGTATAAGTTCAGAGAGAGTCGGCTTAGATGATTTGGATATATATATTATAGACCGATTGAAGCTCTGGTTAGTAGAGTTGGGTTATTGGATTTTGCCCATTAAAAAGTGAAAGAGGAAGACTTGAAAAGGCAGACAAAAAATTATAAGGATTGACCTTGCCCACTTAGAGCTAAATGGGGATCTCTTATTTGATTTTGTGCAATGAATATAAAAGATTCATGTAGTCGACCCCACCTAGTGGGATAAAGGCTTGGTTGTTACTGTTGTTGTTTCCATTTTTTTATTAGCAACTTGGTATCCAAACAAATTCTACATCAACTCGGTACAGAAAAAGTTTTGTCAGCAATGCATGTTTGGAATCATTGTATACAGTAGTCAGGCATAGGCATTTACTTTGTTGTTCCCCAAACCTTCTACACTTCTATTTCCTTCAGAATCTTTCTTCAGAATCTTTTAACATCCGATGCGATTACAGCTTTGTTTTCAAGCATTATCTTTTGAGTCATTGTTTCTATCCATATCTGTTTACTTTGCAAATTATGTCAATGCTAGCCTGTTTAAATGGACTTATGATCAATGCACGTAAATAGGTGTTCACCGTGCTTCCCTACTGCTGTTGCGAACAGATTAGTTCTTTTTTTTTCCTTCTATTTTTGCATATAAATACATGACTGTTCATCAAAACTTTATTTTTTTTTTATACCATTGTAAGTAAATCTGTGGAAGTCAAAGTTAAAAGAAGAAGAAGACAAAAATTGACTGACTTAGAATTTGGTCATATAAAGTGAACTTCAACTCACTTGCGTGCACTTAGAGTATTACCTAGAGCTGATTGGAAAGAGAAAACTAGTTTTTATCAAAGCTTTGTTGTTGTTGTCATTCAAGAGTTATGGTGCTTCTTTATCCCTCATCATCTAATGCAAATTTTACTGAATCTTCATCTAACAGTGTTACATTTTAATGAATGTAGCGTATCTTTCACTGATCCAGTTGCTGTAAGGCACTCTTTGGCCATTATATCCGATGTTGCTGCCAGAGATCCTTATTCTGTTGCCATGGCTTTGGGTCAGTTTCTAATTTCATGCTTATTTCTGCACTACTGACATAAAAGCAATTTCAGCTTTTTTTTGCACATATAAAAGGATTCATCTTTTCCACACTTTGTTGCTTTAGGCCTAGGTGCATTCAACACATACTAATGCATGTCTAGTCTACTAGCCACATGTGCTAATTGATTTAATCATGAATTTTTGTTTATGTTTGCGATGTTTTTGGGCCATATTATGACGTGAAATTTCCTATTTGTTTGCAGGGAAGCTTGCACAACCTGGAGGTATTTTTTGTTGCATTTGTTTATACTGTATTTTTCTCTCTTAAATGTCAACATAGAAAGTCTTATGCTTTATTGTTGGAAATCATATATCTGAACTTCCTTGCTTTTTGTGGCTTTTTTCTCTGTAGGTAAAAGAATGACCGTTTTCTACATTTGCTCTTAAAATTAAACATGCTTTTAATTTTCCTACTTGGAAGGGACTGATGTCCTTATTTTTTCTCCTCTTATATTATCTCCTTAATTCATGATTTCTCCTCTCTTAGTGGCATCAGTTTTAAGCATCTTTTTTTGGAAGAGGCTTCCTTTTCCTGAAGGAGAAATGATATCCTTTCTATGTATGGTCCGATTGGTCCTTTTTTGATGACATTTTGTTTCAGCAAGATCTTAGCAGCATTACTACCAGCATAACTCTTCTTTTGAGGGTTCCCAAAATTCATTATTTTTGCAAATGCGACATATATCAATATTAGTTATAGATATTGTGCTGCTTTTATATTTTTGATATTGGTGTACATGCATGAAATCAGAATATGTAACTGAAATAGGTACATTCGCTGAGATAATACTAAATGATGATGGTGTTTGAGAATTGCTTTCATGAGGCTGGCATGAAAGCTTTAATATTCATGATGCGTTAAATTTGTATTTTGGATGTAGGGAATCTTTTTCATTCCTTACAAGTTTGTGAAAATCTATGGTCATCCCTAGCTCCATTCTAAGTTGTGGCCCTTGGATTGCTTTCTGCACATAAGTCTATGTATGCTAAGTTTACTTGTTAGATTGATCACGTGGCTCAGTCATGGAGAGCTTTATGGACAGATGCTCCAATGGAAATTCTAATTCACCTTATATTCTTAATCCATGTTGGCTTCACATCTTAATATAAGAAGCACACATACAGGGGGTAGGTTGTTTGCAAGTGAAGTCCATATGGAACTTCCAAGTTGGCACCTTCTTACCTACAATATCTCTAGTCTACTCTCTGAATCTCATTTCATGTCATCCATTAATAAGTGCATGCATGTGGTGACGACGAAATTTGAATGTCTTGAGGTGGAGTAGATCAAACAAGCAGCTAGATTTGAGAGAATAAATAACATGCATAAACATTCCATGAACATGAGATTTTATAAAGTTCAAAGAGATCGTTTTATATGCAAGGTCCTGGCCAAGAAGAAATTCATTAATCAAATAGGTTCTCTTGGAAATTTACATGGGAAAATATACATCAATTGGATCAAGATTAAGATTTGGATATTATGCTCCAATTAAAATTTGTTTGCCTCCATAGAATAATCTCATAGTGATAAGTAGCCTTTGAATAAGAAATCTAGATTAGATGTCAACTTGACCCAACTTGCTAAAATGGACCCTTTTGCCTATAGTCAAAAGGGTGAAGCATCGAGTCTCAACTAATCTTATCAAATTACTACAAGTAAAGGTTGTTTCAGCATCAAATGATGAGGAGAAGCCCTTTGGAGGCTTTCATGGAAGCATAGAAGGCCAACTAGTTAGTTTCATCAAAATCCTTAGAGAATAGATAAAACAAAGGCCGTAGTTCTAGAACGCATTTCGATGGAAGGACGACAAAGCTATATGTCGAGAATGTCGCATGAAATCTTAGTGAGCATGGATGTGACCTTGGACAAAAACCCAATGAAGTGATTTGTTAATTTCTACTGGGAAGAGAAGGAGAGCAACCTGAGGCTGGATTTCGCTAAAACCCATCAGAACTTTGTTAATAATGGCCACACTATCTCAGGAAACTTTGGGGGAAGCCTTTGAAGGCCCATTAAAGTAATATAAAGGGTCGATGAGGTAGTTTTGGGTGAGAGAGAAAGTGATCAGGGGTGACCTTGATGGTGTTTTGTCGAAAGGGGAGCCACACAATGTGTCGAGGAACGTTGCTTGGAACTTAGAGAGCATGGATACATCCTTTAAACTGCCTCCAGCTTAATCTCACTTGCCCCATATAGTGTACTACTATATTCCCGCCGAGACTTGTAAACCGTGCTTTTATTAAATTTGACTTCTTATAATAACCTTCCTTCTCAATTCATGCTACAACCTGTCTCAATGCGGATTATCTTTGTACTGTATGAAATAGTGCATTCTAATTTTAGTATCTAGTTTGTCTCTCTTCTTTGCCTTCACATGCACGTGTGAATGACAACCAAATATTCTTAAGTGAGCTAGATCTGTATTCTTTCACGTTCACTCTTTTTTTAACAATTTGAAATCCATTAGATACAAAAGTTCTTTGTTGAGTAAATATGCTTTCGTGCTTGCCATTTCTGCCTGGAAGGATTGAGCAATACCACGTGGAGTCTCGTACTTCTAACTCGTTCATTAAAAAGTTCTATTCATTCTCTCTGACTTAGTTCCATTATGGCCTGTTCGATATTGTTTTAATTAACTTGATATTGTTTATACTGAAATTCCTAACTCCGTGCTTTTTTGTACTAACTACCATTGTTTGATTTGAAGCACTTAATATTTATGACTTTCATTCTCTAAGGTCCTGTTTCATGCGAGGACCAAAATCAAGATCAAAATAGTACTAGTTTAAAAAATAATAATTATGATATATAATTTTTTTTAATTATTCTACACAAATTCTAGCATAAAAAACGTCAATGAAGATATCAAATTTATTTCACATTCTAATTCAAAATACTCAAAATCAAGTATTTTGGTTTAGGATGTGAAATAAAGTTGATATCTTCATTGAAAATTATTGAGTATGTGAAATAAAATAATATTGTTTAATATTAGAATTTGTGTAGAATGATTAAAAAAAATATTTATTATTATTATTATTATTATTATTGTTTTTTAAACTAGTACTATTTTGATTGAAAATTATTGAGTATGTGAAATAAAATAATATCGTTTAATATTAGAATTTGTGTAAAATGATTAAAAAAAATATTTATTATTATTATTATTATTATTATTATTATTCTTTTTTAAACTAGTACTATTTTAATCTTGATTTTGATCCTTGTGCCAAACAGAGCCTAATTCAGTTTTCTGCTTCTTAAAAGTGTGAAAACTTTAGATTTATTTTTTAGAAAATAAATTAATATCTTCCGAGTATATTCATCAATGAAAGTCACATGATAGTAAATTCTATAAGAGAATGTACTGGTGCAAGTTTCCAAACATTTGCATGAACTAATTCTAACTTGCCGGTACATGGTTCACTTCTAGTTTTGGCAAAACTTACTTTTTTCTACTTTCCCAAAACATTGTACTCCGAAAGTCCAACATCCATAGATTTCATCTTTTGTAGATACCCTCTCGACGCTATCTCCTAAATTCTCTTCTCAACCATGTGACAATATCAACATTATTGCTATTCCATCATTCCTCTCGCCACGACCATAACACATGTCATGATCCTCCAGGAACTACACCAAATATAGTCCTGTGCACTTTCAAAAAAGAAAAACTCTTATAGCTTGTGCTATCTAATTGATTAATAGAAATTAGTTTTCATTTGATTCCAGAATGTATCGGACATCTTACAAGTTTCAGGGAGATATATTCCCTGTTTTAATCTACATATCACTTTTCCCTACAATCTTCAAGGGCTCATCGTCTGTAAGATAAACCTTTTCGAATTCTCAGTAGTAAAGTTTTGGAACTATTTGTTGCTAGGGTTATAATGAAACAATGTACCTGAGTCTAGTATTCAAGACTATCAGTCCATCCAAGCTTAGCACAATTGTTTCATGATCTATTTATACATGAAATTCTTGCTCAATTCTAGCCATCCACATGGCTCTTGGGTTAATCCTAAGGGTTTTTCCCTTAGGCTGACCCAATACCCCCTGGTCAACTGTTAACAACCACAAGTGGGTAACCCGTAGTTTCCTGCACTCGAGTTCCTCGCCGAACACTTTGGGATTGATGAACATGATGACCCGTTTTTTACTATTGCCCTTGCTGTGTAGACATCTATCTATCGATCACACCCATCTTCGATAACCTTGCCAAAATCTTGAAAAAGAGCTACCTTGTAAATATGCTACACTGCCCAAGAAAGCTCTGAATCTTATCACGCCACCCAATAAATATTATAAAATCCATCTTTTCTGAATTTGATGGGACATGCCTTCTCTTGCCATTCTCATCTCTCACCTCTCCACCTTATCTATTTAGAAGTGAATAAAGAAGGGAGCCATGGTTGGAGAGAGCAAGAAAGGAGAGCTTTTTCTCCTCTCTAGCTCGCCACCTTCATCCTCCATCTGTTCTTTCTTGCTCCAACCGACATCCATGGATGAGAACTTTCCTTCTCTCAAGCTCTCTCGTTATTTTCTCTCTCTTACCTGCATGACAGTCGCCATTATCTCCATCCCTCCATAGCTCTCCTACTCCATAGTTGCAGCCATGGCTACTCCCCACTCTCCCTTTTCTTCTTTCTCATCCTTTATGCTTGTTGGAGTGGCAATGCCACCATCCTCAGGTTATCATTTTCACTACTACCTCTTAGCATTGTTGAATCATCGCCTGAAGATTGCCATGCAACTCCGCTATTGGCATCCCTAGTCCAAGTCAGATGATCCAATCACCCATCAGACAGTTAGATGTTTTTTTGATCCAGTAGTCCATTTTTTTCTGTCATCCATTCCTGCGTTCTGAAGCCACAATGGATAGTTCATTTTGGATCAGACTGTCAGATCCCAAAAACTGACAATCTGAAAAACAAATGGTCCGTTCTTTAGCAGTTTTCTCCCACTCATTTAGCTGTCTGCCTGACTATTTTCTTGTCTTGTCCACCTTGATGCACATGCTACAGAAAATGTAGGCTTCACACTTCCATAACAACTTACGTCTCAAGTGGTTATTTAAGCCTCTTTGCTATTTCTGATAACTTGATTTGGTTTTTTCTTTTTGCCCCAAATTTTCAATCAATTCCTTCGAATGTACCTTAGTTCCTTGGTAGGAATGTACGTTGACTTCTCCAGGGAAATAGCTTTAATGATATGGAAATTATGTGACACCTTCAAATATATGTATCTATAGATGTTGCAGAAGATGGTCAAAACTCTGACAACAGACTTAGGATGTTGTGGAAGATAGTGTCTATGAAGTAGCCATTTTTATAGAAGGTTTCAGTGTATGGCCTCTAGGGGAGTGACAGTCGTTTAAATTTCATAAATCTCACATTCTTGATCTAAGTAGGGAGGACTATCGTTTTTCCTTACCTTGTGTCAATTTTGACCATCATCTTTGTTGCTAGTGGTTGTCTTTTCTGAAAAAAATCTTTTCTTTTTTTTCCTCCTCTTTTTTTACATGAAAATACCCATCTGATAATTCCTTCTTCTCATATTTTCACCTAATAGCTTATTGGCCAATCCTTAATTCTCATCAATATTCTTTTTTTCCGTAGTGGTGATGCAATACCATTATGTTTGTTTTTTTGGAAAGCAATAACATCATGTTATTGCTGTTCTTAATTTTGCCATATTAAAGTGAGTACTTTCAACTGGTTATATCCACTAAAGCTTAATTTTCATTTGAGCAGGTGCTTTGCAGGATATTCTTCATTTGCATGACGTTCTAGCTAGAGTTTCTCTTGCAAGATTGTGCTATGCCATATCTAGGGCCCGTTCATTGGATGGTTGGTGCCATGAGGCCATATTTCCTGTAAACTATGCCTATTTTGCCAAAGCTTAAATTGTTATTACTTAAGATATAATATATATATATATATATGTATATATGATTACAGAGAGGCCGGATATTAAGTCTCAGTTCAGTTCTATTCTCTATCAACTTCTCCTTGATCCTAGTGACAGAGTTTGCTTTGAGGCAATACTCTGCGTACTGGGAAAATTTGATAATACTGAAAGGTACTTCTTGATGTTGGTTGTCGTACAAAGAAAACCTTTGAAATTTTTACATATTGATTCTAAAAGAAGAATGGGCATGTTGTTGCATCTTGAAGGACTGAAGAGAGAGCTGCTGGATGGATTAGACTAACAAGAGAAATACTGAAGTTACCGGAGGCACCTTCTGTATCATCAAAGGATAAATCAGAGGCCAGCCTTCCTCCAAAGCCGACCAAAGAGAAAGCTTCGAAGACAAGAAGACCTCAACCTCTTATTAAACTTGTAATGAGAAGGTCTACAATTTTCTTTTGTTCCGATGTTATTTGCCCATGACCTATGATTCTGATTTTGAAATTGTTCAAATATTTCTATCATTTATGTGTTTTTTGAATTATAATATATTTATTTTTTGTGTATTATAGGCTGGAGAGTTCTTTCCGCAGTTTTTCTCGCCCTGTGCTTCATGCAGCTGCTAGAGTTGTTCTGGAATTGGGTAGAAGCAGGGCTGCTGCATATGCACTAGGTGCCTATGATATTGATGAGGGGACTCAACTCAATACATACTCGGACAATGTTGAGTCCATTGATTCTGATGTAAATGACAGCTCACTATCGGAAGGTATTGTGTAAATAAGAACTCTGGCTATTCTTCAATGTGGAAACTCTTTGTAAGATCCTTTCATTATTGTATTTTTTGTGAACTTTTGATGCTGTGAATATTTTGAAATTGTTTCACTATATTTTTGAGGCCTATTTAATCTGAAGTCAGTGTGTAACTCCTTTTCAGTTGTGGTTTCTTTAGTTGAACAAATCCTTGAAGCAATTTGTTGTCAGAGTAGACGGCTGTAGATTAAAAATATGACTTCTTATCTTCTGCTATTTTATTATGCTTTCAATTTCAGAATTGCCAATTACATAAGCCTTAGATTATTAAATTACTATCAAAGTACCTTGTTACCGTATTCTTGGTTGGCTGGATGTGACATTGGTCTATAATTTATAGTTGATGGTATGTTTAGTGAAACTTGACCTGGGGCTAAATTCAACTCCAACTTTAGATCAAAATTTAACCTTATTCTAATAACTTCCAACTACCTTTTTCTTCAACTTCAGACTAAAATTTAGTCTCACGTCAATTTTCCTTGAACTTTCCTTATCTTCAAACAGCATTTCTTCTTTTCCTAGGCTAATTTGAGCCTAAAGCCTGCACCAAGGATAAATGTTGCCTCCAGTTTAAGACTGAATTTCACCTTGGACTTTATTTTAGTTCCCAATTGACCCTGAAAGTACAAATTTCCATTACAATAACGATCAGTGCTATCATTCAGTTATCTTACATTATTTATGTTGAAACATTTTGTTCTTTTTTTGTGTTTCTAATTTTAAATAAGCTTCTGAAATCAAGGATAGGAAATTTCAGTTTCATCTTGTTAAAAGTAAGAAACAAATGATGATGTTCGAAAAGGAACCTTGCACTTCTAATTTCTAACTTTGCTGGTTGTAGTACACTCACTTGTTTTTTAGAGAAGCAAAGTAAGCCATAGTTAATGTACAATTCCCTCAAATTGCGCTTCTATTCATGATCATCATCCTAACTCCAATTATCTGCATCTTTATTTATGATATCGTCTTTCTTTTCCCTAAATTCCTGACCATAATCCCTTCAATATTTTCAAAGTCCTTCTAGGTAGATTTTATCTACTCTTATGTTAGAATATTACATTGCATTAATTTGCTGATTGATAAAATGAAAGAATGCGTTAGCAGATTCTAAGCAAGATGGATAAAATGGAGATGTGTATTTTGGTGTATGATAGAAGAATTCCACTGAGACTTAAAGGTAGATTTTATAGAACAATTGTAAAGGCAATGATGCTATATAGTACTGAATGCTGGTCTATAAAGCAGAAACACACAAATAAGATAAGTGTCATAGAAATGAGAATATTAAAGTGGATGAGCAGGTATACGTGAAAGGATAAGATGATAAATGAGTATATCTGCGAGAAGGTTGGAGTGGCCTCAATTGAAAATCTGTTCAGAAAGAGTCGACTTAGATGGTCTGGACATATAAATCTTAGGCCGATAGAATCTTCAGTAAAAAAGTTATATTATTGGATCTTGCTTATGTAAAATGAGGAAGAGAAAAGCCAAGAAAGATATTGTAAGAAATTATAAATAATGATCTTACATATTTGGTGATTTGATAGAGTGCAATGAAAATAAAGAATTCATATAATTGACCTCGCCTGGTGGGACAAACGCTTGGTGGTTTGTTGTTATTGTTGTATTAATTTGCTTATTGATTAGAGTACATCTTTAGATTGACACTAAAATAAATTTCAATTCATTTAACTTTTGCGTAGTTTAAAAAAATTACATTCCCCAACAATTTTCCTTATAGTACTTTAATTTTCAGCCTCTTTAGCTATATAGTAAATATTATTAAATAATAGAAGCATGTGATGTTGGCACAGAAACGAAGGACCCTATATGTGTGATATGCGAAAGATGCAATAAGGACCTGCCTGTAATGTCGTGTAAGATCTATTCGTATTGATAAAATTTAGGCATCTATGTCTCAGCTCACAAATATTCGATAAGCATGCAAGGTGATCTATTAAGATAGAGAATATAAACACCGTTTAAGAGCATAAAAGTAAAGGTTTTCAATAATAATTTTAGAATTAGAACTACTACGCATCAAATCGAATCAATCATCATCAAATCGAATCAATTATGATTTGTAATGAATTTTAACATAGGTAAAAAATATTCCCATAAAATCTCAGAATAATACAAGAAATAAAGAACAAAAGGTCATATAAATGTTCAGAAAAAATAAATGTCTAGTTATGAAATATAGATAAAATTGATGAATTAATATGAGAAATGGCTAAACCAGAGAAGAAACTTAAAAATAAATGAAGAAGAATAGAGAAAATGCAAAAGATGATAATAGACTCAAACCAGACTCCCGCTTCTCGCGATCATGCCTCAACCCCAAGGAACGACAAATTCAATTCTCTCTTTCTCATCGTGTGCTAGGTTGGATCCCCTCCGAAGGCTAGCATAATGGCAAAATCTGAAATTAATGAAATAATCCATCCAAAATCTCCAAAATTGTGTATTCTAACCCTTAGGTCCTGTTTAACAGACAATTATTTTAGCCATCGTTAAAATAGTCATTATTTAAAACTTTAATTTATTTAAAACAGATTTAAAAATTATTTTACATCTCATTTTATACAAATTTTAATATTAAATAATCACTTCATTTCACATTCAATATAGTTCTCAATAAATTAGTCAACTTTATTTCACATTCAATATAATTTTTAATATAACTGATTTTATTTAGTTTTTAAATAAAATTGCTTTATTTCATATCATACTTGTTTTTCAAAAAACTGAATTTTTTTCAAATCATCTTTTTTTCCTCTAATCAAAGCCTTAAATGTTTGAGAATATTCATTGTTCTACTCCAAAGAAATAAAAGGAAGACTCGGATGGCTTGTTGTTGGCTTAGCAGGTGAAATTTACAGATTTGTGCTGAGTGGCATGAGCAAATCTTCTGGATTAAGCTTGAATTGGTTCTTTTGTGTTGGATGGGTGCCAAGTGGTGTCGTATCATCCTCTGGCCCCTTTGATCCAAGGGTGGGAATCCACCTCACCATTTGATGAAATGGGAGACAGCCACTCATCGCCAAGCAGGTTTCGAATTGATGACAATTCCCTTCCCTTTTCTCCTATATTTCGGCATAGTCCCACCCATTAAAATCAGCCAGCATTAATTGAAATCCAAAAACAGTTTGCCCTTGTTATCCTTCATATTTACAACTCCAACTTGCTATTTAGTGCCAAAGAAAATCAAAGAAAATTACATTCTGGTCCCCAGTTGCTGTTGCTGTGAAAGTATGATCCTCAATGCATTATTTTCTACTCCTTTTAGGTTATATTTAGCTCCTTTCGACAAATTTTCAGCTCCAAATAATCCTAAAATCTATGAAGCACCGATATTTTGTAGAGCCTAACATATTCGTATCGTATCCTTATCAGATACCGATACTCCCCGATACTCTACCGATACATATCTGATACGCCACGTGCCGTATCAATTTTTATTTTTTAATTTTTAAAAATCCAATGCTCACCCGATACTTGTTCGATACTTCTAATTAAAGAAAAAATATTGAAACAGTTGGTATGTCCTGCACGATAAAAAATAAAAAATATATTGTACATAAAACACAACTTATGCATAGACTCAAATAATAAGATTGAGAGATATACTTAACTCACACAATTGAGATTGCAACATACTTAATGCACGCTAGTATTTCGGCAATAAAAAATGAATTTGGTATTCGCAAGCAACTGTATCATCTAGTTTTTCTATCTCAATCATACTATCTTTACTTCTGTTAGACACAGATCACTTTTTTTTTTATTTTAATCAAGCTTATATTATGAAAAAGATAGAACTTTGGTCTTTTTTATTTTGTTTATTTATTTAGTTAAGACTTAGAGTGAGGAGAGCATATATCTACTTTAACTAGATTAGTATATCTGAGTTTATGTCACATTATCTATATTATTTTCAATTATATGTCGTTTGCATTGAGCTAATTAATTTAGGTCGGATTTAAATTAAAACTGAAACTAATTTACTAATGTATATTTAAACTCTCATCTCACTTAAATAATTTGTGATAGGTTGAAAGTAATTAAATAAATTTAAAATATTATTTTAATTTAAAATTTTTTTAAACTCAATAGTTGTTGAAGGATATTTTTATTTTTTATAGTTCAATTATCTATAATATTTTTTTTAGTGATATTAATAATGTTTAAAAAAATATAATTAATTTGAAAAAAAATTTAAAAGATATTTTTGAAAATTATAATAATAAAATGTATAAGTTATTATAATCTACCATAGATTTATATCTTAAATATGAGAATATGACGTATTATACACAAATATAACAGCCGTATCCTGATATATCCGTATCTTACTTTTTTTAAATTTAGTGTATCGTCGTATCTGTATCGTATAGTATCCGTATCATATCGTATCCGTATCGCCGTATCGGACTCGTGCTTCATAGCCTAAAATTTATACATTTGTCCACCATTTAATTTGGATAACTTTATTCTCACCAAAAACATAAAATTCCACTTGCAAAGCATAAAATCATCAAACAGGATGATCACATAACTATGATAAAAATTTCTAAAATTAAAATAAATAGAGGAAAAAACAATTCAACTCATGCAAAATAGTTGATGTTGTTGTATATGTAGGTGATGCTACAAATACACCCACATCAGTGTGTACATGTTTTTAAATATAGTTTTTTCTTTTATTTCACCCTTGACATCGCACTTTTTTAGGATCCCACTTGAAAATTGTGGTAATAGTATTATTAAAACTTGGGGCTTCTTGATTCCTAGGCAAGCTCTTTCCCCACTGGGCTAGAAGAACACCATAATAGTTTTTTGTTTATACAATAAGACAACCTTGATAGGTGTTATGCTTAATTATCATCATCAATGGCTTTATTTTAATTATCGGATGTAATAATCTTATGAATTATTTTTGAGTCATTCTAATAAATTCAACTTGTGTTAATTTTAGCTTTTCTAAGTATATTCTCTATGTTATTTTTAGCATGCCTTTTTTCTACATTATTTTCACAAATTTATGGTATAGGTGCCTCAATGGTTTAGTCAGCAATTTTAATCATAATGTGAAACCTAGTTTTTTACCTGAATTAATTTGAGTGGAGTTCAAGTTGTACTCGTGAATCTAAAAAAGTTTGAGTCGAGCTTGAGTCAAGGATGACTTGCTCAAAATTATTTTGGGTTGACTCAAAAATAAATACACTTATTTAATATCTAAAGAGGTCATGAGTGACATTCTGATGATTCTTGTATTTTTTCCAACTCTCTATAGTTTAAGTTTGAGCCATTTTGAGTTTGCTTGAAATTGACTTATTTCTGGTCGAGTCAACTTGAGTCCTAGTATGCTCGAGTTTCAGCCAATTTCGAGCCTAACTAGAGTTTTTCTAGTTGAATTCATGTTGACGCAATCCTAGTTGAACTCTAACTTGTTTAGTCATATGCTTTACCATTCACTCTGCGCTTGACTAGCTCATATTTTTTTGTTCATAATTTCTTTTATAAAAGTAGCTCATGCACTATATTTTGTGTAATTGAATTTTAACTTTGTTTTTTTTGATTTATCGTATGTCGTTCTCCTCATTCTCATTTTTATTTCGGTAATGTTATTAGTGATGCTTTTACTGCCAAATGTTTAGCTTCGTATGGAAAAGCTATGATACTTTTTGTTTTAAAAAGTTCTCCTTTAACTCTCAAAGATAATCTTCTAAATATGGATTTGTCATTTGAGCTACGTAGTTTTTACTTTGTTACTAATGTGTCTATGCACAGTAATATTCTTACTTTATTAGATTTTTTTTCCTTCACTTTATCATTGATGTCTTTATCCACAGTGTTACTCGGATGTGATTATGAAATATTCTATAGATCTGTACTCTATTGGTGGAGAGGGCCATAAGAATTATCTTTTCACCTTATAAGTTTCATCAATGTATCAGAGCCACTTTGTATTCACGTCAAAAGTATTTGGAGAATGAAGCATCTCTAATCTCTTTGTTTGTCTGTCGTTGCTCCTTTACTCATCTCTATTGTGATTCATCATGTCACCAATCTCTGTCTAGGGTAAGCCATGTGGCTTTACCTCATTGCTTTTCGTCTCTCATTTGTGAGCTTCGCTATTTGCTTTCACTCCGGACATCATGCTTTTGTTCATGCTACAATTTTATGCACCTTCTGTACCATCCATGCCACATTTTTATTGTCCTTAATTCGGAGGACATTTCTCTCAGTACTTCACTTCTTTATTGTCATTTTGTTCTATCTAGCTTTAAGAAATTTTTGAGTTATTTGTAAACGTACAAAATCCTTAAATTGTTGTAAAAATCTACCTAATCAACATCTATATATCCTATCACCTTAAAATGGCCAAGATCATGATAAAAATTTTTTTTACTAGAAATTGTCTTAAGATATTCAAGAACTCTCAAAACTATTCCCCAATGACACTCATAAGGGGATCATCTGACCCTTTTATATCCCAGATCGAATCGGGTCAAAATCCGACCCATTTAGCTAAATGTTGAAGCATACTTATTTTACCAATTAAGGTAAGTAGAACTACAATGCTTCTATTACTCGTAAATGACAACATTAAAACTCTAGATCTCTAACGCTCGAAAGATTAGGAACCATCATTTGTAGACTCTGCGGACCAGGATGCCCAAGATGATGGTAAATCTGCAATGGAGTATTATCAACCATAAAAGCTGAAGATGCATGAGCCATAGCTAGATGGTACAATCCTTGAGACTTGTGCTATGTGCTAATTACCTTTCAGTCTATGATCAATTAGATTGTTGTGCACTTTGCTTCCAATTTAATCTTTCGTGAGAAGATAAAGCTTATAGAGGTTGATTGCCACTTCATCTGGGAGAAACTCTTGCCTAGGGATGTCATTACGTCTGTGGTTAATCTAATGCTCAATTAGCGCATTTATCAACTAAGTCTTTGAAAGGCACTAGGGTCGAGTATATTTAAAATAAGTTGGGGGCTTCAGAAAAAAAGGAAAGAAAAAAGAAACAAGTTGGGACTCCATAATATTTATCAACTTGCTTGAGCGGGAAGGTTAACAACTTGGATGTGATTATGAAATACTTTCAAGATAGACCTAGATATAAATAGTATATGACTCTAATTATATGTCGATGGAGAGAGTTACAGGGATTATCTTTTCTCCTCACGACTTTTAACATGGTAGCTTTATTTGAATAATGTAACCAAGATATGTAAAGTTTGGTATTAATTGTTTCCCAATTTCATTGAACCTCGCTTGATATTCTCTTTTTCTTATGGGCATGATATTGGTTATTAGATTTTATGCTCGAGCTCTAATTGTTGGTTGTATACCTCGTGCATTCTTTTACTTTCATTAGATTACTTTTTATTGTCTTATACTTGAGTTTGACGGTAATGTCCCTTGATATTCATATGCTTAGATAGCTTTGTTGTTGATGGTTTTATATTGATAGCATGTGATAGATACACAAAACAGCACTCATATCTGTGTCTTGTGATTAACTAATATGGAAAGTAATCTTGGTTTTATTCTTTGGGATTTGAAGTACCGTTACATAGATTTTCAGTTAATTAGAGATCATCTTGGATTTGTTAATTAGCAGAATGAGGTTAGCTAGAGTTTTTTTGCTTGGTATTAAATTTTGCCTGTCTTAGTCGGAACGTATGTTTTTGTCTAGTTTCTCAGGGTATTCTTATATTTGATGCAAATTTTAGGAAAGTGAACATCAATCTGGAAAGTATTTTGCTGTGAAATTATGCCTTACTCCACTCTGCTTCCCCAACCACCCCAACTTGTGCTGGAATATACTGCATGTTAAGAATTTTTTTTTTCAACATGGTTTTTATATGGATGAGTTCCGTATTGTGAGGCCATCAAGCATACATGGATGCTGGAAAATTTTAATAACTATTCTTCCATTATTTTTGCAGCATCCCAGAAAACTTCAGCTGTACTAAATGGGGCTGGTAGCAGGGATACCATTGCAAGTTTATTAGCTTCATTGATGGAGGTGGTCCGCACAACTGTTGCATGTGAATGTGTTTATGTTAGAGGGATGGTTATAAAAGCTTTGATTTGGATGCAAAATCCACATGAATCCTTTGATGAATTGAGATCAATCATTGCCTCAGAGTTGTCTGACCCAGTGTGGCCCTCATCATTATTGAATGACATTCTACTTACTCTACATGCTCGGTTTAAGGTATCTATTTTTTCTATGCTACTAACAACAATAGCTTGGGAAGCCCAGAGAAAGTTGTTGCATTTACTTACCAATCTTTACACTTCTGATAGTCCTATTTTAATATGAGATAAGGGTGTGTTTGTTTACCAGGTTAACTTTTACTTAATTTGTCACATCATACACAAATTTTAATGTTAAAATTTAATTATATTTTATATCATATATATATTTTAAAATAAAAAAATAACTTTATGTCACATACTACATACATACCAATAATAGCTAACTTATATGGCATCCCTCACACATTTTAACATAATAATAGCTTTATTTCACATCATACACAACTTTCAATAAAACATATCCTTATCGAAGTTTAATCTTAACCTTATTAAAATGTTAAATCAATAAAATTTATAAAATATTCAAGACAATATCAATTCACTCGTGTTACATGCTCTTTATCTTTTTATTATTTTTAAATTCCAGGCAACTCCAGATATGGCTGTTACACTGCTTGAAATTGCAAGAATATTTGCTACAAAAGTCCCTGGAAAGATTGATGCTGATGTATTGCAACTACTTTGGAAAGTGAGTTGCTACTATGACCATTATTTAATTTATTTATTTAAATATTTTACTATTTCTTATTGTTTCTAGCCAAAGTTTCAAACTCAAGTATTTGAATTATCTTACACATTATTGAATCTTCAGATCGCCATTTACATGCTTAAATCATCTTAGAATATGCTTAACTCAAATGGCTGAGAATCTGGTTTTGAATTAAGCTAAGAATAGAGTTTTGCTTGAGTAGCATGTCAGTCATTTTAAGAAAATGCTAGTGAAGTGCTTGCTGTTCACTTATTATTGCCTACCACCTAACTTTTGTCTTCAAAATTTCATGCTTTTACTGCTGTTTGTTGGCATTTTAATTTTTCATTGGGGTTGGGCCTCAGCTGGAATTCAAGTTTAAATTTAAAAAAAAATTAAATGTAAAGTTCAGTTGTGTAATTTTTTTGGTTAAGCATGAAAAAAGTAATTTAAAGAAGAAATTGAAATCATTTTAAATAAGCCTTAAGTTAAACCATAAAGCTGTGCTTCAACTAAGGCCCAAGATGTGCTTCAACTAAGGCCCAACCTCAGTTAAGGTTGGTACAAACTGAGGTTTTGTGTGCTTGTAACTTGTGATACTACTGTTATTAGTCTGGACAGACTTGCCTTAGTTGTTTGTGAGACAGATTTTACCCTTATTATCATCGTAAATTATGGCTTTATGAATTTTTTCCTCATTACTTGTACCTTTCTATTGCCTCATGTGGTGATAATTGGAGTTTATCCTAACGGAATGCGGAGTTATACTGATGCCTGGTGTACTTTACATTCTTTATGTGAGCCATTGGTTTCCTGATGATTTTAAGAAAATTTTGATTTGTGCTTTATTTTGATGTTAGAAAATTTTTACTACTTTATTTATAATTCAATTATGCGTGAATTGTGCTGACATCTACTATTTGTATTGTTATAAATGACTAGGGAATGCATTTATGTGAATGTTTTTCATCTTTATTTATTTTTTCCAGACATGCCTTGTTGGAGCTGGACCGGACGGGAAGCACACTGCATTAGAAGCAGTTACTATTGTTCTTGATTTGCCCCCTCCACAACCTGGATCAATGTCTGAACTTACTTCAGTTGATGGAGTGTCTGCTTCTGATCCAAAGTCTGCTCTGGCATTGCAGAGATTAGTGCAGGCTGCAGTAAGGATTTTTTATCTTTTTTGCTATTTATTTATTGAAGTGACTACTCATGTTTTCTACAGTTCATGTATCTGGAAAAACAAAACAAAAGCATGATACTAGACGTTAATAATTCCAACAGGTGTGGTTCCTTGGTGAAAATGCAAATTATGCTGCATCTGAATATGCGTGGGAGTCTGCTACTCCTCCTGGTACTGCATTGATGATGTTAGATGCTGACAAAATGGTGGCTGCTGCCAGCTCTAGGAATCCCACTCTTGTTGGTGCTTTAACAAGGCTTCAAAGATGTGCTTTCAGTGGAAGCTGGGAGGTAGTTATTCATTGCAATATGTTTTTTGTTGCATTCTGTTTTGTTGACAGCACGTACTTTTCTTTTTACAGGTTCGCATTGTTGCTGTGCAAGCCCTCATCACTTTAGCAATTCGGTCAGGGGAGCCTTACAGGTTACAAATATACGAGTTTTTACATGCTTTGGCTCAAGGTGGCGTGCAATCTCAATTTTCTGATATGAAAATAAGTAATGGTGAAGACCAGGGGGCTAGTGGTACTGGGCTGGGATCTTTAATAAGTCCTATGTTGAGGGTGCTTGATGAAATGTACAGAGCACAAGATGAACTATTGAAGTAATGACCTAAACGCACTAGTGATCTTTAT
Organism: Apostasia ramifera; assembly: GCA_019297695.1. Lineage (NCBI taxonomy): Eukaryota > Viridiplantae > Streptophyta > Magnoliopsida > Asparagales > Orchidaceae > Apostasia > Apostasia ramifera. The sequence continues at coordinate 125,923 of JAEMOT010004234.1, read as the reverse complement.
TTCACTTGTTCACTATGCTTTTATTTAAGGCTGATACATTTCTCTTGGCATGCATTTACTTGTCTATATTTCTATAGAGATATAAGGAATCATGACAACCAGAAGCAAGAATGGACTGATGATGAACTAAAAATACTATATGAGTCACATGAGAAACTCCTTGAGTTGGTTTCTCTTTTTTGTTTTGTTCCAAGGGCTAAATATCTACCTCTTGGGCCTACCAGGTACTTTTAAGCTTTCATAATGTTATACTTTCTTCTTTCTCAAGGGCCTCTTTTCTGAAACGTTCATTTTTATGCCTGCAAGATTTGAGCATATTTTGTTCCACATATTGGTTATGCTGCTTATTCCAGTGAAAAATGTGTTGTTAAAATTTGAATAGACTGTTTTCTTGGATATATACTGAAGTATTTAGGTGATTCCATAACTTTGTTTTGACAAATATTCAATTTCTGATTGTCTGATTCTATATATTTTCCAGTATTGGAGGCTTATACACCTTCGAATCGGTTAATAGCTACATTATCAGCTTTGCCTTTATGGCTTGCTGTCCAAATATTGAGGAGCCTTCTGAAATTTTGTTGTTCAAGTGCCTAGAATCATAATAAATGGTAGAATTTGTAGTGTGCTTTCAGCTGTTAAGTATGAAAAATTCCAGTAGAGTTCTCTTGTTTTTATATATATGGTTAGAGAATTAGGATTATGGCTTGAGTAAGATATCAATTGGCTGGATTCATCAAATAAATAATACACACTATTCAGTGGCCATGTATATCATAAAAGTTCAAAATGAGTATATTAATTAGAAATTCAAGTATAGAAAATCTCTACATCCCCTATCTCTCGTCACCCTCTCTTTCTTTTCTCTCTCTCCTTCCAAATGATCGGTACGGACTACAGCGTTATGATCTCTCTCTTCTCTTGTTCTCTTAGAAAGCACTCTGCTCTCACTCTTTATCTTCTCTCGTCCCTCTCTCTCTCCCCTCTCTCTCTCCCCTCTCTCCCTTCTTACGCGTGCTCTCCCCCCCCCAAGGGAAGTACGACTTCACTCTTTCTTCTCTCTCTTCCCTCTCTGTTACACATGGAAGTGACCTAACATAAGAGATAGTGAAGGCTAATAGAAAGCTAGCATGCAACAGGATCAAGACAGTTTTGATAGGCAAAAAAAGTCTTAATTTCAACTGCTTATAGATATCAAATTTACACTCGCACACACACACACATTTATATTGTAAGAGATGGTGTATAAAAATGTCCGAAGAAGACGAGCCATGCAAGATCATAGTAGTTTATACTTCTCTTTGCACGCACATACACATGGATATTTGTATATATATGTAGATTACTTCCTGCAAGGTTTACTGGAAGATCCAGATAACATATGTTGCTTATGATAATAAGCTAACATAGAGATTTCTATTAATCAATTTTTTTAAAGTTGACCTTGTATTTTGTATCACTAAGAAGTTGATGATGGCTAAGATCTTTTACTCAGAAGAACATCTTTTTTTTTTCAAAATTTTTGGAACACTAATGATGTTTTATAATTGTCAGATACTTTTTAATTTATTTTGCTTTGTTAATTGTTATTAGTATTTTTTCTTTGAGTTGTATAAGTTATTGATATTTTGATTTATATACATGTGTGTGTATATAATGTGTGCGCACATCTTACTTCGTCATGTCAAATGGTTGCACAACATGAGTCTTCATGAAGGTAATTAGTTTTTTTGCAATATTGTTATGAGAAAAAAAAGAATTTTGGTCTTTGAATCATGGCTATGCTAAACTGGATTTTGAATCTGACAACATCAAATCTTCTTGATCAGTTTTCTAATAGTCATTGTCTACAATGTCTGATTCTGTTCTTCTGAAATTCTGATGCAGTGCAAAATTGATTGAAATTTATCGCAACCGGCATAACATCAATGCTTCTGCTGGTCTTAATGATCCAGCTGTTGCTACAGGGATATCAGACCTTATATATGAGTCTAAAGCAACACCAAAAGGGCCAGACTCTATTGATCCGGACTTGGCCATGGCATGGGCAGCAAATCTAGGAGATGGAATGTGGGAGTCCAATGCACCAGCAATGGATAGAGTAGGTTAAATTTATATTAAGACTCTTAACTTAATGGCTATTGCTATATTTTTTGTTTTGATAGTTCCTTTGTCTTGCTATTTAAGAATCTTTTGCTTCATTTTATGTTTTCTTTCTGGTGTTAAACAATTACAGTTGCCTGCTTTAAATTGTTCTGCTTCATTTAGGTTTCTGCATTATGCTAGGTAAATGAGTTTCTTACTGGTGCTGGAACTGATGCTCCGGAGGTTGAGGAGGAAAACATCACTTCTCGGCCTTCAGCCACTTATGATGACATGTGGGCTAAAACACTTTTAGAAACTTACGAGGCAGAGGTATTGCAGTGATTGTCCTACCATTACTTGATATGATCAACTTTTATAATTACGTTGAATTTCCAGGAAGAGGATGCCAAGTCATCAGGGACATCTTCTCCTGATTCAACTGGCTCCATTGAATCTTCCATATCATCACACTTTGGTGGTACGGGCTACCCTTCGCTGTTCAGTTCACGGCCATCAGGCTTTGGTGTTCCACAACCGTCGGTATTTGTCAAAACTTTTAAGATTATGTTCATTCATGAAGTTGTGTTGAAAATTAACTTGGAAGTTTGTTAAGAAATTCTCTTTTAAACTTTACAATTAATTGCTGAACCTTTCTGTTCTCTATTCCTCTAGCTGTTACCTTTCATGATGGTTATTCTTGACTCTAGTCATCCGTATAAGCACTATAAATTATTTTAATTGTTTATGCTTATTGTTTAAGATTTAGGGGGATTTTCGTCTTGGTTTACATTTCTTTTTGAGTCCGTAACAGCAAACGTGCTTCCATTAGCAGTGAATTCAGTACAAGCTGAAATGTCATTTTTTCTCTGGCTTGCCTTTTTGTGAAATCTAGAATTCAATGCAGAGAACTTCTCCGAACTTCAGGTCAGAAGTATGTAGATCATTGTCCAGCAAGCAAGATCAGAAAAGTTAAAAGCACAACTAATAGAAATGCATTGAATGGGATTAAGAGAAATGTCTTGGTCCATTGTGCTTATTAGAGATGAAAGGTACAACAAATAGGAAGAAAACATGTTGCAAGGATCTTGTGAGATGTAGTCAAGTTATAGTGTTTTCACTATGGGCTATGGTCAAATTTTTCTACACAAAGTTCATGCAAGCACCCAAGTGAGTTTGATGTTTCCCATCATCGTGCACCTGTTTCAGAAGTCATTGTTAAATGATTCCCTTTTTGCCACCAATTTACCACATATTGATTGATCCCAAAGTCACAGTGAAAAGGAGAGANGGGGGGGGGGGGGGGGGGGGGGGGGGGGGAGAGAGAGAGATTTAAGGAAACCAATGGTCAAACTTTTTGTCAGATTGTGCTTTGGTCTTATATGTGGTAATTGTAATCATTTATGTGGTGGCCTCCTATTACCTACTAAAGGTTACACTATAAACTGTTTAATTGCTATCAGGTAACTCGTCAGTTATCATGTAGCACAACATTTTTTTGTAATTAATTTCTCCGTCTGAATATGATTCTAACCAGTGATATTCCTCCGTGACTTTTATGCATTTTTCTCTCTTATTTTGTATTTACATCCAACCTCAAATTTCACCCACACAGCCACACTTCATTTACAATAGTTTACTGGAAGTGTTAAATAAGATTTTCATCATGTTACGGACTTTAGATTTTTTTTTGGGGCTTGTGCAGGAGAAGTCATCAGCCACAAGTAACAGGGGTAGAAATAATTCATTAGGAGGCATCAATGAGGGCGAGGCATCTCCAGTAAGCATTGATTTTTGTTTCTCTCTCTCTCTCGTTATTCTAATCAAGCATGCAGCTTAAATTGCTAAAATCTGTGCAGATCAGGGAAGAACCTCCTCCGTATTCATCAGCAGTAATGCAGAGATACGAATCATTTGAGAATCCTTTAGCTGGGCAAAGTTTTGGCTCACATAATGAAGAAAACAACTTGGGTAATCCTCAATTTGGGAAAGCGTTGTATGATTTCACTGCAGGTGGAGATGATGAGGTATGTTGCCAACTTCCATTCATTACGAGAGTGGAGAGGATGTCTGAGGAAAAGAGAGAAACTAAGAGGAAAAAATTGTGTGATAGAGATGAGATATGACTGTTAGAACAATCTGCTAAAGATCATATCCCTATACCTTACTCAGTGGTTTGTGGCATTACATTTTCTTAAAACTCAGATAACTTGTATTTTTTTTTCACTTGCAGTTAAGTTTAGATGCTGGAGAAGAGGTCGAAATTGATTATGAGGTTGATGGTTGGTACTATGTAAGTCTACTTTCCCCAATAAATGAATTAGGAGGGGGTGGTGGGGGTTTGATGTTAATATGATGTTATGTCATGTCATTTTGAGATGTTAGTAGTTTGGCTTCATGACATGTATATACAACGATGAAAAAAAAGGATAAATTACATCAAAGTTTCTAAGGTTAGGGCATAATATCATGCAAGTTTATGTTTTCAACTTTGTAATTTCTAGGTTCTTGGGTTATACTAAATATATCAACTTGGTTTTGCCATTTTTTTTTAATTGGTAATAAATGACTGTTTCACCCCTCCCCTACTCTCCTATCTCTCCTATCTCTCCATCCCCTCCCTCCTCTCTCACTCTCTACTCTCTTTCTTTTTCGGTCTCTATCTAGTTGTGCGGAGGATGGACAGGCGAAGGTCCCAACCCTCTCTCCCTTTCTCTCGCTGTGCAGAAGTGGGTCGAGCGGAGGTCCCGAACCCTTCTCTTTCTCTCTCTCTTTCTCTCTTTCTCTCTCATTCTCTCTGGCTGGCTAGGGAGGTTTAGAGGTGTCGATCCTCTCTTCCTTGGGTGGGCTGATGAGTTAGAGAGACAAGTAAAAGAAGGATGTTAAAGTTATTTTATATTTAAAAAATCACTTTTATTTTTTCTTAATGGATTTTTGACAGAAACCGTCTAAAGAGATTTGCGTAAAGTTTTTAATACAATCTCATGGACCTAGTTGAGAACCAGGTTTATCTCGGGACCTAAAAATTAAAAATTTTAAAAATATGAACTTGCGTAATATCATGCCATAATTTCAAGGGCCTTGGTCTAATTTACTCCTTGAAAAATTTTTACAAAATGCAACTCTAGAATGACTTTTAGATGTGACTCGAAATGAATTGGCATCTAGATTTTGCTCTAATTTTGTACTAAGTAAAGGTGAAGTAGGATGTTTTTTTAAGGGAGAGAAGCTTGGGGATATAAACATAATTAATAGCATTATCATCTAATGGAACAAAATTGAATTAGGCAAACAATAGTTTATAGATAATATAGATATCTAAATAAACTTTGTCATTTCAATAACACTACCATCTAGATTTCATCGAATCAACCATCAAACAATAGTTTATAGCTAACATAGATTTTTAGATGAGTTAATATTACCATCTAGTGCATCGAACCGGCCCCCAACTGAGAATTCTTTCCTGTTCCAGGTGAAGAAGAAACGCCCTGGAAGAGATGGGAAAATGGCTGGACTTGTTCCAGTTCTTTATGTCAGTTCGTCTTGATAGCTCATTAGCGATGCAGAGATCATTCTTTCGCCAGTTCATTGCATCTTACAGAAGTCACTGCTGGGTTTGCACAAGCCTGAACGTGATTTTATTATCCATTAGTGTTCTTTCGTGTTCATCTTTGTGCATGTGTAATCTAGTAATATTTTCGTTCCTTTATTTGTATAATAATTTTGGGTTTTACGATGCTATGTATAATTTTTCTGTTTAGTTTCCCCGTCATTGGTACTTTTGATTTTTTTTTTTGGTCTTGTGTGGAATCATATTTTCATGTATAATTTTTAGACCTAAAGCTTGTGACATATAAAATAGAGGATAATTTATAGTAGTAATGTTGGTTCTTTCTTTGTTGTTTGATGTTGCTTAAGTTAGTCGTTGACTAATAAAAATTGAAGTTATCGGATGAACATTCATCTTGCCGAAGATTTCAATAAAAGCTTGGAGCTCCGTCGGCACTAATTGTAGAGGAAAAGCTAATGGGTGGAGCGGAGTGGAGCTGAGCATCTAAAAAAAGGATTTGTGTTCTTAGTTAGCTGTTTGGTTTTGGTCCGAAATAATATTATGTGATGAAAACACATTTGTCATATTGATTAATTCCTTCCCTCCACAGAATAAAAATTGTGAATAATGCAGTAAATTATTTCAATTCTAACTCATTAAGGATAAAGAAGATTGAAGAACTTGGATGTAATTTCGTTATTCCCTTTTCATTCTAAATTTCTAATGCAGGACAACTATGGGATTGAATTCATCAGGTTCTTGATTTTGAGGCATCATTGCTGGTTTTAGTTCATTATTGTCTTTTATTTGTTTTCTTTAATTCTTTTCGTTTATCTCAATGTCTCTTTTGTTCATTTTATTTGTATTTCGAGGCTGGACATTTAGAAGATTTTTTTTTCTTTATTATTATATTATCTTCTAATTTATCTTTAATATTACTTAAAAAATAATTATCTTTGTGAGAATATTTCTTATTCAATATTGGGGCATTTACTTGCATGTCACATAAATTTTTTAAAATTATACCACACATTTTTTTCTCAAAATTTATACTATGGATTGTGAAGAAAGTGTGGTGTAATACATGAAGTTTTATGTGGCATGTGGGTAATTATTCTTATATGTCTGTTGATTCAATTCAGAATAATATTATTTTAATTCTTATAATATCAATGAAATTTTTTATTTGTATGCATTATTTTCTTGTTTATATATTTTATTTTGATAAACTATTATGGGTTCATTTATTTGAATAAAATAATTATTTTATTTTATCTTTATTTTTTATAAAATAGCTATTTTTATATCTAGTTTTTTAAAATAATTATTTCGTGGGAATTTTTTTTTGACAATTTAAAGAATAATTATTCTTTGTGGGTTAAAAATATTATTTTAAAATTTTTTTTGTTTATATCATATATGTATGTATTTTTATATATATTACATATTTATATATAAGATATTTAAGTACAGTATATATGGAAGGGACAACTTGTTGAGACTTTTCTTCACTCACGAGTGTTGTGCCTTTGCACATTTGGAGGCACGTAGTTTAGGTAAAATCCAGACATTATTTATTTATTTAATACTAAAGTTACTTTATAATGAATATTATGTGTTTTACATGCGTTGTTAAATTTTATAAACATTTAAATGAAACAATCTGTTTAATTCTAAATTTTATCCCAAAGTTTAAGTCTCATAAAATTCAATTTCACCTTCGTTTTCTCATTTTTTCTCGTTCAACTCCAAATTAATTAATGGGTATTCCTCCTCTTCATTTATTTATGCAACATGCTTAAAAAAAGATGTTAACAGACTCTTGTAACTTTTTGGTGTTAGTTATAGTGTAATATTATGATAATATTAATTTTCAAGAAAAAAAACTTGCTATGATTACTAATGATATGTGAGTAGCAGCTAGTGATTTTCAGTTGGCAATTGATGACCACCATATACTGATCAAAGACCGGGGATGACAGCTTGTGGTTGGTGAATTAAATTTATTTTGTATTTTATATAATTTTTAATTTAATTAAGTAATTTATTTTTCTATCATATGCATATATATATGTAAGTAAGATTATAAATTTTACGATGAAATTAAATTGATTTTATTATCAAATAAGCCCTCATCAATTTTAACCTACAGTTTTTAGCTCTAGCTATGTCAGAAAAGTTCTACTAATTTCATGCTAAAATTATTCACCTAAAATACCCATCTATATGTAGCTATAGTATGATATATTTTGTCATAAAATATCTAGCCAATTAAAATAAAAGTTAGGACTTTGGAATGAGTTTTCAGTCATAATTAGCAAGCCCAAAATTACCTTAATTTATTTCCTTTTTGAGCAATTTTATATGTATTATATAAAATTTTAAATATTATCACATAATTTAAATTTAAAAAAATATAAGATATTATTATTTTTTGTCCCAATAAATAAGTAAATATATATATTTAGTATATAATCAACAATTTTCCTGTATCGTTGTATCATTGTATTAATAATTTCTTTTGTATTCGTTCTGTTTGGTAATAAGAAAAAAAAATTTAGTTGAAATTTTTAATTATTTTTGAAAAATATATATAATGTGAAATAAAGTAAGTTAGTTATATTAAAAATTATATATGATGTGAAATAAAATTGTTTAATTTATTAAGAATTATGTTGAATGTGAAGTAAAATAATTATTTAATATTAAAATTTGTATAAGATAAAATATAAAATAATTTTTTAAAATTTTTTAAAATTAATTTAAAATTTTAATTATGAATAATTGTAGCTACAATTTTTAGTACATATTGCCAAACAGGGCCTGAATGGCCGCCGAAAGCCGGCAACGTGACTGTCGGTGTCGCGTCGGAGAATTTTCGAAAAAAATGGATTACCGCCGAGGAAACAAAGCTAGGGCACAGCAGTAGCACAAAGGTCGAGATCACGGCGAAGGGAGCAGTCTTCTTGCAAGGTTTTCGTTCAACATCCCCATGGATCGAGTTAAGGCGGCAAACGAGCTCGCCTTTAGGATAGGTTTCTCTGGCCACAGCGGGCACCTAAGGCTGGAGCCTCTCTCTTCCTCAGAACGCTCGGATCCCTTGAAGACTCTGCCCGATTTCATCATTGTAATCAATCTCTCTTCCTCTTCAAAAACGAACTGATTTTTCACCTGCTTATGTCAAATTAGTTCAAGCACCTCTCTCAAGGATATATAAACATGAATTTGTTGATGATGACTTCCGTGAATACTTGATTAGTTCTTGGAGTATTATATGTTGTTTATGGATTTTCTTCCTTTTTCAGCCACCTCCATTCCCCCCAGAAACAAAAGAGAACATCAAAAATTATCTAGAAGAGACGTACTTGCTTCCAGGACTGGATCATAATGAATTTTCTGCTGAAAAAGATGGAAGGTTCTGGGAAGTTGATTGGTTTGATAGGGCAAAGGTTCCCCTGGAGCCATCTGTCTCTCGTTCAACTATTTCTCCAGTGTGGGAGCTGCCATTTAGGCGCTCAAAGAACAAGGATCACCCACAACGGTGGGATATTAAATCGGTGGAGGTATGATTATTGTACTACTCGTTTTACATTCGTGAAATATGCATTGCTATTGCCGAAATGAGCAACATATTATCCTGAAGATCATAATGAAATCAGTTCCAATAACAATACCAGACTACCTATATTAATGCATAGGGCAAGGAAGCACACTAACTTCATGGCCGGAAAATTTCATGACTGTTCTTTTAGGGACATTAATTTCATAAAGCAGTAGACATAAAAGTTAGACCCGTACGAGATGTAGTCTTGATTGCTTGTATATTGGGGGAAGCAATGAATTGTTAGTGTCAGATGGTTTAACAATATAAATGCTCCCCTACTTCTAGATTGATGTAGTGGAGCTATTGGAAGGTGCACAAGATTGTAGTATTTTGCCACGTATGCCGGGGCCAGCAAAGGATTTTGTAAGAGGGAGCATTAATAACCAGCCATTTCGCCCAGGTGGTCTGGATGACTCACAATCACCAGAACGGTCACTCCCAGAAGGTGCTCTGAATGGTGACTGGACAAGGGAGATCATTAACGGTGGTGTTGCCCAGTCAATTCCTCCTAGTTTCAAAAAGGGTCTGGACTTGGGCCATCTTAAGGTATTCTTTTTTTTTTTCTTGCTTGGGATAAATATCTTTGAAGTTTACAATAGTTTTAAAGACTTTAATTTTTGAAGGAGTTTCCGTGTCAGTGGAAGTTAGCCAAGGAACAGATCTCTGCGCCTGTTGATTTAGTTGAGGAAAAACCTGTAAGTTTTTGCAAGTCATTTGGCCCCATTTTACTTGAACTATTGCCTACAAAATTTTTGTGGTTGGAGACAACAGACTTGGTCCTTTTAATTCTTCAAGGCTTTTGCTTTTGACTTGAACTAGTAGCATAACATGTAGTTACTATGAAATTTGTGGTATATATTTTCGCATGTGCACTGTTTGTGTGTATTGTTTCCCTTAATCATACTACCTTTGGCTTTATTTTCACTTTCTATCTTGATGCAGGCTGAGCTGTCAATTCATTTTGATGATTTATTCAAAAAAGCTTGGGAGCAAGGTGTTTGTGAAGGTAGTGATGGTAAGCTATGGCCTTTGATTTCTGTTAGTCAATGCGATGCTATGATCTAGAGGAACTCAATAATAAAGCATTTTTGTTATTATCATGCCAAGTACAGTGGGATGGTTGCCTTGTAATTTATTTGTTCCTTGAGTGTTTCTGCATATAGGTGAATATGCATCAGCTTATCTTAGGAAACGGTAAATTATTTGTATGCTAAATTGCCAATATTATTTATCATTATATGTCTGTTGGCCAAAAGTTTATGCAAAACGATTTTAGATTGTTGGCGCCTGAAACTTTTATGATAATTGAGGTGTTTATGAGGTCCTTCAAGTCCTAAGCCTAGGAATTCAAATTAAAATTATGAGACTTAAGTGCATAATCATGAAAAATAGAAGCACGCTTTTACAATATAATATGGTCTTCATCTGCCTTTGATTCTTCACTGATTTGTGTTTATACAACTGTCAAGACTTCCGTTGATGTCTGTCATTTAGTGGGGTTTATTGGCATTCAAATGTTTCTTTACGATTGTGGTTAAGATCGTTATTGACTCTGTAACATATTCATCGTTGATTGTTTCTTGTCCTTGAGGTGCTCTGCATGATGATAACTTGACTTTGTTGCCTTTGTCTAACCTTCTCAAGTGACTTGCATGTTTTGCTTATTAGCAGTTAGTGCAGGTGCATACGATTCATTTTGAGGCCAAACTGATTACTATTTTGAGCTAACTCAAAATTTAATTGAATTTGTAACTTTGTTTGGCTCCATGATTTAGTCTAATGTTTTTTGAGCTCAAACCAATTTCTTTCCAAAGGCAAAATTTTAGATTTTTTATAATAGACACTTAACCTCAACAAGGAAAGTTATCACCACCAATAATAATAATAAATCAAGCTTTTATCCTACTAGATGGGGTCAACCCTTTGTTTTCATTGTACTCTATCAAATAACACATTTTCATTTAGTTTTAAATAAGTAAGATCTTTCTTATAGTTTTTTATTATATTTTTTTTTGGACTTTCCCTTTTTTTTTTTTTTTTACATAGATAAGATCTAATAATCTAATTTTCTTTATTGGAGCTTTTATCGGCATACAATTTATATGTTCAAACCATCTAAGCTGATTTCTCTAAGTTTATTTTCAATTGAGACTACTCTAATTTTCTCCTAAATATATTTATTTCTCATCTTATCCTTTCACGTATACCTGTTCATCCACCTTAACGTTTTTTTGTGACACTTATTTATGTATCTTTGTTTTGTAGGTCAGCATTCAACACCATATAACATCTTTGGTTTTATAATTATTTTATAAAATTTACCTTTAAGTTTGAGTAGAATTTTTCTATCACACAATATGTCAGATGCATTTCTCCAATTTATTCATCTTGTTTAGATTCTATTAAAAATATCACCATCTATTTCATCATTATTTTGTATGATTAATCTAAGATATCTAAATTTCTCGTTCTTCCTAATAACTTGATCATCAATTGTCATCTTTACACATGCTTTTGTATTGACTAAATTTACACTCTATATATATTTGATTTTAGATCTGCTAAGATAAAAATTATTAGATTCTAATGTATTTTCTATAATTCGAGTTTCGCTTTAGCATAATTATTAATTTTATCAACAAGAAAAGTATCATATGCAAATAGTATACACCAACACACTTTTTTTGAACGTGTCTAATAAAAACCTCCATAGCTAGTACAAAAAGATATGGACTTAAAATTAAAGGTTGGTGTAATCTATTTCAAATAAGAAAGTTTTTAATTAAATTCTCTTGTGTTCGAACACATATAATAAATTTTTTATACATATTTTGAATAACTTAAATGTAAGCAGTATAAATCATTTTCTTTTTTAAAACTCTCCAGAGCGCTTCGCTTGAGATTTCATCATAATTTTTTTTTTAAATTAATGAAAACTAAATTATCTGTAAACATCTCCACTAAACCTCTTAACAAATAAATTGCTTTCATAATAGATCTACCTAACATAAAACAAAACTGATTCTGTAATACTCTTGTATTATGACATAATTTATGTTCGATCACCTTTTCCCAAAAATTTTAAAGTATAACTCATTAACTTAATTCCTCTATAGTTAGCATAATCTTGTACATCATCTTTATTCTTACAAATTGGTACCAATATATTCTTTCTCTATTTATTTAGCAAGAAGGAAAATTATCAAAATAATATTATTTCATTTAGCTTCAACCAAGTTACTAACATAATCTATAATTTAATCAATCATCATATCCATTTGATTTTTGGTTTAGACCTTGGAACATCTATGAATTTGGTATTTCTAGATTTAGAATGATAATATTGGGAATAATGTAGGACTAACATCTATTGGAAACAATCTGATATGAAATTCATACTGGTATTTTTTCCATGTTCAGTAGGGAGTTTACAATTGCTTTAAAGAGTTGGTAGATTTAATGGGTATAAAAGGAGAAGGTATACAAGTATATGTTAGAAATGCTTTGGTCAGAGTTAATACAAAATGATACGCGTGTTCTTGAGTAGCATCGCTTGCTTCCCTACACAAGCATAATTGCCAAGAAGGGTCTATAAAAGCCAACTTCAAATAGTTAAGATAAAGGTATTAGCGATAATGATATGAACATTGTTTGCCTCTATGGAAAAATTTTCATGTAAACTTGTAATGCATAACTGCAAGAAACCAAGGATCATGCCCTTTGCAGTTCTTTTAGTCTATTTCCTTTCTAATTTAATCTTTTGTTAACAAGAAATTGATTTCAGGATGCTGGCATATGAAAACATGGGTTTGAAACATTCCACTCTTTCTATTCTAGTAAATTGTACACCGTTTTATAGCTTCATGACTATCCGCCTCCATCAGTTGCAATAATAGTAATATATATATGTATATATATATGTATATATATATGTATATATATGTATATATATATGTATATATATATATGTATATATTACTATATGTATATTTGATGTCTAGACTCTGACTTTACAAATTAGCTGCATTCTTGTATATCGATTTATTTTATCTTTGCTTCTTATTTTGTGTTGATTCTTCTGTAACAGTTATATGTGTCGTCCTGTAGTTTAATTTCCTTTTCTTGTTACCTCAATTCATGGAAGGGATCTTTTTGATTTATTTTATCTTTAACTTTATAATAGGTTAGAGATGTTTGTTACTATGAGCTATTTGACTTGTTAGTTTACTGATATTTTGGGACATGAAGTGGTAATGGATGATAAATTGATATTAAGAAGGAGAACTCAACTTTTATGTGGTCAACGATTGCAATTCAGGTATTACTGAATCAAAAATAGATGAGATTGGCGGATCTGTTGGTACTATAGCTACCGCTGAGCATTCTGCATTAGATGAGATATTGTCTACTGAACTTGCGAAAGAGGCAAAAGTATCAAATAGAGTTAGTGATGATAAGAAGCCAAGGGAAAGAGAGGTATGATTTAAACATTTTGTATTATTGATTGGGGAATGGTAAAATATTCTTGTTTTTCTTTTGGTTGGGGGGTGGACAATTACATACATGCCACTAAAATCTTGTTATTTTACATATTGACCTAAAATCTTTAATATTACATATTAATCACAAAAAATTATATGAAAATTACAATCTTTCTTATATACATATCGCAATCTTATGTCATGAGTCGTACATGAGCGGTAATTTTCATATGATTTTTTTGGCTAATATGTAATAATTTTAAAGAATTGGGTGACATGTAAAATATCTAGAATTTAGTGGCATGCATGTAATTTCCTTTTTTTTTTGAACGTCTCTTATAGGATCTTGAAGTATTTTGATTATTAGTTAGGCTGCCAATAATGTCCAAAAATCAAAGTTCGATTGAAAACAAACTGCTTTTTTTTAATTTGAATCAAAGGCAATTTGGTTTAGCTTGATTTAACATCGTGTCATTACCATGACCAGAAAACCAATCTTTGTAAAATTTAAGTTAGGGAGAATCAATTTGATTTGACTTGACTTGATATTTAGGTATATGATTTATGAATCCTTTTCTAAATTTCAGGACATGGTTCTTTATTTTTTTCCTCCTCCCTAATTCTAATGATTCTTGGTAGGTGTTTTTTCATGTCATGTTGCCTCTGTTGTGCTCCGTGTATTGATTGTTTGTTTCTGCATGTGCTGGTGGACCATCTTGTTTATAATTAGTTTTTAACTCTTTCAAATTCTACTTTGTACTTGCAGCAATTATATGTGCTAACTATATGATTGATCAGCTGGAGTAACAAATGCTTCCAATTATCATAACTGTGTTACTTGAAGGTTTTACGCTAGATTCTTTAGTGTTTTTAAGTACATTATGATTGACGCACATCATAGTATCTTGTTCAGTTGGTCATGTCATTGTTCTTTCCTTAATGCCAATTTTCCTTTTTAAAAAGATATTTACTTTTTTAAGGGTTTAGGTGGCAAAGATATTTAGCTGCACAATTTCAAATTTCGTTAGTCGACTTCTGCTTACTTTTCTTTGTAGGTGTGGGCTTCTCCTGGTGGTAATGAAGAGATTTCAATTCGCTTCCATGAGCTGGTCCCAGAAATGGCACTTGATTATCCTTTTGTCTTGGATAAATTCCAGAAGGAGGTATGAGCTAACTGAACTTGACTATTCTATATATTGTTTAGCTGTACATTATTTCAAATATTTTTGCTAGCTAAGTTGCTTTTTCAGACTTCAAAGCTGTCTTAGTTTTTCGTTTCAATTAACAGTAATACTGTCAATTATTTGAGGAAGACTTGCTTTGCGTTTCACAAATTTTATTGTTTTTTCTTCTTTTCGCAGGCATAACAAGTGATTCCACAATAATAATTTTTATTTTTTTATTTATGGGAACATAATATGAAAGAATTTCTTTTATGCATTTTAATTATTATTTTTATTTCTATTTTCACTTTGTTTGGTTTCTGTATATTTCGTTTTGTTTTGTATATACTTGTTTTCATGCAAAAACTGTTGGAATAATGAAATTGTAATCATTTTTTTTGATTGAAAATTTTTAAATTAAATTCTGCATTGCATGGTTTATATATTTAGTATCTGTTGCTTTCTCATATACTGCAATTAGAAAATAGGTGCAATTTCATACGTTTGGAAAACAAATAAAATTAATAAAAGTTGATTAAATTTTTGTAATTTATGTAGGCATAATCGTTTGAGTGAGGGTTTCCAGTGCCTGACAATGTTTTTTGTTATCTAACTGTGTTTGTATCATGAAATCTGATTCTCCATTCTGAATGAATGAATTAGAGATGCTTTCTCAAAATGGTAGACAGAAAGTAGAGGAGAAGAGGATTTAGAAAAGGCTAGACATGTAGAAGTGAGGAATTATAGTGTCCTGCCACTTTTGGGTTTTAATCGATAGGTCTATACTGGATGATATGTTGCTCTTGCTGGCAAATAAATTGCAGGAATCTCGTTTTAGAAGCTATAGAGGCATATAGTTAAGCAAGTGTCATGAGAAGGGAAAATTTTCCTTGCTTTCAAGAAGCCCGGGAGAGCAATAATGGTGTGATAAGAAGTGAAAGACGCTGAAGAGATTGAGGCGAAGTGAAAGAAGAAGAGTAGCCAGACTTTTTCTTTCTAAATCTATAAGGAGAAAATGAAGTTGGTTTACAGGAAAGAAGCAAGAGTAATAGGAGCTCTTTACTTTGAAAGGATTTCTCTGAAGAAGAGTAGGATAAAATAGAATTTCATTACGTCATATGGATCTACCTATGTGGTCATGTATACAGAACCCTACCTAGATTTCTGGTTGGCAAATAAACCAGACACTTTTAGAACTTATTAATTACATTTCTTCCTTTTTTGCAATGAAGTTTTTAATTAATTTTTCAAACATTCTAGGCATTAAGCTCATGATCATGTACGTATCAAAGTTTTTTGTTGGGGCCACCTGCTGAAACCAAATGTTTGTTTTACATGTATGCACAGCTATCAATCTTTTCTGGATTTAAAAATATTTTTCTGAATGCTCTATTTCATCTCAAGAATGATATTTGTGCTTTCTTACACACCATCCAACATGTGCAGGCTATATACTATCTTGAGAAGGGTGAGTCTGTTTTTGTAGCAGCTCATACGTCAGCTGGAAAGACAGTTGTTGCAGAATATGCTTTTGCCTTGGCATCGAAGGTACAAATTGATGATTGCGGTAATCAACCATTTCTATTTTTGGAACTTCTTATTTTCCATATAGCTCATACCTGCTAGAGAAGTATGCCTTCGATGTTGTAAATGTTCACACCTCTGTTCCTGTGCTTTTTCCTATTAGTTTCTTAGCATTAAAGCAGATAAATTGATCAGATTTATTGATTTCATGTTACAGAAGCTTTCAATTGTAAGGAACCTAAGCATTATATTCTGTTTAACCTCTTTTGTCAAGAACCTAAGCTATTGTATATCAGTTTTGTTACCTTTTCACGCTCATGCTTATCTTTTACATAGTTATTTTTTCCATTTATCATTTTGATTTGAATTTCCTATGCTTTCCCTGTCATTAAGCTGCTCATTTCTTGCAGCATTGTACCCGTGCTGTCTACACTGCACCAATAAAAACCATCAGTAACCAGAAATATAGAGATTTCTGTGGTAAATTTGATGTGGGCCTTCTAACTGGAGATGTTAGCTTGAGACCAGAGGCATCATGCCTCATCATGACTACAGAGATTTTAAGGTCAATGCTTTATAGAGGTGCTGATATTATTCGTGATATTGAATGGGTAAATAAGCTTGTCTATCTCCGTGAAATTGTCTTTTACAATGATCGCTCATATCAAAGTCATGGTATCTGGAAAGCGTAATTCATGTGTTCTGTTTCTTGTTTTTCAAAAGGTTATATTTGATGAGGTGCATTATGTAAATGATGTTGAAAGAGGTGTTGTGTGGGAAGAGGTGATCATCATGCTACCAAGACACGTTAATATTGTCCTCCTTTCAGCTACAGTACGCTCTATTCTCTGAACTTTCTTTATTAAATATTTTTCCATGATTGGCTGGTTGAAATGATTAGTTTAGCAAAAATCAGTGGAACCAACATAGTCATATGTATCTTTGTGCTTTATTATCATCAATGTTTTGCCTGCTTCTTGTTCCATCGTTCACTCAGTTTGTTTACTGCTGTAAACTCCAGCCTTCTCAGTTTTCACTGGAATCAATCTATGTTTTGGAATAATTCCTGTAATAGGACTCAGTTTGGATTGTATAATAGGACAAGATCAATAAAAGGAATAATTCCGTAATAGGAGATTACATCAATCCCTCCTTTGGTTTCTGCAACTGCATCCACCAAGTAGCAATCAGTGTGTGGCTTCAATCATCTGCGAGCTTGTCCAGTTTTTAGTCTAGTACTTGTGAACTTTTCTGGCTTTCATTGACTGCGTACTTCCTTTGCCTGCCCTTTTATCCTCCTCTCTCCTTTGTTGACTAGCTTGGGTTATATAAACAATGCCCCTTGTTCAATTGTGGAGTCTCTCCATGCCAATTTTGGGTCTGGAATTGGGTTAACCTGCTTAGGTTGGTGAACCTGATTTTTGTAATTTTTGGGTCACACTCGGTTTGTCTTGCCTACATCATAATATCATAAATCATTTATGTGTGCACAAACATTCATGTGCATACATGCCATAGCGTGTATTGTATGGACATGCTTTAGAACCGCTTTTTAGATTAATGGTACTTTGTAGTGAGTTACTAGTAGTATTCTAATTAACAGATGATTCTGGCTCTGTTAAATACTTGTTCGAATGAAGTTAATGACTCATAACTTGTGCTTGGTTGTGCAAAAAAGTGAATAGTTTTTTTGTTTGTTGTTAGAATGGTTTATTTGAAATCCTTTAAGTTTGTATAATTAACTGCCATCATTGATTTATGATAACAAATATGCTTCAGGTTCCAAACACTACTGAGTTTGCTGATTGGATTGGGCGCACTAAGCAAAAGAAAATTCATGTTCTTGGGTAATAATTAACTTTTTGATGCATCCATTTCGTTGGATGAAAAGTCAGCCATTGAAATGGAATTTTTTAGCTTGCCTTGAGATGTATACATGATGAAAAATAAAATTAGTTATATTAATAGCTATATAAGATTCAAAATAAAATTGATAGTTATATTAAAAGTTATATTAGATATAAATAAATTAATTTTTTATATTGAAGTTTGTGTAGAATGGGATATAAAGTTAATTTTTATTTTTTAAATGAGTAATAATAGCTGTTATAAAAGCAGTTGTGGCTAATTTTTCCTATTACCAAATAGGCCTCTTGTTTGGTTTGAAGCTCAAAAGAGCTAACTTTTTTTGTAATTTTCTTTTAAATGTCATAAATTTCAGCAATTTTATTTCATATCTAATGTCAATTTTAACATTAAACATCAATTTCATTTCACATCTAACACAATTGCAATTTTAAAATCGACATCATTTCACATCTTGCACACATTCCAATATTAAAATTACTATATTTTATATCAAACTTACATGCTAATATATTCTCTTTAGGCAAAATTAATCCTCCAGCTAAACAAGGGATTAGGATATGTTTGGCTCACGGCAAAAAGGCCATGGCCATGGGAAAAATGGCTTACTCATATTAAAAAAAATAAAATATTAATTTTTATGTCATCTTATGCAACTTAGTATAAACAATTCACTTTATATCATATCCTACATAATTTTAATACAATCAATTTTATTTTACATCATATGCTACTTTAATCATAACAAACTTTCTTTATTTCCTATCATATACGCATTTCAAGGCAGGCCAAATATTTTTATTTCAAGAACAGAAAAATTACATTTCCCAAACACACTGATAGCATGTGAGCAAAATTTCTTTGTTGTTATATCCGATGATAGTTTTAGATTTCTTTTTATATTTTCATACATTGTGATCAGGACGTCAAAGAGGCCTGTTCCCCTTGAGCACTGCTTGTTCTATTCTGGAGAAATATATAAAGTGTGCGACAATGAAGCCTTTCTACCCCAAGGATTGAAAGCGGCTAAGGAGGCATATAAGAAAAAGAATCCTAGTGTATCTGGTAGCAATTCGAAGACATTTATAGGAGGTGCTCATGTAGCAGGTCAATCTCGGCAACGTGAAAATGTTGGTCGAGGTAAAGGACAGAAGCATTCTGGATCTCAACCTCCAAGCAACTTTCCAGGAGCTAGTGGAGCAAGTCAAAATTACTGGGGGCAAAGGAAGTCTGAATCTTCTCTATGGTTATTGCTGATAAACAAGCTATTGAAGAAGTCTTTATTGCCTGTGCGTTTCTTGACTAAACAACATAATCCTTTGCTTCAAGGTTCTCTTCCCATGTTCCTGTTGAATAGGTCCTTGAAATATGCTGGCTTAGTGGCTTTAGAGAGTGCGACTTCTCATGTTCATTGACTATGTTTTTGCATTTTCTTTATTGTCCTTTTCGCTGTTATTTGAAAATTGTTAAGAAGATGCTCATGATGTTATAAATGGGAGATACCTGTTAGTTTTTTGTGAATACACTTATTGTCCAAATTGCTTATATCTTTAATTTCATCAATTACAGGTGGTTATATTCTGCTTTTCAAAGAACCGTTGTGACAAATCAGCAGATAACATGATGGGTACAGACCTAACTAGCAGTTCTGAAAAAAGTGAAATCAATATCTTCTGTAACAAGGCTTTTTCAAGATTAAAAGGTTCCGACAGAAACCTTCCTCAGGTATATTCACTCTGCATTTGTAAACGTCATACCTAAATTATCTCAAACTTTTCAGTATATAAAGGAGTGTTGCAGTGAGTGTAAGTTTCAAAGTGATTACTGAAATCTGTCCTGTCCCAACCTTATGGACATTGCAGATTGTCAGAGTCCAAAGCCTGCTAAGGAGGGGCATTGGTGTGCATCATGCTGGTCTTCTTCCGATTGTAAAGGAAGTAGTTGAAATGCTCTTTTGCCGTGGTGTCGTCAAGGTTATATACTTGTTTGAAGCTGTCTTAATATGTTCATATTATCCTTACAGACATTCGACTTCTTAGTATTCTGGTTGCCCCTTTTTTCTAGAATAGCATGCTTTTAATATTGTTGTTGTTGTTATTATTATTATTTATTAAATACTATTTATCTTGTGTTTAGTATCATCATGGTGTTTTTTGTTTTTGAAATTTGGCCTAAGCCTTGCATTAAAAAGTAAAAAGACTAGAAGTGTGTGTGTCAACTGAGCTCCCATTGAGGATATCACAAAAATTCTTGGGAAGAGACATTCCTTTCTCCCTAGTAAAATCTCCAAACATCGTAAAATGCACAAGGTAGTTTACAACACTTTGTATTCTTAGTTACATGAGTAATTTTACATGAATGAAAGCAAGAAAGCAACATGCTGTGCTATCCGCTATGCAGTCCTTTCTTTGTTGTTGTCCACTCCCCCTATTCAATTTTTCTTGGATCACTTGTAGTACCTCAAGCGAACTCCTTCTAGCTAAATGCTAAGTGTGTTGGAAGTCCATCATGGCTACAATAGCTTGAACTCCAAATAATGCAGCTCTTTGCTCTACTACTGCTACTGAATGTGTGAGTACTCTTTTTCCTCCTGTAAGCAAGGTAGCTCCACAATAATCTCTGATGATAAAGCTAGCTCCCATTACTCCATTATCCTGAAGAGAGTCATCGAAATTGATCTTGCACCAACCGTGAGGGGGAGGAGGGGAATCCAACTATCAATTGTAGTAACATAATCACCTCCTAAATGGGCCATTGGATTCTAGTGGCTTTTGTGTTGGTACAAGTCCATAATGATTAAGCTCAAAACATTAACCGTTATGGCTTCAAGATTGGATGTTGGACGGCCATGGACTTTTAGAGTTACTCGCCCGCCAGCAATAGTAGACAAACGGTGCCTCCAAGCTAAGCTTTGATCTTGCTTGTTACATTTTGTAGCTTTGGTGTGTAGGTAATCCTGCAGAGAAAGGTTAGTGGAAAAAGGATAATATTTTGTTGGAACACTCCTCTGACTTCTTTGCTCACTCTACACTCCATACAGAGGTGAAAGAGTGTTTTTTCAGCGTCACAATCCAAAGGACAACAATTAGAAGTGGAAAGGCCTCACTGATAGAGCCATGACATAGTTGATACTGCATTTCTAGATGTTCTCCAAAGAAGCATTTGTATCTTTGGTTGTGAGGAGATTTGCCAACACTAAGCTCCCTCACGAGCATCACCACTCCTTTCAAACTATTCGCGATAAAGTGCAGTAGTAGGGATCTTCTGTTTGTCTGTAGCAGCTGAAACAAGAGTATCTTTCGTTAGATTGCTATATCTACAGATGGTGGTAATTCTATGCACCATCTCAACCCTAAAAAATTAATAAGTTTGCTTCTATCTTAATCAATTCCTGAGATAAGCTTTGCAATAAAGATTTTTTTTCAGGAAAATTACTTACATACCACTCTGTAAGATTTTATTTATACATCTACCGTTCTTTAAAATTTATTTATGCTGATGCCTCCTTATAATTTTAAGTATTATATACAAGCCACTCATGTTAACCATTGTTAAGAATAAATGGAATATGTATGGAATATTTCATCAGTAGGCCATCATCAGCCCAACGCAGTCCTAGGAGGATCCCGCCTGGTATTGTATTACCATAATCTGGCCACCGTCGACCACTATATAGTAATCACCGTTGGCTATTTTGTTAGTAGGCTACAACCTGTAACCACGCCATCTCCCACTGGCTACTAAGCGTTGTCGATTGTCACTCTCTATCATTGTTATGGGTATTTAAACTAGGTTAATTGTAACTTAACTATGATGATATTGACGGAGTGTTATTATTATAATATTAATGATTATAGGGATGCTTATGTGTAAATAAATCTTGAATGGTAGTCAATTTATAAATTTTCTTTTTTAAAATGGCATGTATGTAATTTCTTCTTTTTTTCAATGCTTGATTAAAATCATTGGTATGACCTTTTTTTACTGTAAGGTTAACTTTACCATTTTATAACCTTCGAGAGTTATACTTAACATAATCTTGGACTTGTAGTCAATTATGGTATCTAAAGTAGTACTTTCAGATTTTAATTGCATAACCTCTCTATTTATGTTGTCTCCATACCCTTCTTACTGCAATGGACTTACAGACATGTTGAAGTGTTCAGGCCTTGCATTCAAATTGTCTAGTTTTGCCTTTAGTTGGGGTTCTATCATAAATTTTAAAATACTTTAAAATTTTCTTTTAATTGTTTTTTTGCAACAATTAAATAGTTTAAAGAAATACAGTAATTGAAACCAACTAAAATAAATCTTAGTTAAACCTCATACTTGAGCGTAAGTTGAGGCTGATGCCAAATAAGTTTATGATAGCTCGTGATACCAATTTATCTTGGTATTTTTCAAAAACCTAACATGTTTATGGAACAATCATATCTCAATTTGTTTTCTTCTTCTTCCATTTCATGTGTTATTTTTTTTTCCCTTTTATTTGATATGTTTTGTTTGCAATGGTCTTATGAGATTTAAGTTATGGTTTAGACGCAATGATAGATCAACTTTAGCCTTGAAATAGTTAATGGTTGATTACATTGTTTGCTAATATATTTTGGATCGATCATTCAAAATGATAATAAGAGAGATGGTAATATTTTTAGTAGAATCTAAATATAATGGATTAATTGGAGGAATGCATTTGGTGTATTATGTGATAGAAAAATTTCACTTAAACTTAAAGATAAATTTTGTAAAACAGTAGTAGGATCCGTGATAATGCGCCTTTGTTGAGTCCTAAGTTTTGGATGAGAAAAGCGAAGGGTTATCTTTGATAATCGATAGTTAACATAAAATTTGTCGAACAATCATGATAATTTTTTTTTAAAATTTCGTTAAAGTTAGGGTGTTCCCCGAATTGATGCATTATATTATCTAAGGCCCTGTTTGGCAATGGACTAAAAATCATGACTAAAATTACCCATGATCAAAATCTTAAATTTATTTTAAAAAAATTTAAAAAATTATTTTATATCTCATCTCACACAAATTCCAACATTAAACAATCACTTTATTTCACATCCAACACCATTCTCAATAAATCAATCAACTTTATTTCACATCATACACAATTTTTAATATAATCAACTTACTTTATTTCACATCATACACATTTTTCAAAAATAGCTAAAAATTTCAACCAAATCTTTTTTTTCTTATTACCAAACAGAGCCCTATGAAGCACGAGTACGATACAGCGATACGGATACGATACGATACGGATACGACGATACGCTAAACTTAAAAAAAGTAGGATACGGATACGTTAGGATACGGCTGTTATATTTATATATAATACGTCATATTCTCATATTTAAGATATAAATTTATGGTAGATTATACTAGCTTATACATTTTGTTGTTATAATTTTCAAAACTATC
The DNA here is from genome assembly GCA_019297695.1 of Apostasia ramifera. Taxonomy (NCBI): domain Eukaryota; kingdom Viridiplantae; phylum Streptophyta; class Magnoliopsida; order Asparagales; family Orchidaceae; genus Apostasia; species Apostasia ramifera. The sequence goes on along the minus strand of JAEMOT010004234.1, from coordinate 102,217 downwards.
TTTTAAATTAATTATATTTTTTTAAATATTATTAATATCACTAAAAAAATATTGGACAATTGAACTACAAAAAATAAAAATATCCTTCAACAACTATTGAGTTTAAAAAATTTTAAATTAAAATAATATTTTAAATTTATTTAATTACTTTCAACCTATCACAGATCATCTAAGTGAGATGAGAGTTTAAATATATTTCAGTAAATTAGTTTCAGTTTTAATTTAAATCTGATTTAAATTAATTAGTTCAATGCAAACGACATATAATTGAAAATAACATAAATAATGTGACATAAACTCATATATACTGATCTAGTTAAAGTAGATATATGCTCTCCTCTTTCTGAGTGTTAACTAAATAAATAAACAAAATAAAAAAGATTAAAGTAAAAAGAAAGTAATCGGTGTCTAACAAAAGCAAAGATAGTATGATTAATATAGAAAAACTAGATAATACAATTGCTTGCAAATACTAAATTCTTTTTTTATTGCCGAAACACTAGCGTACATTAAGCATTTTGTAATCCCAATTGTGTGAGTTCAGTATATCTCTCAATCTTATTATTTGAGTCTATGCATGAGTTGTATTTTATGTATAATATATTTTTTATTTTTTATCGTGTCGGCCAAACCAACTGTTTCAATATTTTTTTCTTTAATTAGAAGTATCGAAAAGTATCGGGCAAGTATTGGGCAAGTATCGGGCAAGTATCGGGCAAGTATTGGGCGAGTATCGGATTTTTATAAATTAAAAATAAAAATCGATACGCCACGTGGCGTATCGGATACGTATCGGTGGAGTATCGGGGAGTATCGGTATCCGATACGGATACGATACGGATACGTTAGGCTCCACGAAGTATCGGTGCTTCATAGACAGAGCCTAAATGCACTGAAAAATGTGTAAAGCCGCTACTTTGATGCCTGTGTATAGTAATAAGTGAGCAAGATTTTCCCATATAATAGATGAATGTGAGTAAAGAAGCTGGTTGAAGACTTTAAAATAAGATTAAGAATTTGTAATATAGGTACTTTAATAGGTAAGATAATGGAGTTGGTGGACATCATGATTTATAGTAAGATTAATATTTTATATCTTCAGGATGTAAATGAGTTAGAGAGAAAGCCAAAGAAGTTCATAGGTTATGTTCAAGCTTTGGTACTCAGATAAGAATGTGACTGGAAATGGAGTGAGTATAATTTTGGATAATAGTTTGAAAGATGACAAAGTAAAAGTCAAAAGGAATGAGATCAAATTATAGCTTCAAAAATTATAATTGGTGATATGACTAATGATATTATAAGTGCGTATTCTCTTCAGTAGGTTTAAAAAAGATCCGTATTTAGTTTTCATTAATTTAAAAAAGACTTATGATAAATTCTTAAAAGAAGTGTTTTATAGAGTTTTGAAGAAAAAAATGAATTTTATTGCTTACATTTATGTTATAAAAGACATGTATAAAAGAGTTGTTACTTGTGTTTAATCACAAGAGTGTTTAATTAAGAATTTTTCTATTATAATTGGATTACATCAGAGCTTAGTTTTATGTCCATATCTCTTTACATTAGTTATGAAAGTTTTGATTGAGCACATTCAAGAAAAAGGTGTTTCGGTGTTTGCATTTCGTGGATGATTTTCTTTTTGTTGATAAGATCAGAGACGTGATTAAGGTGAAATTTATGTTATAGAGGAATACTCTGGAGTGCAAAAGCTTTTATCTTAGTAGATTTAAAACTCAATATATGGAGTTCAAATTTAGTCAAGATAAAAGCATATATATTCAAAAGATAAAGTAACATTTTATTAGTAGAATTCAAGTATGATTAATTAAATGGTGAAATACATCTAGTGTTTTATGTGATAAAAAATTTCACTTAAATTTAAAGGTAAATTTTATAGGTAGTATTAAAACCTATAATGTTATGTATTACTGAGTGCTGGCAAATAAAGCAAATTCTAATGAATAAAATAACTGTGGCAAAAATGAGAATGCTAAGGTGAATGAGTAGTATACGTGAAAGGACAAGATAATAGTATATTTGTAAGAAGGTTAGAGTAGTTTCAATTGAAGATAAATTCATAAAACGTTAGCTTAGATAATTTGAACATATATACTGTAGGCTAAGTGAGGCTTCACTAAGAATAGTTGAATTATTAAATTTTGCTTATATAAATTGAGGAAGCGGAAGATAAAAAATCAATAACAATAAACTTGTGACGCCCCGGATGCCGGTACCCGACCGCCCTTTACACCGGCCTGAGCCACCAGCAACCGAGGCGTCAAAACTTAAATTTTAATCTCATATCATTTAAACATTCACATTTTCTGCCGCAACCTGTGATACCTCACACCATGTCCTGTGATCCTTCTTATGCCATACTTACCACCAAAAATGGTAGGAGTCTGATAATACAAACTCAGTAGGTAAAAAAATATCTAATATAAAACAAGAATATTCAAAACATGCTCAGATGTCATAATAAAATGATACAAGTGAAATCATACAATAGTAATAAGACGCTGCAAATTCTTTTTATTCTTTATACTTTTATCTTTCGGGCCTCGGTTTCTTGGATTATGTCACAACTGTCTCTTTTTCATCATTACATATACATAGGATCCTTGACAACTCTTATACCCCACATATGAAGGGTGCCACATAACATATACAATCATTCCCTGTAGTGGCAGGTTCTTTACACATTTTGGCAACCATCCCTAATATTTTGCGGGTTACCACATCACATGGCATGGCTCGAGCATAGGCAGGGACATAAACACGACAAGTAAGTCTTTTTAATTCATTGTCGAACTTAAAAATATCTTTATAATCACATTTAGTTGTTCCAAGTCTGCAAGTCACATTTTGTCTTTAAACTTGGTAAACAACTCAAATGTGCTTAAAATACACATCATCATGTTCTTAATATTCTTGCAGATAAATAAATAATTATCATCATAATTTATCTTATCATTGAACTCATTTTATTTCGTCATAACATAATATTATTCTGTTTAGTGATGTTAATCTATTATTTTCATACCCTTTTACCTAGAAGCATGACAAAAGTTCCTATAACTTGTTATCCTAGAAGCCTTGACAGGAGCCGCACCTTGCATCGGAGATTCCACTTTAGGACATCACCCAACGTACACTCCCCGCCCTTGTCGAAATGACATATATATATAGGAAATTTTCCGCCCTCGTCGGTTCATGGTATATAAAGATTCATCAGTACCACATCATCTCACAGACAAGCAAATCACACTCATTTTCTTGTTCAATTAACAATATACATGGCATAATAACATAATTTCATATTCTCAAAACATTAAATTATATTCACAACTTAATAATAATTCAACATCAACATTAGGGAAAGAATTACCTACCGATTTTATCGTTAAACAAGCTTGGAAATCCCTCACTAGCTTTCCTTTTTTCCTCTTCCTTCTTCTCCTTTTTCTTGTTCTTCCTTTGCTGGAGCTTGCGGCAGCTGCAACCGCTGCTTCTTTGGACTCGGCGGAACAGGCAGATGCGGACAGAGGCGCGGTGGCTGAGAGAAAATCGAGAGGGGGAGAGAGAGATTCTTTCTTCTCTCCAAGCGCACGCGACACGCGGGAAAAAGGGGGGCGAAAGGCCGTTCGCCGTTGTCCTTATCCCAATTAATGGGAAATTGTAATTTAGTCCCCCTGTTTCTATTTTCTTATATATAGGTCCAAAATATTATTTTCAAGTTCAAAATCCTTCATTTTCAGTCCAAATCAGTTTTAATTTTTAAATCCACCAATCAAATTTTGGGATGTTACAAAACTATAAGGGATGATCTTGTATATTTAAGCCTCATTAGGTTTGAGGTGATTTTTTGGGTTGGAGAGAGAAAATGTGTTTGTGTGTGATGTGAAATAATTTTTTTTTAGTATTAAATGTTGTATAAGATATGAAATAAAGTTGATTGTTTTATTGGAATATGTCTAGGATGTGAAATAAAGTTGACCTTTAATATTGAAATTTGTGTATGAGGCGAAATAAAGAAAATTTTTAATGTTAAAATTTATATATGAATTAAAATAAATATAAAAAATTATAAGTTGTTTTTGAGGGCTTTAACCGAACAAGCTTTTAGAGTTAAATGAGGAGTTGTTATTTGATAGAGTGCAATGGATAAAGATTTAGTGGTTATTGTTGTTGCTATTGTTATAGACTCATTGTAGCAGTAAGATCTGTGATATTATATGTTGCTTATTGTTGGCCTACAAATTAGAAACATATAAATAAAATAAATATTACAGAAATGAGAATACTAATATGGATGATTGCATATACATAAAAATATAAAATAAGAAATGGGTATATTTGTGAGAAGGTTGGAGTAGTTTTAATTTTTCTCCTCTTGTCATTAATCTATTTTATTTCTTAAAAGACAAGTAACATGGATTCTTCTTACACATAATATCGAGCAACTCTGTCATTGTCTTGCAATAATGTGAATATTTCAACTCTTAAACATTACTAGCTTCTTTACATAGGTCATCTATTAAATGCACACAAATTTGCCTATTTAGCACTATATTTGGATGTTGATGTAGAGTTTGCCCTCATCCTTACCCATCTACTACTACACCCAGTTTTGGATGCAATGCATATTATGAGAGAAATCCATCATAAAAAGGGATGTTTCTAGTTGGATCAACTCTCCTAGGATAGGATCGACTATGCAAAAATAAATAGTAATGCTTATCATTGGCTTTTCCAACATACCGTTAAATGTGAAATTGGTGTACCTTATTGTGGTCATGCAAATACCAGAGTGCTTAGACCATATGCATATATGACAGAAAGGGAAAGGTGTCTTTCCCTGGACTGTTTAGTATATTAAGTGTTATGTACATATCAATAGCGCAAATGAAGGTGAAGCTATTAAGCCTAGCGAAAGTTAAACTGCATGGAGCATATTCGATCTCAAACTAGTTGACTTATACAACTAGTAATTAAGCGACTATATCAAATCCTACTAAAGCAAAGGAAAACAAACTAGAATAGTTTAGGTGGTGTGCACTCCATGAGATGTGTTGTATAGCATTCATGGTGCAATGTAAAGTCTCCTGTTTCCCAATCATCTATGTTCAATCCACATCTATTACAACATTCATTGTGTGTCAAATCAATTTTTGGTTCAGATTATCCTTAACCACCTTTATAAGAGCGTTTAGCAAGGAATAAGATAAATTTCAGTTATAGTTATGCATGAAAAGATTGCCTCCTGATTTGGTTGTCTCCATCTTACCAACTTTAGGATCTTTTCTTGGTTTATCAAATTGGAAAACTATTGTTTTTAGATTGTGTCTTCTAGCCATTATTGTTATTTGCTTATGAATGCTAGTCCATTTAATATTTTGCTTGATGTTTCTTACGAGTATCTAAGATTCTCATTTGTTTACTTAGTTGAAAATAATTTTGTGCTTAAGCATTGAATGTTGATACTGAGATGACTTGGGGTAAATTACATTTGGATTCTTGAGTTTAAGGCATATTATCACGCGAGCTCACGTTTTGAAAATTATAACAGTTGCGTCCCTGAGTTTTAATTTAGTAATCAAATGGGTCCTTTCTAAATTTTTTATAATTAATTTTTTTAATTTTTGATTCTTCCCCTTCCCCCTTTCTCGTCTCTCCTATGCTCTTCGGCGGAGCCGCTGCCACCAGTGGAGGGGGCTGTCGGCAGCGAAGCGAGGGCAGGGGGACAATTGTTGGCGGGCCTGCTGCCTCCTCTCTCTCTCGCACTCTCTCTGGCGAAGCTGCCACTGCCGGCTGAAGGGATTGTCGGCAACGGAATGGTGGCTGGGGATAACTGCCTACGACGCTCCTCTCTCTCTCTCTCGCACATCTGTCCCGTGCTCTCTCTGGTGGGCACACTGCCGCGGACGGAGGGGATTGGTGGCGATAGAGCGGGGCTGGGGGACAACCACAAGCGAAGCTCCCACCAGAGAGAGTGTTGGAGAGACGGGAGAGAGAGAGAGAGAGAGGAGCCCCTTCTTCACTGCCAACAGTCCCCTCCGTCGATGGCAGCTTCGCAAGAGAGAGCGCGAGAGAGGGGAGGGGGCAAAATTAAAAATTAAAAAAATTTAACAATAAGAAAATATAAAAAGGACCCACTTGGTGATCATATTAGAACTTAGGGAACTTAAAAGATTACAATTTAAAAAACATGGATTTGCGTGATAATATACCTTAAACTCAGAGACTCGGTTGTAATTTACCCTATAATTTAATATTTCAGAGACTAGTTGTTAATATTTTGTTCTTTTTGTAGGTGTTATTTTCCACTGAGACATTTGCGATGGGGGTCAATGCCCCTGCAAGAACTGTAAGTTTTGGTGAATCTTACACATGCAAACACACACACACTCGTATACATACATATATACATACATATATACATGTGTGTGCCACCTTTTTGTTATAACTGCTCTTGCCCTGCATTGAATATGCCATTATTTTCACTCAAGGCTAATTTTCTTTTGTACTTTAGCTTCTTTAGGCCTTTCAGTTTTTTTTTTTAATTTGTTTGAAATTCTTAATAACATGTTATTTGCATTTTGTGGCAGTTTTCCCTGGCTTTTTCCCATGTTAAATTGGCAAGAGCCTTGTCAAATAGTTCCGCTTGGAAATAAAGTAGCAGATGCCATTTACTTTTTACCCTTGAGCAATATTCAAAAGTTGGTTAAGAATGTGAAAATTCAAATTTGGGACCAAATGCTAATGCAATCAGATATCATAGATGTTTTACCCTTTAAATATTCTTTAATAACTGGTTAAGAATGTAAAATGTTTATCAAAAGATATGTAGTAGGACAATATTGTTGTCTCATACTGAAACAATGCCAAAGAAGTCATTTTATTTGTTCAACTCCTCAATGATTAATATTTCTCTATTAACTTTTCAATTTTCAATAGGTAATTATGTTTTGGCACTTATTTAAAATTGTTCGATGGCTACTAATTTGTGGTTGGGTTGTTTGAACCCTAATGTTCATCATTCAAATAGCCAGCCCTGAAGAAGATAAACAAAAATTTAGGAAAGTTTAAAACCTAATTTGTAATTCACCATCATCTCACATCAACACTTCCGAGCATTGTTGACCTAATTGTTGCTTGTTGCCACCATTGCCACCAATTTCTCTACACCCCTCGCTAACTCTGTTGCCTATGTCCGCCATAAAAGATGAATGTTGTCGACCTCACACATGTTCCTCGTAGATATGGAATCACTTTGCCATCACTGCCTTTGTCACTTGTTATTGTCACCGACTCTCCACATGTTGATGCCACCAAGCATTGTGTGTTTTTTTTTGAATCTTCCACCACGCAGTCCTTGTGACATTGTAGCTGTTGCTATTGCTGGTGAGGTTGGGTTTGAGTGAGGTTTTGATGGCAGGTTTGGTAAATTTGAAAGTATACGAAACTTAATATTCTTTTTTCATTACTAAAGTTAACCAGGAGGGCCAAAATATAATTTTGCATTCAAAATTAGGGCCTCTGGAAGACGTAGAATAGCCAGAAATGTTGAGCCATACCCCTTTTTTCTTAAAATTAGCTGTGCCTTTTTTGATTGCTTCTGAATGCAGATCACCTGTTTGATACTTGAGTTTTCCTTTAAGTATCATTCTTATTCTATGTATTGTCTTATGAAAGTTGTTTGAATCTTTTTTGTAATAACATAAATTAACTTTTTTGCCTCCTGACTCTGCCAAAAACAGTCGTGGATGGAAAAAAATCAAATGATTGAAGTTTTTACGAGGAACTCTTTTTGTTGATCAATTATGCTATCTGTTTAATGAATTAATCATATCTGATCTCTCCTATGTTATTGCATGCTTCAAGTTTCCTTTCTTATGGTCTCACCTTTTCTTGTTATTTCAGCTACTTTCAGAAATTTTGATGAAACTGTAACATGTTCCCTCATTATGAAATTGAAGTCCTTATCCAGGTAGTGTTTGATGCATTAAGGAAATTTGATGGGAAGGATTTCAGGCAGTTGCTTCCAGGGGAGTATATTCAAATGGCTGGTCGTGCAGGTAGAAGAGGCCTTGATGACATTGGTACAGTTATGGTTATGTGTCGAGATGATATTCCGGAGGAGAGTGATCTGAAGCATGTCATGGTTGGAAAGCCAACTAGGCTTGAATCTCAGTTTCGTTTGACTTATACCATGATTCTTCATCTCCTTCGTGTTGAAGAACTAAAGGTCCGTGATTAAAAGGTTTTTGGATTATGACTTATGAGTACTAGTTTATCAGATTGGCATGAGTGGTTGAAGCAAGTGAATGATTAAGTATCATGCCTCAATATTAAAATCCTTTTACTGCAATCTTGAAGAATTGTGTTTTCCTTTAGTTGCTACTTTTAGGCCTTGTTTGGTTGGTACTTAAAAAGGCACCAAATTTCTCTAAAAATATTTCAATAAATATTTTATATTTATTTAACATCATATATAAATTTAAATATTAAAGCTCAACTTTATTTTATATTTTATACAGATTTCAACTTTAAAAATTATTATTTCACATCCTACACATGCTTCAATAAAAAAAATAACTTTATTTCACATCCAACACAATCTTCAATAATAAAATAATTTTGTTTTACATCATAATATTAAAATAATTTTCTTTCTCTTTCTATCTCTAAAAATTTAAACTTTCTAAAAAGATACTTCAACTAAATGAGGCCTTATTAAGGTGTTTAAGGGTGTTTTCCCTAGAGAACTTTGAGCTTATAAGATTAGGTTGTGACCTTATGATGCTATCATATATCCAGGATTCCAGATTCTTCGGGCTGAATCTGCTACTAAGAAATAATCTTGCAAAGGAACCTTTCTAAAGGGAGTTCTATCAGTTGCATGTTTTAAAGCATGATTATTGTCTAGATGGGTGCCAATCGTGTTACTTGGTCTTGATAGCTGCTAGGCGCTTAGTTGCCAAATAACTGGTTGGTTGTTGGTTGAAACTGTCTTACAAACAACAAAAACAGAGACAAATGCTAGATCAACCATGAACATGGACACTTCTACCATTCCCGTACATGTTGCATCTTTTTTGCTTTCGTTACACTTTGATTTAGCTTGCATTATCTGAAGGATCATGGAGCTTAACAACATTAAGGAGATAAAAAATCTCAATAAGATTGAAGTGAAATTCCTAAAGAATCATTGTTGGTGAGGATACCAGATGGTGAATGACTAATTCATTTGAAGCGAATGAATAAAATATTCATTCGAAGCGAATGGCCAATATTCTTGATATTGTTGTAGATCCTCCAATACTCATAAATAGGGCTGTTATTGATCCGATTTCGAGCCGAGCCAATACTGGCTCGAAATTGGATCGATCACATTTCAATCAACTTGAAATCGGCTTTAAGTCGATTGGGTTTGACTTCGAGCCGATTTCGATTTATTTTCGAAAATGAATCGAATCTCTTTTTTTTTGAGTGTATCTCAAGCCGGGTAAGCTCGATTCGATCCGGCTTGAGATCGACTTGGTTTATAATATATATATTATATAATATATATTATATTTAATATATATTATATACATTTGTTATATATAAATGTGTGTGTATTATAATATAAAATGTATTTTAATTCGAGTTGATTTCGAGCTGGATTGAGCCAAGCCCACCTCGACTCAAAATCAGATCGAAATCATTATTGAGCCGAATTTTTTGCTCGTTAGTCAGCTCGTTTAGATCAGCTCGATTTCGATTTGATCTAAAATCGATTCAATTTTCGATCGATTTTCGATCTTCGATCCATATTAACACCCTTACTCATTAACCAAGCATAGCCTCCAGAAAACACAAAAAATGAGGAAAAAGACCCAATTTTGAAGTTTGGTTTGTTTTGTGGATATGGGAGTCAGATGCAACTTCAAATAATTCGGGGTTGAGCATTTAGTCAATGCAGAATTACTTGGTTGCTATGTTGTTCGTCCAACCATATACTTTTCATGGATCTGCTTGTGCGAGTTCCTTGCGTGGTAGATTATGTTCCTTTTATTTCACTGGCTCAAATGTTCATCTCCAGCTTCCTTCCAATGTGGTTCTACTTTTACATCGTATTTTTGAAATTTGCCTTGTGTGATTTTAGGTAGAGGACATGCTGAAAAGAAGCTTTGCTGAATTCCATGCCCAAAAGAACCTACCTGAAAAGGAAAAGCTACTGCTTCTGAAATTATCCCAAACAACCAAAACTATTGAGTAAGTCCAATTCAAATGTATTATTATCTTGCTTTTTTGTCTTTTTTTTTAATCTAAATTTATTTGATTTTTATCCAATATTTTATTTATCTGAATCGCCTTTACATATTTGCCATGAATAAAATTATTGTTATTAGGAAATAGGACCTTACGTTGACCTGTGATTCATCTCTTGTTCGTTAAGTGATTATCAGTATGCAGCTCTAATGATAATCATTTAGCTCACTTTTGTTTGCCTTCAAGCTCCTATGATCGTGTACTAGTCTTTTGTATCAAAAATACTTCTATTTTTTTATGTTTAATATTAATATATATGGTGTATAGTTGATAAGGTGATTATCCTAAGATAATTTGCAGTTGGTTACTACAGATTTAACATTGTAGCAAAGCTAGAGATCTCAAGCTCTAGCCTTGGAGGTCCTCAACTATTTGTATCATATGGTTAAGTACAGGAATTTATGTTGTATGCACACTAAAAAGTCAAATGAGCTTCTGTGTGTGTGTGTGTGTGTTGTGAGGGGCAGTGGGGTTGTTAAAATATAAAATTATATTTGGCTATACTTGCAAGCTTAGGTCTTTAGTTCTGTTGGTTACTAGAGATTTAACAAGATTATTTTCCATTTTATTTGTGCAGTAATTTCAATTTATTATGCCTATTTATGATATTTGGCTTTGGCATTAGGCATAATGGAGGCATTAAGAAGCTCCTACCAATTTATGTTTTTACCAATTATTGCCATTCAAAATGTGATTGTCGCCCTCACATTTAAGGCTGAAAATGTTCGACAGTTGACGTGGCCTTAGAGGGAGCTGAATTAGGTTAATTAAGAACTCTGAGAGTTTTTGAACAATTTTTTGAATTTCCAATTCAGTGAGAAATGAAGCTAAATATATGCTGAGAGTAACTGATAATGTAAATCTTGTTATGGTGGTTCAACATACCATACATACACTGCCTAAATTCCTCTCCCGCGAATTCTCCACTGTCGCATATTTGTGAATGGCTTGTGTGCAAGTCAATGCAGTCCCTGCGTGTTCACCAAGTATATTATATATCCCTTCCGAGCAATCAGAAGCTCGTTTGCCACAGTTAGCCTTAGGTTACAGCAAGCTATATAATTTTCTAATTGGGATCAGATCCAATCTATTGCAGCACGATTACAGGTTCTTTCAGTAAAGAACACTATAGATTGCGGGGAGATCGAGTTTGAAAGATCTAAAATGAAAGCATCAATTGGTTATTCAGTTGTAAGCACATGATAAGAGGCTAATTGTGATTTGGTGAGGGTATTATAAATGGAATGTCGTCACAGATTAGCTTCCATAATCTTTATATCACACCAAATGAAAAAAAAATTTGTTTGACATGAAATTGGGATTTGTATTGTACATAAAAATGTTGCACATCCTATGAAGCACGAGTACGATACGGCGATACGGATACGATACGATACGGATACGACGATACGCCAAACTTAAAAAAAGTAAGATACGGATACGTCAGGATACGGCTGTTATATTTATGTATAATACGTTATATTCTCATATTTAAGATATAAATCTATGGTAGATTATACTAGCTTACACATTTTGTTGTTATAATTTTCAAAAATATCTTTTAAATTTTTTTTTAAATTAATTATATTTTTTAAACATTATTAATATCACTAAAAAAATATTAGACAATTGAACTACAAAAAATTAAAATATCATTCAACAACTATTGAGTTTAAAAAATTTTAAATTAAAATAATATTTTAAATTTATTTAATTACTTTTAACCTATCACAGATCATCTAAGTGAGATGAGAGTTTAAATATATTTCAGTAAAT
>JAEMOT010004234.1:52350-90105 GCA_019297695.1 Apostasia ramifera | reverse complement strand
AAATTAGTTTCAGTTTTAATTTAAATCTGATTTAAATTAATTAGCTCAATGCAAACGACATATAATTGAAAATAACATAGATAATGTGACATAAACTCATATATACTAATCTAGTTAAAATAGATATATGCTCTTCTCTCTCTCTGAGTGTTGACTAAATAAATAAATAAAATAAAAAAGATTAAAGTTCTATCATTTTTATAATATAAGCTTGATTAAAGTAAAAAGTAAGTGATCGGTATCTAACAGAAGCAAATATAGTATGGTTGATATAGAAAAACTAGATAATACAGTTGCTTGCAAAATACCAAATTCTTTTTCTATTGCCGAAACACTAGCGTGCATTAAGCATTTTGTAATCCCAATTGTGTGAGTTCAGTATATCTCTCAATCTTATTATTTGAGTCTATGCATGAGTTGTGTTTTATGTATAATATATTTTTTATTTTTTATCGTGTAGGCTAAACCAACTGTTTCAACATTTTTTTCTTTAATTAGAAGTATCGAAAAGTATCGGGTAAGTATTGGGCAAGTATCGGGCAAGTATCGGGCGAGTATCGGATTTTTAAAATTAAAAATAAAAATCGATACGCCATGTGGCGTATCGGATACGTATTGGTGGAGTATCGGGGAGTATCGGTATCCGATACGGATACGATACGGATACGTTAGACTCCACGAAGTATCGGTGCTTCATAGTGCACACCTTATACCTAAAGTTGTCACACTAGATACCATACACCAGGCCAATTGATCTAAAATGCTATGAATTGTCTATAGTTCATTTGTGCGCTCTCAGAAGATGAGGGATTCACAAGTGTATTGGATATATCTGATTTAATCAGTGAAACACTCCTTAAGAGACATTGAAAACAAATTTTCGCCCTAAACAGGATTCCTTTAGGACTTTCAGAATGCTGGAGTTCATCAATTTCCTACAGGCACAAGGTTATGTAGTTAATTACTAATCTCCTCATTGGAGGATAAAACTTTTGATTAAGGAGATGTCAACTTAACTAAACACTTGGTACCATTTAGGTGGAGAACGAACGATGGTAGAATCCTTTCAAGATCTCATGGTTCTATTGCCCTGGCTCAACTGGTGGTCCTGATTCATTTTAGTAAGTTAGAAGGCTGCAGAACTATTTGTTAGAGCCATGGGCTCCCTTATTTTGGGACATTCGAATGAATCAGGAGGAACACAGAGTTAAGCCTCGAGCATGTCTCTTTCGACCAACTCAGTTAACTCAAACTTCCTTTATTGGCTTTGGCATGTTATATAATCGTGGTTTCCTGCTTGTGACCATTAGGCATCTCTATACCTGACTCTTTACGTTTATGTGATAATGTATCTAAGGGCATAATAGCTTGCTATGAAGGAGTAGACATCACAACGCTGATGAAGACCTTGAATTGAAGTCAGTAATATTATGAGGCTTAGACTTCGTGGGAGATTTGAGACAGCATAACATGGTCATTAAAGCTGGCTATTTTGAATTTGAGTGATGACAACATACTCAGAGGTAAGAAAGCCCATTGTCGAAATTTGAGAGTGCTGATGACATATTCAAAAACATAGAATCTTATCTGCCGGGTATTATGATTGTGGCATCGTTGTGTGGGTATAGAAGCCTGCTTCCTGGTGATTCAGATCACACTGATGTATCTAGGGCATAAAAGCCTATCCTTGAAGTTAGAGATTACTAGTGACATATTCTCTGGCATAAGAACTTGTTGGTATGGAATTTGAGTTGTGACAATAAAGCGAGAGCATAAGAGTCTGCAACTCAAAGAGTTGAGTTGGACCGTAGCCATCACATGAATTTGCATCATAAAAACTCACATTTTTTTTCAGTTTTTATCTAAGTCCTTTTAAAATTAAATGTAATCCTTCCTGTTCAATTGTGATCATTTTGAGTCAAGCTTAGGTAAATTGAACCCAATTAATTCAGTTCTACCAACCAGGATTAGTTTCTAACTTAATTCGATGGTCTAATTTGACTAAATCACACCTATTTAGCTTGACGGATTGTTAATGAATCATCAAATTATCTAGTAACCAAACAAACTCTGATTTTAAAATTTGTTGAAGACTTTTGGGGATCTTGGTTGGATGGTCCTAGTTTCTAAATTGAGCTGCATTATCAACTCAAGTTCCAAATTAATCCAAATTTTAAAGTACCATTATCCATAAGTTTTCGCCATTACAGGGTATTTTTGGTGATTTTACTTAGAATTTTTTGTATTTTGCCAAATTAACGAACATAAATAATTCAAGTAATTGGCAATTTTGAATTAAAATTGGGGATTAAATTAATCCATTAGTAATCAATGTCACCAATATATTTTGGTAATTTTGTTGATTTTTTTCAATTTCTTGGAAATTCCATGATTTTAGTTCAGTTAGAGGGCTTGAATAATTCGGTTCCAGCTAATTTTGTCAAGTTTGACTTTGATTGAGCTTCTTCAATTGTCGACCCTCAAATTTAAAAAGGAAGAGGTCGACATTACTATACTTGATGTAGCTTAGAATTGGCATGCTATATATCTTATGTTTACGTCACTATTAGTTTCAAGCTGAATCAAATTCATTGTGAGTAACAAGAAAATTGAGTTGATTTTGAATCTACTGAATGTCGAGCAATTATGGATTACGAGTTTCCAAGAGAACAGCAATCTTTTTACCTTGCTATAGCTGCCAGCCCTAACTTCCAAAAAAGGGTTTATTTAGTTAGCAAAAATCAGATGATCTAATAACGTACAAAAGCAAGGTACATAGATTTTATACAGAAGACTTAATCAGAAAGGAAGAATCAGGTGAAACTAATGATCTTTGTTAGTCATCATTATTGTAGCATTGACATCTAATATTTCTGTTTCTTTAAGAACTTTTTCGTTACATTTGGCTATGTGTAACTAATTAGCTAAATTGCCCTCAATGCACAAATGAAACTTATTTAGAATCTCCAAAACGCTAGTACTTAAAGTTTCATAACATGAACAGTTGGCTTGGAATAAACTTGCAGTACATTAATGATGCCAGGGTGCAACTTGATGGATTGTAACTTGTGAGCTGAAATTGAACTTTCTGGTTTATATGGCAAGTTTGGTTGTACTTGATGGTCAGGACTTTATGCTTGTTTGAATTTTATTTGGAACCCAAAACACCACTACTTAGCTTTGATATCATGAAGCATTGAGAAGGAATAAATTTGGAGTACATTGACAATGCCAATGCCAAGGTGCAACCTGATGGATTGTAAGATTGAATCTATTTGTTTTATAGGTGTAGGTATGGTCAATTTATGATCAGGACTTTATGCTTGCTGTAAGGTAGGATGTGGCCATTGAAGTTATGATCACTTTGCTATAAGATGGCTTAGTGATGTTTGATACAACACTTAATAGCTTTGTTGGGATATGACGTGCAATCTGATACTGAATAAACTCAATAGATATAAGCTAGTGATAATTGGAATACATTCTGAATTGTTCACAGTATAAACAGCCGCTCTCTTCAGTCACTCAAAAGACAATCCTGTAGACCTAATTTCCCTAATGACAACTTTAGCACAATGCTAAAGCCTAGCATCACCTTCTTGTATCCAACCTTCTATGAGGAGATTGGTTGGTTAAGGTTCAGCAAATATACTGAGATGTGAAAGAACAGACAAGATGGATAAATGCCCTTAAGCAGCAAGATTTCAACTTGATATTCTATTTGGTTCCTCCTCTTATAGTGTCAACACAGATAAAGAAGGACCCAAAATCTTTGGCTATGAAACGTGAAAACCACTTAGTATAATTGACTTTTACTGGACATCTAGACTTGACATTGTCTTTGCAGTTGTTGTTTGCTTGTACATGCAAAATCGATAACAAAATCATTGAGAGGCTGCTTTGAGAATTCTCAAATATATTAAAAGGTCTACTGGAAAGGATTAGTATTTAGGAATATTGAGAATTTTGATAGTTTTTGTATATTTTGATCCAAACATTACTGGCCTAGTTGATGATAGGAGATCCACATTCGGTTTTTGTATTTTTGTGGGAGAAAATCTGATTATTTGGAAGAGCGAGACAGAGAATGTGGTTGCAAAGTCTAGGGTGTCGAGCCATGGCTCATACACCTTGTGAAATGATTTGTTAATCCTTGGAGAATTTGGAGTTTCTGATGAATAGCCTTTGGCAATGTATTGTATCAATAAGACAGCAATTTAGATTACTAGCAAGCTGGTATTTTATGCGATGATTAAACTTATTTAAGTGGATTGTCACTACAAGGAATGCTATTACATTAAATCAATTAGTCTGTCTGTATGTTTCTTTTAATGGGTAGATAGTGCAAATAGTTTCACCAAGTTTCTTGGTCCATCTCGTTTTTTTGTTTTTTGTTTTTTGTAACAAGCTAGACTTATTTCTATGCTCTGCTCTAGATGACGGGAGGGTGTGTTACATAGGAAGTGTTATTATTTATGTTTGGATTAAGTCTCTTTTATCAATGAAACTTACCTTCTCACATTGTATAAATGCTTGATGATTGCAGTATTTATCCTTAGAATTGTATCATATGTATTTACAAGTTGAAGTTCTTATTTTATAAAAAAAATGTGGCATTAGCTGGACTCAAAACTTGATTTTTACGTAATCATGTCAAGTGAAAAATCAAACGAGCTCAAGAGGAAGCTGGGTTGGGGCCCAATGGTGAAGTGCATTGGAACGTTTGTACTAGAGAAGTACATAAACCAAGGGAATATTCATATCTAAAGTAATGAAAGTTAGTTTTAATAAATTTTAATAGATGTTTTTTTATCTTTATTTTTGTAGAAAAAACATTTTGGGTTATGTTCGATTCAGTTTCGAGTTGTATCGTAGTTTGGGTGAGTTTCAAGTTTCAGTTATTTTTATCAACCCTAGTTGTGATTATGTCATCAACAGCCTAGTAAATATCTCAGTTACATTCTAGCTTACACTTCCTATGTATGATTAGTTATTATGCCACCAACATTGTAGTAAATATCTCAGTTACATTTTTGCTGACACTTCCTATGTTTGGTTAGTTATTTTGACATAGAATATAACTGGCTGTAGCATAGGTTTCAATTTGTTTTGTATAAACCAGTTTTGATTCTCTCTTTGCTTAACTCTCCTTCATAACATGCTAATATGAAGAACTGTTTAAACCAAAAGAAATGGAAAAGTGAACAGGTTCACTTTTGGTTTACCAGTGTTGATGTTCTTGGTAGATGTCAACTGATGTCCTTGAGGTACGAACGGTAGGATCATGCATTCTTATCTTAAGGTTTTGAAATGTTGCTTGTCTTGAACACAAATTTCAAATGTAGCTGCCTAAACTTTAATTAATAGTAGTTTGTTTTCTATCTTTGCTTTCCAATTTTTTATGTACAATTATTTGTTTTCATCTTCTAAAATTAAATGTTCCTGTTGCTTTTAGCACCACAACAGTGTCTATATGTTTCATAGATTTATATTGTGAAGTTTTGGTACACTTCTTGTGTTGGAACATTCTACATATCAAACGCTTATCTATGGCCACTGTTTAAAAATTAGATGCATCAAGGGTGAACCTGCTATTGAGGAATATTTTAAGATGGCTACACAAGCTGAAGAACTCGAGGATCGTATAAAGGAGGCAGCGATGCAATCTCATTCTGCACAGCAGTTTCTTTCTCTTGGTAGAGTGGTGGTCATTAAAGCACCATATGTAAGCTTTTTTTCTACTTTTTCTTTCACTTATAATCCATTGCTTACATTGATGGTGCTGAGATATATTTACGGTCTTTGATAGAGTTTATGACAGTCCAAGAGCTCATTTTGTACATTCTAAAGTTATATGATCGTTAATTCTTAAGTGATATAAGAATGCTGATGAGGATTTCATAGTAATTATGCAATAATTACATGGTCCTTTATGTAGTTGTATTGAACCCTAATGTCTCTAATATAAATAAGGGTAGTGAGCGCTACCAGTGGATAGAGGAAAAATTCCCTCAATCTTACAATTGCGTTAAATTAGGATTATTGTGCAAGAGACCCAGAAGTCAAGGGACTAGTGGAAAAAAATGGAAAATTGGCAAAAAAGTAACAGGTAGGTTAAAGATGAAATTAGGTCATAGATGTCATGGGTTCTAATTGTGACTGGAAGATGACCTTAAGCATGTATGGACAGCATATTTACCCCAGTGCAAAAATAAGAGCAACAAGAAAAAGTAAAGGAATCTCCTATAGAATAAATACAAATTTGGTAAGTGAAATCCCATCATTCAGTCTAATACATCTTAGATTTAAACCACCTTTAAAAGGGTTCTATGAGTCAACCATGGTAACTGTTATATCCGATAGTCCTAACTTTTGTGAATTTCTTTACAACAAAAGAAGCAAAAGCAAAATAGATGCATAATATAGAAATAAGGAGTTCTATAGACGGGTTTGGATTGACATGCTAATTCAATGTTGTAATGGTTTAAAGCCTCTTAGTTCTATGGTCTTTTTTTTTATTGGTTCTATGTGCTAATAATTGTATGTACCATGATATTGTAGAAGTGCATGTACCCCTTCGTACAGCCATACTAATAGTTGTATGTTTCTTATTATTACAACTACATATGTACCATGATATTGTAGAATTGCATGTGAATGCATGTAAATTTTGAATTATTCTTTCCTGTTTTTGATCATGGAGCTTACAAATAGAAAAAGGTGATCATTATGTCCTTATTGCATCTTTGTAATATGAGACTATTTAGCATGAATATCTTGTTGCGCCCTTTTTTCAATAGGGGGATTTACATCTATTAAAGAAAGGACTTGTTGCTCATTTTTTGTTTGTCACATTTAAATCCTCATACCTGAATGCATTTCTATGTTTTTACTCCTCTGATAAACATTGTTGGTTGTCACACTATGGTCAGCCAGTTGGGTTTATCTCAATCATGGATTTTTTATTAATATTTGGGCATACATAAAAAAGGACCCAAAAAGATAAGGAAATCATTACTAATCTTCTTTTGCAACTTCAGCACACTTTCCTCCACTATTGATGTTATTTCCTGCTACTACCACTCCACCATGCAATCGTTAACGCCATTGCCACTCCAATTACCTCTGCTGCTACTACCACTGATGTTGCTCTTGTGTTGTTGATGCTACCTCTTCCTATCGCTGCCACAATTGCCATCAACACTACTCATTGCTCATGTCTACACCTAGTTGGCTAACCTAGTGTTGCTCTCACCGATGCTTTTGTCATCACATTTACTACTAATGCTGCACTACTTTTGAGTTGTGCAAATCAATGAACTATATAGCTTCTCTTTAATGATCCTTGTCTTTTGCTGTGTGTTTTATTTGATCATGTTGCACAGTGTTGGTTGCAGATTTGTTATGGCAACATAGTCTTATTAGCAATTCGTTAAGAGTAGCATGGTGGTGTCGGCGAGCAAGTGGTGTTGGCGCTCTTGGGGAGTCGGAGGTCTTAACGACTTCCCAATGGCGAATACAGTATATGTGTTTTGCTTCTCCATGTCACAATATTTCCTCCAAGAACATACAATACCAAGTTCATCTTCAGTCAATTACCGATCCAACATTGTCAATGTCTATATGTGCCTTAAGTACTAACCATGTGTTCTTTTGAACAAAATCTTTCTTGGGCCCCTTTAAGATGCTGCGACACTTGGTTGACTATGTATAAATAAATTTTTTATACTGTCAACTAACTAGTCATCCAACAACACAAGCTATATTAGACCTAGTTTGGGAGATAATCGATGAGTCTTCCCATTTGGTGTTTATTCATTTCTCTATACACAGCCATATCCTCTACCTTCTCGAGTTTATGATTAGGTTCTATTTTTGTGCTTGTCGTCTTTCCTATTTGGTTGAGATCTGTGACATAATTCTATTGTGAGATAAAATTTCCTCCCCTGGAGTGTTCAACTTCATTCCCTATGAAGTATTTCAACCTTCACAATTCTGTAATCTCAAATCCATTGGTCAAGCATTGTTTCAAAGACTCTCCTTTTTATCATTCCCAGTCATGATAATTTCATCCACATATTTGAAGGATTGCAATACCTCTGAATTTGAATGCTTAACAAAGGTTGATCTCCCTGATTTTGTCTATATCTCATATTTCATTCATTTCTTTGGCAAATTGTTTAAACCAAACTCTTGGAGATTTTTTAAGCCCATACATGGCTTTCTTAATCTTCTTTTCTTGTTTAATGTCTAGGTTGCGTCCGATTCCCGTTGAGATTTTCATGCATATGGTTCCTCTACCCACAATATCACAATTTTCCCCAGTTCATTTAACAATTATGGTGGTGTGGCTTCAAACCCTGGTCCTCGGTTACCTATGCAAGCTCACTGCCTCTGAGCTAGGGAAGCACCACTTCTTCATGGCCTTCATGTAAGAAGGCATTTTTAACAACTAACTTTTGCAAATTCGAGTTAAAGTTGGCTGCCAATAATAACATAATTCTAACAATCAATGTTCATCTTGGCTATTGGGGAAAATGTCCCTTGACAATCTACGCATAAGCCTGAAGCCACCGGTCTTTCTCTACCTCTCGACAGACCCATATGATGTATACTTAACAGTATATACCCACTTGAGATACCACAGGTTTCTTGGAGTTTGGTAAGTTCACCAATTCTTTAGTGTTATTGTTCTCTAAGGCCTCCATTTCTGCATTCATATCTTGTTTCCAATTTTCATTGGATGCTGTCTCAGTTAAGTTTATGGAATGGGAATACTATTTATGCTGCATGGAAACTCCTATGGGTATTGTAAAGTGGGTGCTGACTCAGTTTTTGTAGATGAATTAAGAATTATTATCTCATTTGTTACCTCATTTTAATGATTTGGACTGGATTCTTGGAGCTGTGCAAGTTCAAGAATCAAAGCTTTCCTTTGGAATGCACTTGGTGAGCCATCCTAACATTAGGCCCATTTGGTTTGCAGGAAAAAAAGTTATGGCTAAAATAGCCATAGTGAAAAACTTAAATTTATTTTAAAAAAAATAAAAATTATTTTATATCTCATCCTATACAAATTTTAATATTGAACAATTATTTTATTTCATATTCAACACAATTCTCAATAAACCAATCAACTTTGTTTTATATTCAATATAATTTTTAATATAACTCACTTTATTTTACGTCACGTACGTTTTTCGAAAAACACCAAAAAAATCCGACTAAACATCTTTTTTATCCTCCAACGAACAGGACCTAGAGTAATTATGGGCTTACTATTTTGTTGAAAAGGTCATAAAAGTTCATACATGTGCTTAGATGACTTGGGTGTTGACTAAGGTGACAAAGGCACTAGCATGAGGGTACAACCTGACTCAGTTTGTTGGTGTGGCAAAGGATGGTCTATGGGAAAGAAACCCTTGTCTTCTATGATTTACTACTCCTTTTCAAGATTAGTGTAACATCCCAAAATTTGATTGGAGGTTTAAAAATTAAAATTGATTTGGACTGAAAATGAAGGATTTTGGACATGAAAATAATATTTTGGACTTATTTATAAGAGTGAAAATAGGGGGACTAAATTGCAATTTTCCATTAAATGGGATAAGCATGCGCTGTACCTCCTTTCCCATGCTTTTCCGTGTGTCGCCCGTTGCTGCCCGTGTTTTCTCTTTCTCCCTCTTGGTTTTCTCTCTATCGCTCGCGCCTCTGTCCGCATCTGCCCGTTCCTTCGAGTCCAAAGAAGCAGCGTCTGCAACTGCCGCAAGCTCCAGCAGCAGGAGAAGGAGAAGAAGAAGGAGAAGAAGAAGGAGAAGAAGAAGAAGAGGAAGGAAAAAGAGGAAAGCTAGAGAGGATTTTCAAGCTTTGTTTAATGATTAATCGGTAGGTAATTCTTTTCTTAAAGTTGTTGTTGAATTATAATTAAGTGTGAATATGATTTATGTTTCGAGAATATGAAATTATGTTATTATGCTATGTATGCTGTTAATTGAATAAGAGAATGAGTGTGATATGCTTGTCTGTGAGATGATGTGGTACTGATGAATTTTTATATACCTAGAACTGACGAGGGCGGAAAGTTTCCTATATATATGTTATTTCGACTAGAGTGGGGAGTGTACGCCGGGTGATGTCCTAAAGTGGAATCTCCGATACAAGGTGCGGCTCCTGTCAAGACTTCTAGGATAATAAGCTGTAGGAATTTTTGTCAGGCTTCTAGGTGAAAGGGTATGAAAATAATAGATATACTGCTAAACAGAATAATATTATGTTATGACAAAATAAAGTGAGTTCAATAATAAGATAAATTTTGATGATAATTTGAATGTAAGGCATGTTGTGCAAATTTATTTATGATAATTATTTATTTATCTACAAGAATATCAAGAGCTTGATAATATGTATTTAAAGCATGTTTGAGTTGTTTATCAAGTTTAAAGGCAAAATGTGATTTGCGGACTTGGAACAACTAAATACGATTATAAAGATGTTTTAAAGATCGACAATGAATTAAAAAGGGTTTCTTGTCGCATTTATGTCTCTGCCTATGCTCGAGCCATGCCATGTGATTTGGTGACCTGCCAAATGTTGGGGATGGTTGCCAAGATGTGTAAACAACCTACTACTACAAGGGATGGTTGTATATGTTATGCGGCACTCCTCCATATGTGGGGTATAGGAGTTGCCAAGGATCCTATGTATATGTGATGAAAAAGTGGCAGTTGAGACATAATCTAAAAAACGGGAGCCCAAAAGATAAAAGTATAAAGAATAAAAAAGATTTGCAGCGTATTGTTACTATTGCATGATTTCACTTGTATCATTTTATTATGACATCTGAGCATGTTTTGAATAATCTTGTTTTATATTGGATATTGTTTTACCTACTGAGTTTGTATTAACGGACTCCTGCCATTTTTTGGTGGTAAGTATGACAGAAGAAGGATCACGGGACATGGTGTGAGGTATCACAGGTTGCGGTAGAAAATGTGGACGTTTAAATGATATGAGATTAAAGTTTAAGTTTTGACGCCTCGGTTGCTGGTGGCTCGGGCCGGTGTAAAGGGCGGTCAGGTACCGACATCCGGGACGTCACAATTAGAGTAGCAAAAATAAGGTTCGTTCTCGTTAAAAGTGGCATCGACAAAGAAAGAATTTCTTAGATGGTGGATTATAGCACTCAAATCCCTCGTGAGTTAAAGAATATCCTACAAATTGATATTTGACGGTTCATGAATCTAGTTATCCTCTATTTTTGACTAGGAACGTGGACAAAGGGCACATGTAGATGATTTTTTTGGGAGTGACATGATTTGCATTACTAGGGTTAGGATAAAATCTTGAGCATGTCCATATGACTTTTGAACCTCACGACTTCAGAATGTAGGCAGCATGTGACATGTGTAGATATGATAATAAGATTTAGGCACATTATTCTCAAATTGGGAAGCTCGAGTTGTATCAAGTGGCATTTTTCCTTTCAGCAAACTCTGTTTCGTGATGGCTCATGGATAATCCATTCCTTTTAAATTTATGAGGTTCATACTTGACAAAATAATCCTTGGCGTTAATGACAAACCTTTTGATTTTAACCCTAAATTGATTTTGTACTATTGCATAAAAATTTGGAAGAACTACAGTGTCATCGGATTTGTGTTTGAGTAAAAATCCTAAGAGACTCTAGTGCAATCCTCAATATATCATACAAAACACCTTGTTCTTGAAACGTTTTTTTTATATTATTGACTTGAGATTGCTCTTGAAACATTAGGAACATTGGATGGGCCCAAAATTGCTATGGGTTAAATGAAAAAGAACTTAACTGCTGTTACTAATTAAAAAGGTTATACACTTCAGCTTTGCTAAGTCGCACACTTCAAAATGAAACTTTCTAACATCAAGCCCCTTGAGCATGGAATGAATCTTACTTTTAGGTGTATGAAATAAAAGATGATAAAGCCTACGATGATGAAGCTAGACCTTTTCTTTATTGGGTTGATGATGTTCTGAAAAGAAAGCCAAGGGTGATGCGGGTGATTTGCTCGTAATGGCATTCAGGTAGCTAGGTGTCTTCAGGTTTATGAAGCACGGACACGACACAAGGACATGGGGACATGATATAACATGATACGGCGATATGGCGATTTCCCAAAGCATAGGACATAGACACGGTATGATACGTCAAATACAATAATAAAGTTAATAATTCATACTTAAAAAATACCTAAAACATACTATAAACTTAAATTTTTAAGTATAAGTAATTTGTGAGTGGCATTAAAGCCTTAAGAACTTAAGAACAGACGTTGTCGGTATTGAAAAGATTTAGAATGTAAATTTAGGGATTACTTTGCAAAGTGTGTGGGAGAATAAGAGAAAATATAATTTTTCTTGCCACCAAATCGCAGTAAGCATGATAATAAGAGGAAGTAAGAGCTCTTGGTGTTGAAGATGAGAAATGGATAAAGGTGAGCTAGAGTTTCAAATTTTTTGTGATTTATTTCGTAATGCTCGAGAGTAGTAATGGAGGAAGAAATTTGATTTAACCTAGTTAGCTTAGAGTTTTGATCTATATTAGGTAAAATTTTAATAATAAAAAAAAATTTAAATATTAGTAACAAGTATAAAGAGGAGGTAGATATATTCATAAGTTTTATTAAAAAATATAATATTAATAAATAAATTTAATATTAATATTAAATTTATTTAATTCTATCTTATGTGTCCTAGAAGTGTCATGTGCCTCAAAAGTGTCCCAAAATGTCCTCGCGTATCCAAGAAGTGTCCTTTAGTTTTTTTTAATATTATTTTATTAAGACACCACGTGGTGTGTCCAACACGGTGCCCTGCGTGTCCTCGCATGTCCCCACTTATCTGTATGTCCGACACAAGCACAGTATGATTTTTTGAAGTGTCCATATTTCATAGCTTGAGATAGTACAACTCATCCCTTTCTCTAACACATTCAATCGTCTTTCTCATACATAACAAGTGGAGTAAAAAATCACATTGCAACATGAAGTATTTTTTGTATAGTAATGAGATTGGTGGACAGTTTTGAAATGAAACACACAGACCGAGGGGATAATTTAGCCTTCTCTTCTAGCAGTGGTACTTGATGAAACATGGGGAGTGGTAATTTCTTATTGCTTGGGCAAGTAGTGTATGTATTAGATTTCTATAGCGTGCATCATGAGATCAGTTGCTCTTGAATCTGACCCAGAAGTTGATAAATGTCCTATCTGGGACATTTAAACCTATAGAAGTTGGAAACGCACTTGAATGCGACAATGGGCATGTATTTCATAGTTTCTCAAGTGATTCTAGTAGAGCTCTGACTTCTCAATCACAGTCGAGTTGATTCCTACTTCTGAAGTTTTTGCTTCATCTGGTTGTACAATCAATAAGTGTGTTTTTTCCTTGTTCTTTTGTTGTTCTTCTCTGTAACCCCCCTTGTCTCCTTGCTAGATGTAGAGGGCGTTCCATGGACTTTCCAACACTTCTTTTGTTTGTCTTGTCTTCTTGCAATAGGTACGCTATAGATTTTCTCGATTAAAGGCTATTGAAGGATCTTTCTTTCCATTTTCCGGTGTGGATGGTTGGAAAAAATTATTGTACCTAACTACCTTAGCTTTTTTGTGGCCAGACCCAACTTGCCATATGACGCGTGACATGTGCCATACTAATGGAGTGGGGTAAACGCTGTTTCCCCCTTTTTTTAAAGTAGGTATAGATAAAAAATTTGTAGGTAAAACAAATTGTAGGTAAAACAAATTGTAGGTATAACCAAGAAGATGATTTCTAATTTTTTTTTCTCTAACTTTTTATTGTATTATTCATGTGTAGCTCCTTCATTTTTATACATATTATTTTATTATACCTTCATTCTTATACATATTATTTTATTATACCTTCATTTTTATACATTATTCTATTGTCAGTACTTTATGTCTTATTGTTCATACCTAGTACTTCCTTGCCTATGCCCACTTTATTTTTTATTTCTGCTATTATGTTATTCATATCTAGCTTATACCTACCAATTTTTTGCTTATACATATTATTTTTTAATGTATATCTACCTTTAAAAAAAATGAGGGAAACACATTTACCCTACTCTGTTGGTGCAGAGCCTGCGCCGCATGGCACATTGGGTCTGTCCACTAGAAAGCTGAGGTGGTTAGATTGTCAAACCCAATAATTTCTTTATGGGTCCTATCCTTGTTTTTTATTGTTATTGTTTTGGCCATCATAATCGAGCCATCTAATGACTAGGTTGAAACATGACTCCTCTGTTGCTCTCCTTTGCTAAAACTATGGGGATAGTTTCATTCAAGGATAGGAATTCTTTGCTAAGTAGTTGGACCCTCACTTGCTCGAATTCCATATGTAGATCTGCAAGAAAGTCATTCACTTGTTCCTTTTCAGTATAGTCTTTTAAGGATTACTTCATCAAGAGACTTTGTTTATGTGCACCAATATTGATCAAGCTCCTGTCATAGATTCAACACGTTGGCATATTTTCTGACAGTTCCCCCATTTTGTTGTCCCAATCTGGATCTTTATCTCAGATTCTTGGGCTGCATCCAATGCCTTCTAATAGGTCTGTTGAATAGTCTCCCATATATCCTTTGCACTAGTCACTAACATCCACATATTACTTTATCTCTAGTGTCATCAATTTCCACCGTCAAGCCATGAGTACATGATCTTCGTCACCGGCATCAATGAGAGGTCCTCTTTTTGGTTCGATTCTTAGAACATGACTTAGTCTACCTTTTCCCTTTTAGATTGCGCGATATAGTTGTGATCTCTTCCAAGAGTAATTTTCATAGCAGATACCACTGAATCAGGGAATCAGTTACATCACGCTGTATCAGGGATCAATTTGCCTTAGATCTAGCATTTCCTAAGATAGGGAGGGATCATATTTTTCCACTAGTTGCTGATGAGTAGTCTTGATTTGTAGTTTGGGTGTTGGAAGTCTTAAATCAATTGCTAATTGAAAATGTTGAGTTAAATACATGCTTTGCACTCTAGTGAAGAGTAGCCTAAAACGCACCAATATATTGTTTCTCTCCATGTATTCATGTCTGCATTGATTTTTATGTATACATATGGAAAGGGGTCTTATAAATTGACTTCTACAAGGGGAAAGAACAATGGGATTTCCAATCAAGGATGGTCGTGTGTCTTACAGTGGGAGGAGCTGTGGGCTTATTTTTAAGTTGAGGGAATTATACTGACGTGGTTGTAATTATTAGACTAAACCATAGTGTTTTTTTTTCATCCAATCATGTTAAAATGTTCGTAGTGCTGTACAGTTTTTTGGCTCGTCAAACTGAAGTATGCAACACAAGTTCTTTTTACATTATTTTTACCAAACATGTTATAGATATTATTAAATGCTTCATTTCTATATGGTACTTTTGTATGAATCGGCAGGATGATGATCACTTAATTGGCTGTATCCTGAAAACGCCATCTACCACATGTAAAAGGTATATTGTCCTAGTTTTGACGACAGATATGGCCTCTTCTTTGCAATCTCCCACAGCTGCCATGAATAAGTTGCAGGAGACGGAAACTAGCAAATTTCCACAGGGTTATTTCATTGCTCCCAAGGGAAAGAGGGGCACGGATGAAGACTATCTAACATCAGTAAGTGCTCGAAAAGGTTCAGGTGTCGTTAACATAAAATTGCCTTACTGTGGTAATGCAGCTGGGTCGAACTATGAAGTCAGAGAAATAGAAAATAAAGAAATTATGGGTATTTGCGCTTGCAAAATAAAGATTGATCAAGTATGGCTTCTTGAGGATCCCAAAACTGCCGCTTACTCAAAAACTGTGCAACAATTGTTGGAACACAAGCCGGCTGGAACTAAATTTCCTCCACTTCTTGATCCTGTGAAAGGTATGACTGTCATTGCCTGCAGAAAAGAAAGGTATTCACTCTAGAAAATTCCTCAGAATGTACATAGTTTTTGTTCGATCTGCCTTTTCAATTTGGTTCAGTTCTAATATCTGAAATTTGTCATTGTACCGAAACCATCTTTGGGAACAATATATTATTCTCTCCTGTGCTCATTCTCTGCCAAAAACCCAAAGAACAGTTGTCCTCTTAAATTATCTAATTCTGGTATGCGTGGTAACTCGTGAGCTTTGGAATGTGATCGGACACTTAAATGTGGTAGATTAGAGATTGAAACATATCTCATCGGTTTCAGCCTAAAGTGAACTTAGGGCTTTTGAGTTTGATGGTCCATGGTCTGAGATCAGATGGTGCCATGATCCCTTGGTAAAGTGATTTGAACAATTTGTGGTGCTAGTTTGTGCGTAAGGTTAATCGATCCAGCCAGTCCAATCTATTTATTTCAATTGAGTCGAGTCGAGCATGGATTCATTTGGTCATGGTTAATGGAGTCTGCTCGATTAAGGCAATCGAGTTTAGTTTTTGCCTTTTATTATTTATTTATTTAATTTATTTTTTTGTACTACCACGTTTTCTGTTTAAGTTTGTAGTGTGGAGAAGTTCCTTTTTTATTTAGTCCAAAGTTTGTAATCATTTTAACAATTTAATGAATGTAATAGATCTGTTCCATAGTTCATAAAATTGAATTATGGTTGATGGTAATGAATCAATTCGCTTAAATTCCAAAAGGAAAGGGCTTCTTTCTAGGATGAAATTCGCTAAATTCCTATTATTATTTTGTCTTCTTTAGAGCTACCCAAAATCATAATAGATTCAAAATTTCTCTCATCACCATGAAGAAAGGACTTTTTTAAGAAAAGACATTCATGACAAACTCAAGGCATTTCTTCCATGTTCTACAAGTTTCGAGTAAGTCATTACATCTGTTGCATTGGTTGTATTTCTGGAGATCCATCCACTGAATATAAGACATGCAACCAACCCATAAGAGTTCCGTAGGAACTGTATGCTTCCTCTCTTTTGTGACTCCTCTAGTAGGGGCACAAAGCAACTGATTTCCTCCAATTGATGATGATGTTCTTCATGTCCTAATCCTTTGAATCTAGTATACTTTTTGAGAACTCGTTAGTTTTCTTTGTTTAAGGTTGGATTCTTTCTGTTTGTCCAATTCCTTGAATGCTGGAAAAGGGAACCCTAATTTACTTGTTATAGAGCTCTTTGGTTGAAATTAAATTTATGCGCAAATCCTAATTTTCTTGTTCCCCATTTATAGTATCTTAGAAAGTCGGGTTATTCTAATGTTTTTGGTAAATTTTGACTTACCATCAATCTAATTAGTTTTTAGCCTTTGTAATTAGTTTTTTTGTGAGATTTTGATTTCTTGATTGTAACATAATATCTTCTGATTATTTATTGTTATTTCATGGTTTGCCCACTTATGACCTTTAGGCATCCCGTTGTCTAATTTTTAAATTTGTGAGATAATGTATTTAAGGGAATGGTGGTCTACTATCAAGGGGTAAGTGTCACAAGTTTGAGATAAATCTTAGAATGAAGTCAACTATATCTTACAAATTTCATTTGGAGTTTGGGTTTGAAGTCGCTTATGACATTTTCATGTGCATAAAAACTTGTAGTTATCGATTAGGTTTTCTTTTTGAATTTCAAAAAATGAAAACCTATCATGATTTTTCAACCAAGCAACATATTCATGGGCACATGATCCCGTTGCTATGGCTGCTTATTGGATTGGTCCATTCCAAAACCGATTTGAAACCTGTCCATTAAGGACTGAACCAGTTCCATTACATGAAACGGGAACCAATGGTTAAATATGTGTGTGTGTGTGTATAAAGTGGGGCCTTCTCATGGGGCGTAGCCCATGCGTTGCACCGTGTTGGCGGATTACATTATTTTTTTTAAAGGTAATGTTCAATTGACCGTTCCCCTGTGCAATTAATGAGCATCTTCCCATTGGCTGCTTTGAAATTATTAAAAAAATCTATAAATACCCTAATAAGCATCCTAAGCGTGAAAAAGTATTCTTGATGCTTCTTTGTCGAATCTCTGAACTTCATGATGGAAAGCCATTGACAATTCATGGAAGAAATTGCGTCTCGCGATACCGATTTTGAACTTGAAGCTTATGACTTGTTGGTTGAAGACTTATCTGATCTAGTGTATCATCTGAAACAAGAGAATGCGGCTCCTAGAGAAGATGTGCGAGAGGAATTCGGAGGCACTGTTGGCACTTCTACTTAATCTTCGGGCACCAAGTCTCAAGTACGGTTGAAATGCGGCAAAGTATGAGAATATTTTGATGTTATACCTAAACTAAATAATAGAAATAATAGAGTCGAATATATTGTAACATGCAAATTATATAAAAATAATACAAACCCGGAGGAACATGTGGCGGAAAAGGTATGCTCAAAAAGTATTTAGTTCGTCTTCACAAATTTGACACAAACACCTATCAACCAACTATACTTGAGGCTTTGCAGACCCAGTTAAATCCTATGGTCGGTTCTACACCATGGACCTTTCAAAATAATCAATATCAAAGAGGTTTAATACTTTTTGTTGTACAAATTGACCAACTTTTTAATTTGTGTGAGGATTATAGATATGTGGGTACATGCAACAGTATCATCAACTTGTATTTTAGAAAATTTTAAGGTATATACTTAAATAGAATGCATGTCGATGTATGAGGAATATATAAATATATTAATAGAATATGTGAAAAATATTAGATACAGAATAAGCATAATCTTTGATATTTAGATGAGTTTTAATAGTAAGAGTTATCGTGTCACTATTTACCTTTGGATCAGTGATTAATGGGCGATGCAAAATGCATTTTACCTTTAAATTTGCTCAATGAAGCTCATACTAGTGTAACTACATATAACTATAATTTTAATATTTGTAAGTTTTGTTGTATTGAGGACAAATTATTTTCTATAGCATTAGATAATATGTCTAATAATAATGTTGTTGTTGGCCATTTATCTCAATTTTTACGACACATTTTGCATGGTTCTCTTTTTCGTATACGTTATGTATGTCATATTATTAATTTTTGTGTATCTTTAGTTTTTTTAACACAGCATTTAACAATTATTAAAATTGAACGTATTGCAACGTGGATTCGTAACTCACACATTAGATGTAAATAGAAACGGATTTGCCAACACTATGGTAAAAGTTGTATTAAATTCCTTTTAGTAGTACAAATACAGTGAAATTCATTGCATTGTTTGATAGAGTTTGTTCTACCAAAATATTCTTACTGATTTTTATAATACTCATACACTAAATGAAAATTACCAATTAAAAAACTTAGATTGGATATTTTTAGAGAAAGTGTACGAATTTCTTATAATTTTTAAAGAATCAACTGAACAATTTTTGGGTTATTACCCAAACTCCCCAACATTTTTATTGTATTATTTTCAAATGTTTGAAAAAATTGTAGAATTTGGGAATGGTTCTATATTAAGCACTTTTATTTTGCAATTGAATTGAAATTTAAGAAAATTGGGAAACAATTCTTATTGTTTATCGCATTGCTTCTTTTCTAGGTCCTTAGTAAAGGAGTGATGCAGTTGACACATTCTTTGTTGAGTATGCTAACTTCTTGATAAGTAACACTGATGATTAAAAGTCGTTAATGTATATTACTTTCCAAGAATTTTTATATATTACATTGAGCAAGGCAGACATCGCGAAAGAGCATGATAAGAAGCACCACCAATAAAAAAGACAAGCATGACTTTCGACAAGCTTAGTGTTGTGATGGACAAGCAAAAATTCCTGGTGAAGGGCAAAGAAGTGGCATCAAAACACGCAACTGGAGAAACTCCAAACAAACGAGTTATAGTTCTGCCTTCACCCCAAAACTTAGTTCGATGACGATACAAGTTTATTAGAGCGGCTACAACAAACAATTTCCCATGATGGTTGCTTTGACACGAGACATGTTGGATGTGCAAGCCCCAACAGTTGCTTCAGAGTCTGCCTTTTCAACTACAGGGAAAATCATTGGGGACTATTGGAGCTCTTTATCTACTTCGACTTTGTGCATGCTTACTTGTTTGCGGGATTGATTCGCTGCAGAGTTAAGAAATCAGTAACATAATTTTGTAGACGAATTTAAAGATAATAGTTCAGAGAAGTATGAAATAGCTAGAAGTGTCTTAGCTAATTTTGAAGAGTTATAAGTGATAATAAGAAAAAATCTGACTCGGAAGGGAGGCTAGACTAATTCACTGAGCGAGACTCCATCAAATAAACACTCAGAAAAAGTACATGCTCCAACATCATTGACGAATTCCTCATCAATCTTGATTCGATTGATTTCAATATGAACAAAAATTCAACAACTGATTTGGGTGACTAGAGTAGAAGAATTACAGAATGCAAGAAAATATATGTTTTCTTTGTTTTCTTAACATATACGTTTAATATTTGTTATATTAATTTAATAAAGAAAAAATCAAACTAGTTTCGAACCAAATCGGTCCAGAACCGGTTAGTCCAACAAACTGGTCCAGATCTAGCGATTCCACTGTGATGGAACTGGTTCTAGATTGGTTCCACAGTGATGGAACTGGTTCCGGATCGATTCCACAGTGATGTAATCGGTTCCAACCGGTTCTGACCGGACCATCTGGCCCAATAGCAGCACAGCCTGCTACTATGGTATTCAACTTGCAACAAGCAACAACATGCCATGGGCGTGGATGCCTACTGTCACATGGTTAGGTTATGATGTCATTATTAAAATTTACCTCTTATTATTATTAAAATTTTACTTAATATAGGTCAAGATTCTAAGCTAACTAAACTAAATCAAATTCTTCTTCTGTCGCTGCTCTCGAGCCTCACGAAAATAGAACAATTGGAAAAAATTTGGAACTCTAGCTTCAACTTTATCCTTCTTTTATCCTTAACGTCAAAAGCTTTTACCTTCTCTTATTATTGTGCTTATCGTGGTTATTCCGACAAGCAAACTTGCACTTTCTCTACATCTCAAATCTCTTCAATGCCGATGACGTTTCTTCTCAGGTTCTCATTTTGATCTTATGAGATTTTTGTGCTATTCACAAATTATTTATACTTAAAAATTAAAGTTTATTCTATATTTTATGTATTTTTTAAAATATGAGTTGTTAATTTTATTATTATTTTATTTGACGTGTCATGCAGTGTCTGTGGTCTATTTTTTAAAAAATCATCGTATTGTTGTGTCTCCGTGTCTCATGTCAAGTCCCTGCCTCATAGGCGGAGGGGCAAAGAAATAGAGAAGAGGTAGAGCATGGTGGGATTAGGTGTTAATTAGCCATTTTAGAAGTTATTTGTTGTTAATTAGGTTTGATTAGGTGTTCATCATATGTTTTATGGGTCAATAATTAAATTGTGATTTTAATTTTGTTAGCTAAATTAATGAAGCACTAGCTATTGCTAGCTAGGTTTTGTAGGGAAATGACTAAATATTGACAGTTTATTATTTTAATTTAGTTCCTCCCTCTTGCTGTAACAAAAGCTAGTTTTCTTTTGAATAAAAAAAGTTTTCTTTTTTTCTTGGACTAAAATGCTGTTGTTTCATATTTGGCAAATCTTATATGATATGAGGCTAATTTTTGGTGTGCCATCTCAGATCTTAAGCTGAAAGAAATGAATATCGTTGAGAGCTACCACATTTATAATGAAATTTTGCAAATGATGGCTGCAAACAAGTGTCACGGATGCATCAAGTTGAAGGAGCACCTTAGGCTCCTAAAGGAGCAAAAGAGACACAAAGATGAAGTCGATGTCTTGAAGTATCAAATGTCAGATGAAGCACTGCAGCAGATGCCAGATTTTCAAGGCCGGGTATGACTAATTTCTTTCAATATATCTCTTTGTTGGAATCTAATAAATACACGTTTATTAATCCCATATTTTGTTGAACATCATCTAGTTTATTAACTTGAGTACAAGTCCAACAGAACCATGAGAATCTATGTTTGTTCACGTCTTCGTCATTTTTTATGGTCTTATCCCAACTATGCATTGTCTATTATAAAATTACTCTTTTTGCTATTTACATCAAGGCCTTACATGACTGCCCTCTCTTCCTATTCCTTTCACAAATATGGTCTACACATATTCGTCGATCCTTTGCTCTCTCTATTGTACATAACCATGCCCCAAGTTTTAGTGCCTATCATCTTATTTTCAATATAAGTTACTTTAATGTTGTTCATATTATAACATTTTTTTCTCTATTTGTTTTGCTATTACCACCTATTATCTTAACATTTTCATTTTTTCTCTATTTATTTGTCATAATGATACTATTACCACCTTCCAAGGTGTTTTTTGGCCAATCGTGGTATTTCATTGTTTGCGCCTCTTAGTTTTAACTTTATTAATGATGTCCATGATTTTAAAACTCTGGGAGAAGGTGATCGAGCATAGATTACATCGTGATAATAGAATATCATAAATTCATTTTAGTTTTATTCCAAGTATATCTATTATGCAAGCTATTCATTTCATGAGAGGTTTAATGAAAAAGTTTGGGATGACAAGGGAAGATTTGTACTTGATTTTTATCGATCTAGAAAAAGTTTATAATAAAGTTCAAAGCGAAGTACTTTGAATAGTCTTAGAAATAAAAGGGCTTCATTACTTATATTCAAGTTATTATAGATATGTATGAATGAGTTATTACTTGTGTCCAAACACAAGGGGGTTTGGCTAAAGATTTTTCTATTATAGTTGGACTATACTAAGGCTCAGCTTTAAGTCTGTTTCTCTTTACATTAGTTATGGTGCTTATGAAGGTTCTGACTGGGCACATTTAAGATGAGGTTCCTTGGTGTATACTTTTCGCAAATGATATTCTCTTTATTGATAAGACTAAAGATGAGGTTAAGATGAAACTTGAGTTATGAAAGAATACTTTACAGTCTAATTGTTTTAGTACATTAAAATGGAGTGCACATTTAGTCAATGAAGAAGTACTTGTGTTAGTAATGTCAAAACTGATGATCAATTTATCAAGAAAAGTGAAACGCTTTCAACACCTTAAATCAATTATATAAAATGATAGTAAAATAGATGGTAATATCATTAGCAAGATTTAAGTAGAATGAAAATAGAGAAATGTTTTTGGTGTGTTGTATGATATAGAAATCTCGCTCAAATTTAAAGGTAAATTTTATAAAGCAGTAATAACACCAGTGATGATATATGGTGTTGAATACTGAATTGCTAAGTGAAAACATACAAATAAAATAAGTTGTATAAATGAAGGTGCTAAGGTGAATGATTGGATATACACAAAAAGATAGAATAAGAAATGAGTATATCCACAAGAAATCTAAGGACAGACTCAGAGAAAGTCGGCTAAAATGATTTGGACAAATTAATCGTAGGCTGATTGAAGGTCCAGTACAAGAAGTTGGGTTATTGAACCTTGCCTATGTAAAAAGAGGAAGGAGACCAAAAAGACCTAACAAGAAACTATAAGGAGGAATGATCTTACAAACTTGAGCTAAATCAGAATTTGTTAACTGAAAGAGTGTAATGAAAATAAAGGGTTTATATAATCGATCCCCCATAGTGGGATAAAAGCCGTAGTTGTTGTTGTTGTAGTGATGTTCATGACTATGTATCTATTTTATTGAGGAGTAACTAGGGTACTGAAAATGATCTTATAGGCCCTGTTTGCCTAGGAGTTTAAAATTAACCTGGTTTAATTTTAACTAGGCATATCACATCACACAAAATTTAATATTAAAAATTAAATTTATTTCACATCCTACACATATTACTAAAATAATAAGTAACTCATTTCACATCCCTCACATATTCTAACATAATAACTAACTTTATATCTCATCCCTCACATATCCCAATATAATAACTAACTTTATTTCACATCATTCACCACTTTCAATAAAAAAATATCTCTATCCAAATTTAATTTTAACCTTCTTAAATTTAACTTTACAAACAAACACACCCATAGAGATATTTATCCATATTTGTCAATCTATAACTATATTTGTCAATTTATTACTATTGTTTCAGCCCCACAAAGATTGCAAACTATGTACTTAGTCTTCTTATTTCTACCAGCCCTGCATCGTTCTTGCTGGCCTTCCATTTCCATGTAAATGAGCATTACCTCTTTTAATTTTATCATCTGTTTTGACATATATTGAGTACCTTTTTGTCTTGCTATAAGCATTTCTAGAGCAAATATAATTAGTTAAGGACTTTATACTCGTCGTGGTATGAACCTAATAAGAATGGGAATATTTTGGTTTCTCCACAGCTACTTTAAATACCTGTGATTGCTCTATTACACCTTTTCTCTGATTTTCAATGTACCTCACAAATAAGTTTTTGTTTACACGGCCTAAACAATCCACTACTACCGTACTAGTTCATGTGCTTTTATCTCTAAAAAGGATTTTGTTTGAAAAGTATGCTAGTTCGTGTGCTTTTGTCAATGAAAAGTCATGTCAATTTTTTCATTGATCTCTATGATTTTTAGTTAATTACCTCGGCCGTAAGTTTTTCTTCAAGTGAAATTCAAGTTGATGTTTTTTTATTATTGTATGTGGTTTGCTTGTCTTTCTTTTGCTACTCACGTAACTTCTTTGCATATTTATTCACTACTGTTCGGTATGACTGAGAAGTATTATAAATATTTTTTATTGAAATAATTGGTTTAACACGTGCATTCAACCATATTTCATTCAACAATTTTTTGAAATAATGTTTTGATCTTTTCTTAATATATTCGTGAAATAAATCCTTTTTTGTAAATCTAACCCAATAAAAGTCCCCTGGTTCCTTTCCTCTGTTCTTCAACTATTTCAAAAACTTCTTACTTTCCAAAATGCTAATCTAGCATATAACTCGTAGATACTGGTGAAATCTACTTTTTTTCATGTGTGGGGACGTTTATTGTTGTCTCCTTGAGACCATCCGTTTAATCATGTTACACTGTTCGTCGAGACCTATGTTGTTGGGACATTCCAAGTGATGTAATACTCTATCCTATGCAGATTGATGTATTGAAGGGAATCAATTGTATTGATTCTGATCTAGTTGTTCAGATCAAAGGGCGAGTGGCTTGTGAGATGAACTCTGGGGAGGAACTGATATGTACAGAGTGTTTGTTTGAAAACCAGTTTGAGGACTTAGAACCTGAAGAAGCTGTAGCAATTATGTCAGCATTTGTCTTCCAGCAGCAGAACACCTCTGAACCAACTCTTACTCCTAAGCTAGCTCTGGCAAAAAAGAGGTAGCTGTCAATTTTTGTTGTTCTTTTATTGCATTGACATGACACTTTTCCTCTTGTTCTTGTAGATAGCTGGCCCTAATGTATAGTTGACCACAATTAAATTTGCCATATTGAAAGCTTCTTGATGACACATGAAATGGTTGAATAGTGCAAATACTGCTCGAAAGTACTTCATTTGTTCCCAATGACCATTCTATGTATCCAATGTCTATGGACCTGCTTTATCGTGCAAATCCTAGATTCCATTATATGCAAACTTATTGCAGTCTGATTAAAAGGTTGGTTGAAGACAGGCCATATTTTCACTTGGTTTGTGGGTGATGGAGGGAGTAGTGACCACCCTAGCCAAGTGTTTTTACAAAACAACTATGGTTAGCATCATGTCGATTTTGAGTGGGTTTCCCTCTGCTTAAAATTGGATTTTTTGATTTCAAGTACATTTTGATGCTAGTAGATTTACTTATATTTGATTCCAAGTCAATTTTGAGTTAGTTTGAGCTGGGTTGATAGTCTTACATAAATATACGTTATGTGCAATATACATAATACATTTAATGTCATTAATTGGGCATATACATGTGCATCAATATCTTTATTCTCTTTTAAATGCACTTTTCTACCAAACTTATGCATATTGTTATATATGTATATACGTGCATACAAATGTACATTCATGATTAGAGATTTATTCAGGAGTGACAGTTTTGGTGCTTACGTGCCAATTCATTTGTTAAAAGATAGCTGAGTAAGGAAGGACAACCAATACGTGTGCCGGAAGCTTTTGAGCTTTTCTGATTAGAGATGAGTTATTCATTTATTATCTTGATTCCTACGGTCTTTTGCATTAAGTATAAGGAGGCACTAGAAGATCTTTCACTTTGCAGCATGATATAAAGATGATGTCCTCTAATGGTACCATCAGGAAGGTAATCAAATTTAAGTCGTTTTCTTACAATGGTATCGTGCATTTTTAGCGTGAAGTTTTGGTTTGATGCTTGAAGGAAGCACCCCTTTTAGTTGTTGAACTTGTTAAAACTAGCCAACTGCTCTCTTTGTTTGTCTGCATTGGGGTTGGATCGCAAGTGTGAAGTCTGTATATACTTGGTCAAGGTCAAACATTGTAGAGCTATTCCCCCTACTTATTGGAAGTTTTAATATGCACTTCGCTATGGGTTCTGAAAAACAAAATTTAACCAGAAGGAGAATAAAATCAGCTGTTCTTATCTCTAGTACTGAACCCTTGTCTCTTCTTATATACACCACTGATACATATATGCATACATACATTATTATTATTTATACATATACACTCACACATTCGCATGCGTGCGCGCGCACGCACACACACATATATGCATACATATGTTTACATATCCATATTTATGTATATGCATATGTTTACATGTCAATTGCCAGCAGCCAAGCGTGCTCTTTGCCTTCCTTATCAGTGAACCCTCTCCAGCTTTGAACATGACGCTGCAATAATATCTTGTGCTTCCCTAGAACTGCTGTGGTGCTTTGCTTTTTGCATAGCTTTCACAACTAGTCATGGTTCTCAACAAGGATCTGGCTAATTTGTTGATATCATTTGGCTTGTGTGTGCTCATTGAGGCCATTGATTGTGCAATTGAAGTCAATACTTGGATAGTCTTGGTAGGGCCAAATCTTGTCACCTTTATTGGGTGGATGGAGCAGGACCTCTATGAGTTTACTGGCAGTCTAGGAACAGGCCTGCAGGCCAGCAACAATGATTTTTGAGGATAATTTCTGGACTTGGATCTTACCAACTGAAATATTTCATATACTTGATGCATGTTGGTTTACTTTTGCAGTATCATGCTAGTTCTTTCATTTGAACTGCTATACATGTCTGATCTATCTTGGCCAACTTTATCCTGATATGCATTTGAGCTTCTACACACATTCTCGTTATTTACTAAATTATGGCCAGCTCTATTCCCTTTCTCAAAGACAAACCTTCATTTGGTCTATTTTGCTGTAATCTGCATACTGCATTATAGCTTGTCTTGTAGACTTCATACTCTGCAAGATCAAGGTGATTCCTAGGCATCTTCTTCCATCGTACCAGTGTGACTGTCCTTCTCCACGCATTCAGTGATTTTGAGTCTCTATATCAAAGGAGAATGATAAG
This sequence comes from Apostasia ramifera, assembly GCA_019297695.1. NCBI lineage: Eukaryota > Viridiplantae > Streptophyta > Magnoliopsida > Asparagales > Orchidaceae > Apostasia > Apostasia ramifera. The sequence continues at coordinate 62,706 of JAEMOT010004234.1, read as the reverse complement.
GAATCGAGAATCTAGAATCCTTTGATGATGCATGTCTATGAGCTGGGTAGATAGAATCATTCTTGGAGAGATCACGCATCATGATTCAGTGGAGTAAACTAGAATATGGCGAAATTTTAATTTTTGGCTTCTTAAATTTCATAATAATCATGTATCTCATGATAGACTACTATTCAAAGAGTCAATTAATGGGCTGTAATCATGTTTTATCATTTTTGTGGTATTAAAAGCTTCCAACCTTTTTACGATAAAAAAAGATTCTTTCCTTTTATGCATAATTAAGAAAATTTAGTTTGGTGTTTAATGTGCAAAATTATCTTTTTTTGTCATAACACTGTAGTATATATTTCCTTATCAACCATGTTGAACGTTGTACTTTTGCTTGTCACTTTCTGCATGCACTCTTTGTGACTAGACTTAGGCCTTGTTCGGCATGAGCCCAAAAAGGGCAAAAAAAATATCTTAATAATATTTTAAATTTATTATAAATTTTAATAATTTTATTTCACATTCAACACAAATTCCAACCTTAAAAATCAACTTTATTTTACATTCAACACAAATTCTAACCTTAAAATCAACTTTATTTCACATCCTACACACCTCCCAATATTAAAATAAATTTCTTTCCCATCACCTCTATAAAATAAATTATTTTCTCTTTCCTTACCCAAATTCATCGTCCAACCAAACAAGCCCTTAGGGGGCGTTTGATTTAGATGTTATGTTATTTGGAGAAATATATTGAATGATTTGATAACGTTTCTAGATGACATTATTAAAAATTATAAAACAAGTAGAGGAGAAATAAAGAGGAAAAGTAATATTCAAATGCACTATTCACCTTCATTTGTCACTACACAAATGACACATTTATAGACTAATACAAAGGTTATTTTCGGTCTTATCCTTTCTAACAAATTCTAACTGATTCTATTGACCTTCTTGAACTCATTATTGACTTATTTAAGACCCTAAACTCTGAAGACATGCTAACAACCCATTTAACATTAGTGACTTGCATAACCCATACCTAGCCCTCTCCTTTAGTTGTAGGGAGATTCTTGATTCTTCTAGAGGGCTTAGTTGTCCTTTTCTTGCAGCAAAAATATTTTTTTATTTAGCCAATATTATCCTCGTGGATAACTGCCAGCCAACAACTCTTATGTTTTGGTTTTGCAAGCTCTCACATTTATGTGTAGACCACCAACCATCACTTCCTTGCTGATCGGCGCCTTCTCTGTTGCGCTGATCTTGCTGGCCATCTCCATTCACACGCCAATGCTTCTTTACCCGTAACTCACCAGCGATCTCCTCCAGCTTCACCATAGTTGTATCAGCATCTAAATAACATTAATATTTAAATAATAATACTAGATTTTATTGAATTACATGCCCCTGACTAGATTCTTTTTTATATGATCCTTTACATTATTTTCTTTAATCCGTTTTGTCATATATTTTATGCTTGTTTCTGTTAACCGTAGACTCTGGGACACTGCAATCCGACTAGGAGAACTTCAAGCTCAATTGAAAGTGGCGGTTGATCCTCAGGAGTACGCCAAAGAAAATCTCAAGTTTGGCCTTGTTGAAGTTGTTTATGAATGGGCAAAGGTTTGTTTCGTTAATAAACTATGTCGTCGCTTAGAGCTGAAACTCAGTCAAGTTTGAGCACTTTACCTCAATTTGAAATCTAAATTTTTTGTTTCGAATAGAGCATGATGTGAGCCAGTTATTACTTAATTTCAAGTCATTTTTCGAGTTGATTCTAACCTTATTTTTGAAAATAAATAAATATGCATTATACAAGCTACAGCTAAAATTATTCATAAAAACTTTGTACCATATGTATATTCACATGCAATCTCAATGGTATATATATTCACACCAAATACTTTTTCCGTATATTTTAAAAGCCCGAATACGCATGTCAACTTCGACCTAAGTTAATTTAATTTCGACCAAGTTGATTGCTGATAATCTAGAATTCAAGCTATTTTTGGATGATTCTCAAGTTTCAAACAAAATCACCAGCCCTGCACTACCTTTATATAGATTTCTACTATGTGCCCATCAAATGCTTTTGTCTGTAGGGAACTCCATTCTCAGATATCTGTGAGCTGACTGATGTTCCAGAAGGACTGATTGTGAGGACCATTGTTCGATTGGATGAAACTTGCCGAGAGTTCAAGAACGCGGCTTCGATCATCGGCAATAATGCTTTGTTCAAGAAGATGGAGACTGCCTCTAATGCTATCAAGCGCGACATTGTTTTTGCTGCTAGCTTGTATGTTACAGGAGTTTGATCCTCTTCTCCCTGTTATAGTCATTGTTGCATTTCTATTAGCTAATTCTTCAATTGCACTTCTATCAGAACAGAAATTTTGGTTTTGTTGTCAAGCACATGTTACATATTTAATTTTTTTCAATGAAAATAGTATCTACTCAATGTTAAGAGATTAGGTTTAATGTTATTTTAATATTATTATAATATTGAACCAAATGTTTTTTAATAATTCCATGTGCTTTTGTTTGGTGTTAGAATTTATGTATAATATAATTTAAAATATTAATTTTAATTTTGTTAAAGGTAATTGGATAAATATTCCTCCAGGTTAGTGTTCTATTTCAACTTAACCTGTTGTCTCTGTTAATTTATTCTAGATTTACGCTGTGCCTTTCATTTTTCTCCATTACATTTTTTTTTTTTTACTGCTCTCAACTACTATTTTGCTGTTAACATTTAAGATTTTTTTTAAAAAAAATTATTTAGTGGGTTCTCTTAACTCAGTTCTTTTTGGAGTTTATTTATTTGAATATTAGATAGTTTATTTTTTATTTTAATATTTAAACTTAGGTACAGTGTAATCTGAAACATTAATTTGTAATTTTTATCCTTCTGGTTAGTGTTCTATTTCAAACTTAACTGAATTTACGTTTTCACCATCATTTCACAAAAACCTGCCTGCAACTACTACCTCAATGTGTTTTTGTTTTTTTGCAGAGAGAGAGAGAGAGAGAGAGAAAATACTGGCTCAATGTCAGAGGTGAAGAAAAAGATGAGGTTCATTGCATTTTTGTTTCATGATTTTTGATGCAAGAACGTGGTAATAATGACTTTATATTAAAGTTGAAAATAGAAATAAAACTAAAACCTTAATATATATCTACATACTTGTCTCATATTATATTTATTATTTCATTTATCTAATGACTTGAATCCAACACTTCATTAGGACTTGAAACCCATATAAACTGTAGAGCTCACCTGAAGCCAGAATGGATTCACGTCGACGAATATGTAATCAACGATTCAGGTTGATTTCATATTTTAGAAAAGAATTTAGGACAAATCACAATTAAATCTCGCAAATTTGCTTTTATGTGCAAGTAAATTCTTACTGTTAATAAATTACATAAAATAGTTCTCATAATTATACACACACATAAATAAGTCCTCAACTATATCAGAAAAAGAAGCACAGAAGAGAAAGCTAAAAGGTTTTAATAGGTTCTCATTATGCTAATAGTGGAGCTTTCTTCTTCTTGCACATCACCCTGTAGCTAACCCTTCCGCTGAGATATGCTACTGACTCCCAAATCTGACTCTGATGAAGATATTTCATAGAGGTTGATTACTTAAAACTCTAGTTAACCTTATAAGACAAGAAAAATACCGATATTATAACATGATTGGAATATGTAATTGATTTTCATACGATGCACCAGAAATTTAGCCCACGTTAATGACAATTATTACGATAATCGCCCAATTTCAGCGTTTCACAATCCACAAATCGCATGGTCACTCACTGAGAGTAATCATAAGTCACTGCTCACTCCTATGAGGCTTGTGTGAAACAGGAAACACCTGTAAAAACAACAAAATATAAAATAAATTAATATTAATAATTTCAAAATAAAATAAAGAAGTGCATATTAAAAACACCAATGATGATATTTACATATACAGTCAATTGTGGTCAATTGTGTTATGAACAAATTATCTTAAGTTTGCTTCTATCAAAAAAAAAATTTTGCTTCCAAATTTGACAATTAATATGAAAAACATTCTTAAATAACACATCATTCTGTTGTATTGAAAGCTTATTTTTGTGTTCAGTGTGGCTGAATGTGAGTATGCATAACAAAATAAAATAAGAAATAAATAAATTTCTGAGAAGATTAGAGTAGCCTCAACTGAAGATAAGTTTAAAGAAAGCTAACTTAGATAGTTTAGACAAATATAAACATAAGTTGATAAAAGCACTAATAAGGAAAATTAAGTTATTAGATTTTGACCATTTAAATAAAGGAAGGAGAAAACCAAAAAAATATGGTAAAAAAACTATAAAAAATAACTTTAGATAATTGGAGAAAAATAAGAATAAGTTATTTATTAGAATGCAATGGAAACAAATAATTCACATAACCGACCCACTTGACAAATGATTCACGTAACTGATCCCATCATGTGGGATAAAGACTTTCATGTTATTGTAGTAGCAAGATTTAAGCTCTATTTGGCATTACTGTGCGGTATAAAAAAATATTGTGCTATATAATTGTATTAAAAAGTATTGTTAAAAAAAATTATTTTACCAGTCTAACAAATTACTATTAAAAACTACTATAAAAAACTGAACTGTTCAGGAAATATTGGTGCTTTGTATAACAAAATTACAATTTTAACCAAATTAGATATATTAATAAGATTATTATTACATATATATTTTATTAATAAATTATAAAATAATTATAAANAGTATTTAAAGTAATATTATATATATGGGCACATAATATATATATACAATAGTAATGTTATATTTAAATTATATTAAATAAAAAATACTTATATATTATTAATATATAATTAATAATATTAATAGATAAGCTATACTTTATAATATACTATTAATTACATTATAATATAACTACAATAATTTTATAGATATTATTTTGAAATATATTATCATAATACATAATTATTTAAGTATTTAAAGTAATATTATATATATGGGCACATAATATATATATACAATAGTAATGTTATATATTTATATATATTAATATAATATAATTATATATTCATAATAATTATATTATTTATTATATATTTATTATATGATGAATAATTATGGTAAGATTATTAAGAATTTAATTATTTTGAGGGTATTTTTATCCATAATTAGTTATAGATAAAGAACTTTTTCAAAAAGCTATTATTTTTAAGTTTTTTTTTACTGCTGTTTTTTAGCTTTTTAAAAGCTAAAATATCTTAAAAAGTTATTTTGCCAAATGCAGTTTTTAGCTTTCAGTTGCATGAAAGTGTTTTTTCTTATCAAAAAGCTTTATCAAATGCAGCCTTAGCGATACTTGTATAATATTACTTTTTTTATGTTATGCAATTATACTATGTGATACTATGTGAGATATATTACCACATCAGCAGATGGAATCCATTCATTTGTGGCTGGGTTTCCCCTGCTGGCATTGTGGCTGAAAGATGTATCAGAATTTGGTTCCAGGTTGAGGCCACATTCAGTGAATTTCTCCATCTTGATGAATCCAGTTCCAGTCTAAACATATAGCAGCATCAACCAAGTGGAGGCATCAAACAAAGTGTTTATTAACTCAGCAGAAATATAAGATAGTACCAAAACTAACAAAACTGGAATCAAACATATAATAAAGATGAAGAAAAGGAACGCATTTACATTTAATACACGCATATTATTGCTTTTTTTAGGAGTATAACATAAATAACACTAAAATCTATCATAAGTATATTTTTAGTAATCACTAAGTTGTAATTGTACATATTATTTTCATATTCCAACCAAAACATCTCATTCCACTTTAAAAAGAAAACACTTCCCATTCTAAGTCTTATATACCACGACCTCCTCTCGACATTGCAAGCTCCTACATCAAGACGCCCTTACCTACTTTCACAACTAGATTCACAATCATTCACCTGCAATCCGCTTGCATGGCAATCCATTTGCCTCTTCTGTCCTATAGTTTAACAACTTCGCTCACATCGCAACCTCGATCGACGATCGGGTTACAAACTGATGTGTCACCTCCTCCCATTGTTGCATTCACATAATCAAGCCTATTTTGTTTAGTTGAATCATTATATAAGATGATTTTGCTAGATTGACATATATACTTGTATGTGGAAGATGAATAATCATGCTAAGTAGGTTATGTGGGTCCAGATTCAAGCTGATTTGAACCAATTATGAATCAAAGGCAGCTCTAGAAAAAACCCAGACCTGATCGAATTCATATCCAAAATGGCCTTAAAATGGACACCAAACTGGTTGTTCCACATCCGATGTGACAATATACATATGATCCAATTTTGACAGGTTACAGATGGATGCTAGCATGACTAATAGATTAGATTTACCAAAGTTCTAATTAGCTAATTTTATTTTATAGAAAGATTCCGTATTTGCTTGTTACTGACTGAAGTTTATATTTTCCGTATTTGCTTTAATCACTTTCTCATGTCTCCTAATATCAATTTAATAGGATGTCAATCAAAAATTAGACTTTGATGAGATAGGGAAAACTTGTGCAATATATGAGTTGTTAAATCCTGATGGAAAGGGGGAAGTTTACAGATTGCATTATATGAGTTTTTAAATCCAACATCATTAACCTCTAAAAAATTAAAGAGGACACAGAAACATTTTGAGTGGGATAGAAGGGGGCAATTTACAACTTTATAAAAACATTTTCCTTCACCATATAGGTTGACTCCATTTGGTTTGTTCTAATATGTAAATCAGGATCTAACAGCAAAATGATAGATACCGAATCTAAATGCTATCATTCAAAAATAATGGGCCAAAGTGTAACGGAATTCAAACATAAGTTATATATATAAGCAATTTACCCGAAGAAAGAAGAGCAAATATTAAATTAAATTAATTAGGGAATGAGACGAACAGTGTGATGCTGCTTTTCAACGCAGTTGAGATCCTTATAATAATCCGTCTCTACATAGTCCTCCTCCAATTCGCTCCCATCACAAACCAACTTCTACACAATAGATCAAAGAGAAGACAAAGGCAAGCACATTACTAACAAAAGGTGGAGCAACTTCATTTTTCCAGAAAAGAAAAGAAAGAAATTGACCTCCGGATTTGCTTCGAGATGATGAAGCTTTTCGAATTCGGGAATGGAGTCGCCGTCGGAGGATCGGAGATCGTCGGAGTAGACGGAGGAGTACTCGCTCCGGGAGGGCTTCGTGTGTCGCTTCGGCGCTATGCCGTCGAAGTACTGCCGCGCCTCTTCCTCCTTTCTCGCCTCTTCCTCCTTTCTCGCCTCCTCCCCCGGCGCCAGATGCGCGTCGCTCCGATCCGGCCGCCCCATCTCTCTCTCTCTCTCTCTCTCTCTCTCTCTCTCTCTCTCTCTCTCTCTCTCGTTTAATTCATCTCAATTCGCCCTAATAAGACAATTATGAGTCTCGAAATTATGTCTATGCCCAGCAGCTGAGTTTAGGTATAACTCAATCGTACTCGTTACGACCCAATATTCAATATAAATTATAATTTATAAAACTTAAACCTAATTATCAACTCAAGCTCTCGATATGCTGATCACGTCACACCCGTGGGCTTCGTCGCGAAATCCCCAACGGCATCCTGCCCCTGGCTTCGCCATAGACTTCTCTGTGCATGTGTCGTGAGCTTCTCCCTGGCCTTCATCGCTGCAACCTTCTCCACACCTCTAGACCTTCACCGCAAGCTTCTCTGCGCCGAGAGGCCTCCACTGCTTCTTTCTCCGCGCCTCCAAGCCTTCACCGCAAGCTTCTCGAGACCTCCACTGCTTCTTTCTTTGTGCTTTCAGGCCTCCGCCGCTTCCTTTTTCATGCCTCCAAGCCTCCACCACAAGGACTCCGCCGCTTCTCTACAACGGGGAGGGGCGAGATAGGGAAGATAGAAGAATAGAGGTGAGATAGAGCAGGCACAAGCATTATAAAATGAATATTTAGGGTGATGAGAGGCGGGGCGAAATCAAGTAAGAGACAGATATGAGCATTAAATTATGTATAACAAGTAATAAATTTAGATATTGGTCAACTCAATTTAAACCAGCTCTATTGTCATGTCTTGAGAAGTTTGGATATCTCCTTAATAAAAATTAAAGGCAAGATCTTCTCAAATTTGATGGAGCATTAAAGCTTGTAATTGTGTCGAGTGTGAAATATTATTTTTTTAAGAATAATATATTTAATTTCTCCTAAAAAATAACTATAATGTCAAGTGTGAAATTCTTTTTTTTTTTCATATAAGTTGAACTCAAGTAATAATTTATCTTGCTTTAGTAATTTAATCATAATCGAATTAAGGTATGCTAAAAATTTAACATCTTTTATCCTGCGATTGATTTTAAATGTTGCAGAAAATTAATAAAGATTTTTTAAATATTTAATAACTAAACTGTAAATATAATATTAGAGAGGATAATATAATATTCATTTTAATTAATTAATCCGATCAAAGGAACGGCGTACTACCACGTCAACATGTAATTAAAAAATAAATAAATTGAATTTCTAATTAGTTTTTTTATTCTTATGATAAAAAAAATTAGTTTTTTTTTTTATAAAATCTCTAATTTCGAGAATTCAAAAATAAGCCAATTAGACAATATTCAGCCTTTTGATTCGTCCACGTGGCAGGTTCCGTCTGATATAAAAAGGCTCGCCGGCCATTTCTTCTCCAAAGATAAGCAGAGGAGACTCGAAGGTGTTCGTTCTGGCGCTTGAGGAATTTCTAGGGTTCGGGCGTCTCGATCTTCAACCCTCCGCTAGGGTTTCCATCCCCTGCAATGGAAGGTCCTAGCAATGGCGGCCTCCTATACCACGAAGTTCAGGAGGCTAAGCTCTGCGCCGTGCACTGCGTGAACACCGTCCTCCAGGGGCCTTTCTTCTCGGAGGTCGACCTGGCGGCCCTCGCCTCCGATCTCGACCACAAGGAGCGTCAGATGATGCTCGAGGGAAACGGCGGATTGTCGGGGGATTTCCTGTCTGAGGACTCCTGCAATGTGTCCATGGGCGGTGATTTCAGCATTCAGGTTAGGATTTCTTTCTCCACTCTCTCTTTTAGGTCTTTTGAGTTGTTTCTTGGCATAGCAGAAAACTAGAAAACATATGGATTCTTTCCATTCTTGGCGTAGTAGGTTTTGACATGAAAAGATTCCTGTTACTTTATGAATTGGCTTGTGCAGTTTAAGTAAATAGATTATACCTTCTCAAAGAATTTTCTAACGTGAACAAAGGAGAAATGGTCTATCCCAAAGTTGAATTAGGCCAGATTTAGTAGTGTTCTGACTCTCCAAGAATTAGGTATAAGGCTCGATTTACTGTATATTCAACTATATTATAGTCTAATGCACTTGCTTGTTGAATAATTTGACAAGCAGTTGAGTCCAAAAGCCCAAAAAAAAGGCCAATAATACAAGGAAACGTTTGGAGTTGACAAGATGTAATACCCTGTGATCCTAAGGAGTTAGATCCATCAGATTTAGGAACTTAGATTGCCTCTTGCTCCTGTCAACTGCAGTAGTATGTGTTTCTTGCATTTTTTAAATTTGAAGTTCAATCAAATTTTTATATGTATTCCATTACCCATAAACAACAACAACCAAGCCTTAATCCCACTAGGTGGGGTCGGCTACATGAATCCTTTGTTTCCATTGCGCTCTATCAGTTATCAAATTCTTATCTAAGTTTAAGTAACTAAGATCACTCCTTATAGTTTCTTACCATGTCTTCTTTGGTCTCCCTCTTCCTCTTTGTACATGGGCAAAATCCAATAACTCAATTTTTCTAACTGGAGCTTCAATTGGCCTACGATTTAGATGTCCAAACCATCAAAGCCGACTTTCTCTAAGTTTATCCTCAATTGGTGCAACACCAACTTTCTTTCGGATATACTCATTTCTCATTCTATCCTTTCGTGTATATCCACACATCCATCTTAACATTCTCATTTCTGCAACATTTATTTTATTTGTATGTTTCTTCTTTGCAGGCCAGCATTCAGCACTATATATCATCGCTGGTCTTACTACAGTTTTATAAAATTTACCCTTAATTTTGGATGAGATTTTTCTATCGCATAACACACCAGAAGCATTTCTCCATTTTACCCAGCCTGCTTGAATCCTGCTAATAACGTCATTATCTATTTCGCCATCATTTTGTATAATTGATCCAAGGTATCTAAAGCGCTCACTCTTCTTGACAATTTGATCACCAATCGTCACATCTCCAATATAAGTATTTCTTTCTTGACTAAATGTGCACTCCATATATTCAGTTTTTGATCTACT
>JAEMOT010004234.1:21153-50696 GCA_019297695.1 Apostasia ramifera | reverse complement strand
GTGCTCGCATCTGAGCCAACTTCGGGAGCATACACACTTACAATGTTAATAATCATTCCATTGATTATAATTTTTAAAGCCATAATTCTATCACAATTTCTCTTAACTTTCACTACATGATCCTTCAAGCTCTTATCCAGAATTATACCCACTCCATTCTTATTTTTATTCTTACCAGAGTACCAAAGTTTAAAACCTAGGCCATCAATTTCCTTAGCTTTCTCTCCAACCCATTTTGTTTCCTGCAGGCACAAAATATTAATCTTTCTATGAATCATAATATCCACCAACTCTATTAGCTTGCCCGCCAGGCTGCCTATATTCCAAGTTCCTAATCTAATCCTACTTACTTGAGTTCTACTATGATGGACTAGCTTCTTTACCCGCATCCGTCCATGATGTGGGGACCCTTGCTCATTTTTCACTACACCCGGGCGCCGATGCAGCGGCCCTTGCTCATTTTTCACTGTATTCAGGCAATACAGCGCGTCGCTTCCAGGGAACGCCCTAGCTTTAACGCAATTTTCTAAAAGATGTATTCCATTACCCATATTGAATGAAAATGGATAAATATTGGCTCTTGTGAAATGTCTTACTTCATTGATTGATTTTTGAACTAAGTCAACACGTCCATGCAGACTTATCCTATATGATGTTATGCATGTCCATTTTATCATGTGATGTTGAATTCTCTGGAAACTAATTTTTTGTGGATTTTCTGATATTGTATTCCAAGCAATAACTATGGGATTGGAGTCACGTTAATCCCATCAATTGTTGCAGTAGAGAACTCTAACAAGAACGCTCAGGTTCTAGAAGACTTGACATATGTAGTTAGGTTAGAGAACTTTAAAATAGCTTGAGAAATTATTGTGGTTCTAGCAAGATTTGTTGTAAAGTTGAAACATATGTGCGGGGATGTTCTTGAGCTAGTCAGATTTTTGCCTGCAGGGATACAAGAACCAAATTTGGATCTCTTGTCACCAACTGAGTCTACTTGATCTACATCTGAGTATGCCTCAATATTAAGTTTATTTGTACTCTTAAATGATAATCCTTTCTCGGGGTGCTTTTAAATATAGTTGAGAATTCTCAAAGCATCCTCCCAATAATTTTGTTTAAGATTTTGCATTATTGGCTGACAACAACTGTAAGGCAATGACAACTTTAGTGACAATCAAGAAAAAAGTATTTAGATCTACCAAGGTCTGTGGTAATAAAATGAGATTTCAAATATTGCTTAATTTTAAGTTTGCTAGTTTTAGCACTTTTACTTGGAAATATATCATCAATATAAACAATCAAAATAACACAATTAAAGGATGTATGGTTAATAAATATGTTGTGATCTAAGCCATTGTTTGTAAAACCAAAATTAGCAACCTTATAGAACTTGTTAAACTATGCTCGTGGGCTTTGTTTAAGTCCATAGACAGCTTTCTGAAGCTTTCACACTTTATACCCCCTTGAGCAACATGACAAGGTGGTTGCTCCAAACATTGCTAACATCCATTTGTTACTGTTGAAGGAGGAAATCCGTCGTTGCTGAGCTAGCGATCCTCATCAATCGGGATGGTGAAGCAAGAGGAGGATGTGCAAAAAATTAACGTGGTTCAAAGCCGATCCTCTTACATCCATGCGGTCATATCGAGGAAGTAAAGATTCTACTAAGTGTCAAAAGTATATAGAGCTTTGAGCTTTGCTCGAGGTTATGGACCTTGGGCTTGGCCTTTGGAGAAGAGTGAGAGGTCGAGAGAGACGGGGAGAATTTTTTTTCCTATTCACAAAGCTTTATTTATAGTGGAGGTCGGCAATTCTTGGCTGTTTGATGCGCTTCTTGTAATGCTGACCCGTGGCCTGGAGATTTTATGGATTGTCAAAGTACAAGAAATCTGCCTTGGGAGAAGGGGTATGATTTATCCGTATCCTCTACTAATCCTTGCGCATGCATCTTGATTAGTGTGCAGTCGTCCTAAGTTTTTCTGTGTGTGTACTGAAACCTTGATTATAACAAGGTGTGCTAGGGAAGAAATCTTTGATCTCCTAGATTGCATCAGGGAACCTCGGGCATTGCTCTGCGCATCCTTGGGGAGCATCCTTGGGCACTTTCTCTGGGTAATACCCTAGCATTTGAATTGCCTACCACGTAAACAGTCTTGATGCGGCTAGGATCCCATGTGTAAACAATAACATTTTTGCTTATAAATGTCAACCACATGAAGTGAGAGGCAGGCAAAGTCAAGCTTAGCAATACAAGAAAAAGTTTCAAAATGATTCATTCTATAAACTTGTGTAAATCCTTTAGCAACTAATTTGGCTTTATAGCACTGCATAGAATCATCAGGATTATGTCACAATAAAAACCAATGCAATGTAATAGGGTGAGCACTTGTAGAAGAGGTACTGTGACGTCCCTCGTTCGGGACACCACTACAATAAACTTAATTCATAAGGGAGATTGTATATAGAATCAAATAACTTTAATAATACAAAATAATCTAACACTTGCAGTGGAATACAATATGATTCAAATATCAAATTGAACTATAGAAAATATATTAAAACAAAAGTTTACTTATTTACAGGCTATATCATCAGTTTAATTTATACATCTGACTTTATAGAACAAGAAAAAGGTCAAACTGAAAAAATCTCTCCTGATTTAGTGCTCGTAGTCTCCTCATGTATCTCTTTCTTCACCAGTAAAGCCATCAGTCCACTGACCTCGAGTAGGCAATAAGTATTAATTTGCTAAATAAAAATCATTTGCAAGTAGACATATATTATTCTTTTTTAACAGCATTAATAACAAATAATCATAGTCAATTAACAGTCATAACATAAATGCTTGTCATATAAACATGCAATAATAATACGCTGAAAAATCCTTTTTATTCTTTATACATTTTATCTTTTGAGTCCCGATTTCTTAGATTATGCCCCAATTGACCTTTTTTCACCATCACATATGCATAGGATCCTTGGCAACTCTTATATCCCATAAATAGAGGAGTGTCACATATACAACTATCCCTGAATTTAGCAGATTGTTTACACATCTTGGTAAACATTCTCAAATTTGGCAGCTTGCCATATCATATAGCTCAAGCATAGGAAGAGACATAAATACGACAAAAAAACCTATTTTTAATTCATTGTCGAGCTTTAAAACATCATTTTAATTTCATTTAGTTGTTCCAAGTCCACAAATCATATCTTGCCTTTAAACTTGGTAAACAACTCAATAATATACTAAATACAAATTATTATGCTCTTTAACATACTTGTAATTTTATTTTAGTATAATGAAATATAAATCATATGTTTTATTTTACGGATTCTCGATCATACAGCTTGATCAGAAATCATGCATATAACAATTTATTCTAAAAAAATAATAATTTCAGTAACATGAATTTAAATGTAAAACAAGCATCCAGCCAAACATGTCTATTTAATTCGACCATATTGCATAAAATCACATAAATCAAATTAATTAATTAATTTACAGATTTAATTTAATAATTAACTTAGAACTCTTGCCTACCTCTTATGTGTCATGTTGATAACTCGATGTAAGGCAGAGAAATTTATGGAGAGTGTCGGATGAGAAAACTCCGCTTTGATTCTTCCTCCTTTTCAGTGTATGTAATGAGTCTACTTAAAAAAAGTATGTAATGAGTCTACTTATCAGTATCAGAAGAAGAGACTATAAAAGATAAGTGACTATAAGTTTTGGGAACAATTGAAAATAAAGGCAGAATGATTATCAATATTCGAAGATGTTATTTTGTTGATAAAAAGCAAGCAATTAAAATATCCCCGCAAAATTTGCGTGAAACATTCAATTGTAACATCATGGTACGAGCAATGTCAGTGATGATGCTTGCTTGCCACTACTGCATTTTCTTATAAAATATAGGCACATGATGTTTGATGAATGATACCATTCGTAGAACAAAAAATCTGAAGATCTAATTGCATGTAAAACAAAAGCTTTAATGCTTGTACAGAACTATATCTTTATTTATTGAGTAAATTTTTTGAAAATAGTTAACTTTTTAAATCGATACTCATCAATGCAACCAATCTACATGTGTAAAGTCATAATTAAAGATAACGAAATACGCAAAACTCAAATTAGTAGCAACAGGAGTTAAGATTAGGTCCCCAAACGTCAAGATGAATCATATAATCTAGCTAGAACTAGTAGATACTGAAGGGAAAGATAGTGATGCCTGCCAATCTTGCAGGCCTTAAACTCAAGCCTAGTAATTGAAAGGAAAACAAAAATAATAGGTTTTAGATGACTAAGAGGACAATGACCAAGATATTGTCAGTGAGATGGAGACATGATTGTAAAGTGCAAAGATAAGAGTGGGAATGCTAGGTCAGGGCTAGTAATAAACTTTGCCATATTCAACACAGCCATTAATCATATTCCTCGTCCTGAGATCGTGAACACTTGATGAAAAAAATTGACAAAGCAATAAAAGTTTATGAATAGAAGGTAAGATTAAATAGAAAATTTTGTACATAAATATGTTAAGATAAGCTCAGTGATTGTGAGAAGATGATAGTCTTTTTGCACACGTGGGCCATTATCTATAGTGACTAGTAGTAGTAAGCACAAGTTTAGTGTAGAAAACAACGATTTGCTACCAAACATAATAGCAAAGGCACCTAAGTAAAATGCAAGTCGTACGGAAATGAGCAACACTGTAGATCCTCATGTAGAAATAAGGGTCTATAGTAGTCGATTGTAGTCTTTCTATAAGATAATAATAGATCAAAATGAGTACCAATGGATGCAGGAATGAAATAAGCAAGGTGAGCAATCAAGGTATAAATGAAATTTCCCCCAACAATGATTTGCAGTATTGTGAGCAATGTGGGTGTAGTGGAAAGGAATGCCTACTATATGATACACCACATCCACCAGTTTCAACACTCAGGAACATGGCTAATATGCCCACTCTACATTGTGACTTTGTGAGCTTAGTGATTAGTTGATAGTGACAAAGCATTGTGAAGTTCTGTAACTTAGTGAACAAGAAAGTATAGTAAAGTCAAAATTAGCATCGTCAGTCGTCAACTGAGACTTGACTGGCTATAAAGAGGGTTGAACTCTAGAAATGAATATTGCCACTAAGAATTCATCATTCTTATTTTACTAGGTGGAAAGATATGTAGTGAATAATCTATACTATAGCAATCTGTCCCATTTCCCTTTTAATGTAGCATATTACTCTTGAATAAGAAGATCATCTTGTTGGATTGAGAAGATCTCTGAGTAGACAAAGGATATACAAGGAACATTGCTCTCATGGAAGCAAGTGAATTAAAAAAAAGTCCCACATAAATTTCACTTTGTCTTGAAACATAATTATATTAGCAATAAGAGGTCATCATTTGAAGCTTGCCAATTAGAAAATTTTGCAATGTTGATTTGATCTTGAGGGGGAAGATCCTAGTGAGCTAAAATTGATAGTTAGAATCATTAAATTTATAAGTGGTTGCAATGGTAATAAAGGATCTGAAGTCAAGGGTAGTGGTGGAAGATGCTATCACGACACCAAAAGAGGAGATAAGGTCATAAAGGTACTGTAGAGATTAGATTATGGTGTTAGAAGGGAAAGAAGAGCAGTTTGGATTGTGGTTGCATATGGCACAAGCTTCATGGAATGTGTTGCACAGGCTTCACAGAGCTTGCAATATAAGTGGGATTTGGATCGAAGTGTGTGGGAGGAGTGGGCCTTCAGGCTAACGGGTTGCTCAGACGTAGGTAGAGCAATACAAGCGAAGCCTGTGGCTAGTGGGTTGTGGTTCACTATAATTAGTAGTATTCTCTTACCACTAATAATCTAGAATTTTCAATTCTAAATATGCAAAATTATAGCAATAATGCCAATAAATTCAAGAAATTGAAGTAAAAACCTTTATGAAAAACCTATGACTTTGTCCACTGACAACATAGATTACTAATAAAATCGGTGCTTACTATAATTTTGAACTTTGCAGAACATTTTGCTATTTTATTTGCCAATATTTTTTAAGACTTTGCTGAAATAACTACATCCTCCATTGATAATGTAATAAAGCTACTTGACTCCATCTATTGTAAATTTTGTGCTTTGCAGAATACTCCAAACATGAACCATTGAGGTTATATTGTGTATTATGTCTATATTTTTTAGGTATCTTTCTCATATTGAAGTTTAAAGGTTTGTTGAGCCTAATTATTTTAGATTAGGCATAATTTATCATGGGATATTGGTGGAAGGCTTCATTTAAAAGATTTTAAGCCTCCATAAAAGGATCCAGTAAAGATGGAAAAGATGGTTTTGTTGATTAATCTGTCGGTATGCTTGTTTCAAGTTCTTGCGAATAGAGACCTTTCCAAAAGTGAAAATTGATAACGGGATCCTCCTACCTAAAACTAATTATAAAAGAGGCGTACCCTTGAAGCAAAATTTTGTTTTAGATACACAATCTTTTCAAGAATATGCATTTTTTTATTGGAATCTTTCTCTCATTAAAAGGATTAACAAGCTACAATGAACAAGACACAAGGCAACATCACTAATTGGATGATGTTTAAATGTAAACTTTTCAAATTTAGATGCAAATGATGAAATTTTTGAGTTGAAATTTATGTATAATGTAAAATAAAGATGATTTTCAGGGATATATGTAGATGTGAAATTAAGTAATTTTATGTTTTGGAGCTTATGCAGTATGTAAAATAAAGTTGATTTTCATTTTGGGATTTCTATAAAACTTGTTATCTTAGACTTGTTTGAGTTTAAACTTGAGACAAAGATGACCATAGTTTAATAATGTTTTCTTGGCTTGGTTGTCTTTCTCACAACAAAGGTGCACGGGTGCATTGATTATTCAGAGATTTTTTAAGAAAATAAAATTGACAATTTACTTATGGGGTCATGCGAAAAGGGCAAAATTTTAAAAGCAGTAAAATTATCATGCATCAGAACTCCTCTAATGGCATGCTTTGCATGTAATATTTGACCGTAGTTCCCGCCAAATCCTATGAGGTTCATAAATTTGTCTAGGAGTGAGTAATAGGTGGTGCAAAAGAAAGATTGTTGATGTGCACTTTGTTCACGGCAGTCGACTCTCAACTCTGGGAGGCAGGCCCAGACTTGAGAAAAGGCCTTGAATTCCTGTCACCTCTAACGCATTTTATTTTTCTCTTTAATTCTTTTCAAAGAATAACCTTATGGGAGATATTGAAGGCCAACCCTACCCCCCAGCACCTTATGGGGTAATGAACCTAGAGAATCCAGAGCTTTGACTGCTTTAAATCACCCTACACAAACTTAATATTTAAGCCATGCAATACACCAGAGGGATTCATTACCCTATAAGGTGCTCTAACCATTAATTGAAGTTTCAATTTTGTTTGAAATGTTCTACCCTATTTTGTAGATTTTGGGAATGTGTGTAACTACAACAACAACAGTAATTAAGTTTTTATCCCACTAAATATGAATTCTTTATTTTCATTGCGTTCTATCAAATAAGTCTTTATTTATTTTCAAATATGTGAGATCCTTTCTGATGGTTTCTTGTTATGTTTTATTTGGTCTTCCTCTTTCTCTTTTAACACAGGCAAAATCCAATGACTTAATTCTTCTTGCTTGAGCTTTTGTCGGCCTATAATTTATGCGTTCAAATCATCTTAGCCGACTTTCTCTTAGCTTATCCTCAATTGAGATTATCCTGGCCTTCTCATAGATATACTTATTTTTTATCCTATCTTTTCATATATATCTACTCATCCACCTTAACATCCTTATCTCTGCGATATTTATTTTATTTGTGTATTTTTGCTTTGTGAGTTAGTATTTTGCATCTTATAACATTACTAGTCTTATAATTGTTCTGTAAATTTACCTTTAAGTTTAAGTGAAATTTTTTTATCACACAACTGTTTAACGCGTTATTGTCAGATCTCAAGTCCTGAATGAGAAACGTGGAGAGTTGCGTTAGGCAGTTGACAGCTAGCATAAAACTTGTCGAACAATCATGACATGGGAATGTGCATAACTCACAATATTTTATTAAAATTCCTGCGTAAAGTGAGATGAAGCTCTTACTTCCATTGTTCCTGTTTTGAGGTAAGGCAGAATACATTGGTTGTTAATGGCCGATGACTCAATTTTAAAGTGATCATCAAAATATAATGATCTAAGTGCCAATTATCTTATTTTTTCTAAGAAAATAGATCTTTTAGAGATCTTTCTTAAGTTGAAAGGGAATCCTAGGAAATTAACTAGAGTTTAAGTGAAAATTAGGTAAAGAAGTTTATACTTAAGTTTTATTTAGGTCTCCTAAACTATATATTATATAATATGTAAATGCAAAGATTCATGATCATGAAGGTAATGGTTTTAACATATATTTTTTGCATTTAGTCTAGATATTAAGTTAAATTCACATAAATTAGGCCAAACAAAAAATCAAATATATCACTCTAGTACATGGAAACTATAAAGGAAACCATGCTACATTTACATACATCCAATAGAATCTTACAACTTCAAAGCAAAGAACACTTATAAAGTAAGGGAACAACAAGTCCAATGTTCACAAGTATAAAATTACATAAAACTAATAACAAACATAAGATATATGAGTTAAAATAAATTGGAGAAATAAGGATATGAGAAAATATAACAAATTCTAGGAGAATCCTACCAAAGGAAAGGATTTAAATGTGAGGTACTTCTAACCACATTTAGAATATATGGAGATTAGCACCTCTGCCTCCTCTGAGCTTTGGGCTCCTGCCTCTAAAGATTGCTTAAAACCCACGTGATTTTTTAGCCTTCACTAGCACCTCTTGTGGAATTTGGTCCTGAACACTAGTAAAATTCATAAAAAGTATATTCAAATGGATGTCCTGGCCCTCAAATAGAGTTTTTTCCCTTCTATAGAAGTTGGAACCTCCCCCAAACGTTCAAAAAGTGAGGAATTTTAATTTAAAAATTTGAAAAATGCAAAAAATTACCAAGGCAGACAATCCAACTCTAATAGTAGATTGTCTAGCTCTGGAGAAAGACAATTTGCTTATTTTAATTTGCTCCCGCTCGTAAAAGGGTGATAGAACGCGCCGTTATCCGGTCCCAAGTCCCGGATAAGAAACGCGGAGGGTTGCGTTAGGCAGTCGACAGCTAGCGTAAAACTTGTCGAATCAATCATGACATGAATCTTTTTGAAAATTGCATTAAAGCTAAGGCGTTCCCTAGAAGCGACTCACTGTATGGCCTAAATACAATGAAAAATAGGCAAGGGCCGCTGCAGCGACGCCCGGATGTAGTGAAAAGTGAGCAAGAGTCCCCACATCATGGACGGATGCGGGTAAAGAAGCTAGTCCATCATACTAGAACTCAAGTTAGTAGGATTAGATTACGAACTTGGAATATAGGCAGCCTGACGGGCAAGTTAATGGAGTTTGTGGATATTATGATTCATAGAAAGATTAATATTTTATGCCTGTAAAAAAAAATGAGTTGGAGAGAAAGCTAAAGAAATTGATGGCGTAGGTTTTAAATTTTGGTATTCTGGTAAAAATAAAAATAAGAATGGAGTGCTATGAAGCACGAGTACGATACAGCGATACAAATACGATACGATACGGATACGACGATACGCCAAAATTAGAAAAAATAGGATACGAATACGTCAAGATACGACTGTTATATTTATGTATAATATGTTATATTCTCATATTTAAGATATAAATCTATAGTAAATTATAATAATTTATACATTTTATTGTTATAATTTTCAAAAATATCTTTTAAATTTTTTTTCAAATTAATTATATTTTTTTAAATATTATTAATATCACTAAAAAAATATTATAGACAATTGAAATACAAAAAATAAAAATATCCTTCAACAACTATTGAGTTTAAAAGATTTTAAATTAAAATAATATTTTAAAATTTATTTAATTACTTTCAACCTATCACAGATTATCTAAATGAGATGAGAGTTTAAATATACATCAGTAAATTAGTTTCAGTTTTAATTTTAATCCAACCTAAATTAATTAGCTCGATGCAAACAATATATAATTGAAAATAACATAAATAATGTGACATAAATTTATATATACTAATCTAGTTAAAGTAGATATGTGCTCTCCTCTCTCTGAGTCTTAACTAAATAAATAAACAAAATAAAAAAGACCAAAGTTCTATTATTTTCATAATATGAGTTTGATTGAAGTAAAAAAAAAAAGGGATCGGGGTCTAATAAATGGAAAGATAGTATAGTTGATATAGAAAAATTAGATAATACAGTTGCTTGCGAATACCAAATTCTGTTTCTATTGTCGAAATACTGGCGTGCATTAAGCATTTTGCAATCCCAATTGTGTGAGTTCAGTATATCTCTCAATCTTATTATTTGAGTTTATGCGTGAGTTGTGTTATATGTATAATATATATTTTTATTTTTTATCGTGTAGACCAGACCAACTGTTTCAATATTTTTTTCTTTAATTAGAAGTATCGAACAAGTATCGGGCAAGTATCGGGCGAGTATCGGATTTTTAAAAATTAAAAATAAAAATTGATACGCCACGATACGATACGGATACGTTAGGCTCCACGAAGTATCGGTGCTTCATAAATGGAGTGGGTATAACTTTGGATAAAACCTTGAAGGATTACGTAGTGGAAGTTAAGAGAAATTGTAATAAAATTATGACTTTAAAAATTATAATCAATGAAATGATTATTAACATTGTAAGTGTGTATCCTCCCCAAGTAGGTTTGGATGCGAGCATAAAGGAAATATTTTGGAATAATTTGGAAGAATTAATATAAGAGATACCTCAGGATAAAAGATTATTTATTGAAGGAGATTTAAATGGACATGTTGGAAGTGTTGCTAAGAAATTTAATAGCATCCATGGTGGATATGATTTTGGAGAGATAAATGAGGAGAGTAAAATTATTTTAGAGTTTTTTTTAGCATATGATCTTGTAATTGTTAATACTTTATTCAAGAAGAGTGAGGAGCATGTTACCACGTACAAGAATGGAACTTGAAGAACTCGGATTGATTATTTTCTTATAAGGAAACAAGATCGCTTGGATTGTAAAGATTGTAAAGTTATTCCAAGTGAATATTTGACTACCCAACATCGATTAATGATTTTAGATTTCGAGATAAAGTATTGGAAAAGAAATAATAAGTCAAAATTCTATCCTCGGACTCGATGGGGGAATCTAAAGAAATGTGAACAAATGTATATTTAAGAAGAAGGTTTTAGAACTTGGGCAATGGAACATTAACTAAAAAACTGATCTTATGTGGTTGACAGTTGCTAGCTGTATCCGTAAGATGGCGAAGGATGTGCTAGGAAAATCCAAAGGAATAATTTCAAATAATAAAGATACTTAGTGGTGGAAACATGATGTATAAGAAAAAATTAAGGAGAAGAAGATTGGTTTAAAAATAAAAATAAAAGTAAGTGAGAAATATAAAGTGGCTCGACGAGAATCTAAGAAAACAATAGGCAATGTAAAGAATATGACTCTTGAGAATTTATATAAGAAGTTAGACACTAAAAAAAGAAAAGACAATTATATAGGATTGTAAAGGCAAGAGATAGAAAAATTAAATATTTAATTGAAATAATATACATTAAAGATGAAGATCAAAAAGTATTTTTCATAGAAGAAGATATCAAAGATAGATGGATGAGTTACTTTCAACAGCTTTTCAATGAAGATTGTGAAAATTCAATTGATTTTACGGAATTCAGCACCCCAAAAGAAAGTAAAAATTACTTACATCCGACTTATTAGTAAAGCTAAAATCTGGAAAGCTTTAAAGAAGATGAAACATAAAAAAGCAGTAGAACCAGATAACATCCCAATAGATGTTCGGAAGTGCTTAAGAGATGAAGGAGTTTCTTGGCTCACTAGATTATTTAATATGATTTTGAAGACTAAAATGATATCAAATGAATGAAAAAGAAATATATTAGTATTTATTTATAACAATAAAGACGATGTACAAAATTGTGCCAATTATAGAGGAATTAAATTAATCAGTCATGCTTTAAAAACTTTGGGAGAAGGTGATCGAACAAAAGTTACGCCATAATACTAAGATATCAGAGAATCAGTTTGTTTTATGCTACGTAGATCTACTATAGAAGTCATTCATTTATTAAGAAGTTTAATGGAAAAATTTAAGGAGAGAAAAAAAACCTACATTTGGTTTTTATTGATTTGGAAAAAGCTTATGATAAAGTCTTAAGAGAAGTATTTTGGAGAGTTTTAGAAAAGAAAGGAATTTGCACTGCTTATATTCAAGTTATTAAAAACATGTATGAAGGAGTTGTTACCTGTGTTCGGACACAAGGATGTTTGACTAAGGATTTTTCTATTACAGTTGGATTACACCAAGTCTCAGTCTTAAGTCCGTATTTTTTTGCTTTGATTGTAGAAGTTATGACTGGACATATCCAAGATGAAGTGCCTTGATGTATACTTTCCGCAGATGATATTGTCCTTGTTGAGAAAGCTAAAGAGGGAGTTAAAGCGAAACTAGAGCTTTGGAGGAATGCTCTAGAATTTAAAGGTTTTCATCTCAGTAGATCAAAAAATGAATATATGGAGTGCACATTTAGTCAAGAAAGAATAATTAGTGATCAACTTGTCAAGAAGAGTGAGTGATTTAGATACATTGGATCAATCATACAAAATGATGGTGAAATAGATAATGATGTTATTAGCAGGATTCAAGCAGGATGGGTAAAATGGAGAAATGCTTATGATGTGTTGTGCGATAGAAAAATCTCATCCAGAATCAAAGGTAAATTTTATAAAACTGTAGTAAGACTAGCGGTGATATACGGTGCTGAATGCTGGCCTACAAAGAGGAAACATACAAATAAAATAAATATTGCAGAAATGAGGATTGTATGGTGGATGTGTGGATATACACGAAAGGATAGAATGAGAATGAATATATCCGAAAGAAAGTTGGTGTTGCACCAATTGATGATAAACTTAGAGAAAGTCGGCTTAGATGGTTTGGACATATAAATCGTAGGCCGATTGAAGCTCCAGTTAGAAAAATTGAGTTATTGAATTTTGCTCATGTACAAAGAGAAAGAGAGAGACCAAAGAAGACATGACAAGAAACTATAAGGAGTGATCTTAGTTACTTAGACTTAGATAAGAAATTTGGTAACTGATAGAGCTCAATGAAAATAAAGGATTCATGTAGCCGATCTTACTTAGTGGGATTAAGGCTTGGTGGTGGTGGTTGTTGTTGTTGTAAATAGGTGATAGTTTGGTTGGCTGTCCAATTGTAGGACAGTCTAGTTATTTGTCTGGTTGGCTTTTCGGTTGCAGGACAATCTGATTGTCTGTCTGGTTAAATATTTTAAAATTTTTGTCTGGTGAGTTCAGTTAAAGGCGGAATGTCCAGCTATTTGTCCGTCTAATAGTTAATTTTACCCCCTTGACTCCTCCATATATACAATATTTATAACCCAATATACACATAATATATGTACTCTAGTCAAATGCAAATATGCAATACAAGATACTATTAATCCTCTCATACATAAACTCTACTAAATAAATAAAAAATAACAAATATCTACTATCATAACACATCGATATATATATATATATATATATATATATATATATATATATGAATATAGAGTATATATGTTCAGGGTGGAGATAGTTCTGATGATGTAAATGTAAGTCATGACTAACCACATCATTAGTTGACAATAGAGCTTTTTCTTTTTATTATGAAAATTTAGTTTGTGTATAATAAAGTCTGCCATTAATTTCATTATCAAGACTCGGTAAGCCTAATTTCATCCTTTTCAACTATAAATTTGTCTATTTATCTGGGTGAGGATAAGTGACTATTTTTTTCTCTCCCTGATGATTTTAGAATTTGATTAATTTTAATTTGATATCCTGGGTGCAATTGCATTGAGTAGAAAGCAAGGCAGTTAATCTTTTCGTTGAAATTGGTGTTTGGTATAGCGAATTATAAATTTTCTTAATATTGAGGAACATCTATGATTATGTTGTTATTTCCTCAGCTTTGATATTATTAGGCATGGAATTTAGTTGTCTTTATGGACTTTACTTCCTCAACGGTATTTACCTCCTGCGTTGAGATAGTTACATTGTCTCCTATTACTTGCTATCCTACTGTCTCAATGTTCTAATAAGAGGGCAATGATGATAACTTCTGTCATTTTTCCTAATGCATTCTGATTGTTCTGATTAGTATCATGATATCCTTAATTTTTGTCAGCTCTTCAACTTTTATTAGTCAATATTTTGCATTGCTGCATTTTGTGAATTTCATGCTACAGAATTACTTTTAATACCTTTCTGCTCGAGCTACTTTCGCTCTGGTTTTACTTCCTATTTCTCTAAAGAGTAATGGTACACATCCCCCATAAGTGATCCCAAACATTGAAGACAATTAGGGTTTCCTACGTGGCAATAGTGTGCCACATAGATAAAATCAACTTTTTTATTTGTTTGGCATCATTGCCTACAAAACATTTTTTATTTAAAATAGTTTTGGGAAAGTCACATTACACCTCAAATACTTTTAGAATTACTCACTTTAATCTCAAATTTTTGATGAAATGGACTCCTAAACCCAACAAATTAATACTAGAGCCCTGTTTGGCGTGAGGACCAAAACAGGATCAAAACAGGACCAAAATGGTACTAATTTAAAAAACAACAATAATAATAATAAATAATTTTTTTAAATTATTCTACACAAATTCAAATATAAAAAATATTATTTTACTTTACATACTCAACAATTTAAAATAAAAATATCAACTTTATTTCACATTCTAGACCAAAATATTCAAATCGAGTATTTTGATCTAAGATGTGAAATAAAATTTATATTTTTATTAAAAATTATTGAGTATGTGAAGTAAAATATTATTTTTTATATTAAAATTTATGTAGAATAATTAAAATAATTTATTTATTATTATTATTGTTATTTTTTAAACTAGTACTATTTTAGTCCTGTTTTGGTCCTCACGCCAAATAGGGCCAATTACATATTTTAGAGACAATTTGGTTCAGTGCTATCTTAATGTTATGTCATAATATTTAGATTTCATCTCTTATATAGCAATTTTATAATTTTTTAAAATATAATCTATAAATATTATTAAACTAAATAATTATTTTTTTAGATAATATAATATAATATTGAATCTAATGCCCTCTTATGAGTTTTGTTCAGAAAGTTTAAAGAAGCAACTAATGAAGAATGTAAGGGTAAAGTATATAAGTGCCCCTATAGTTTTTAATGATGCATCTTCTTCCACCGGGATTCTCATTCTAAGCATGTCTATTTACATAATTTAACTTTAATGTATATTTACTCTAATAGTATCTCTAATAATAATTCTTCTAATCCTTCCATCCATCTATGCTAGCATTTCTCTCTTTTTCAAGAATTAATTGTAATTAATTGTCACTATTTCTGTCACAAATGCCAGGTTTTGGAGAAGGCTCTTGAGGTTTGGGACCTTGAAGTTATACCGTGGAACTCTCCTGCTGCAGAACCCTCACAGTGTGATCCTGAACTGGAAAATGCATTCATTTGCCATCTGCTAGACCACTGGTTTTGCATCAGAAAAGTAAATGGAGAGTGGTATAACTTCAACAGCCTTTACCCGGCTCCTGAACACCTCTCGAAGTTCTATCTCTCAGCTTACCTCGATTCCCTCAAAGGTGCCGGGTGGAGCATTTTTCTCGTTAGAGGCAACTTCCCCAGAGAATGCCCCATTCCGGCAACCGATGCGACTAATGGCTTTGGCCAATGGCTCACTCCTGACGATGCAAAGAGGATAACAAAATCTTGCAATCAGCTTCAGGTTTCTTCGCCAAGCGAACATTCAAATCAGCCTTCACACTCTGAAGAAGATGATGCAATTGCACTGCAGGAAGAGCAAGATCTAAGAGCTGCAATTGCTGCCAGCCTCGTGGATTTCTCTTCTTTTGGTTCTGAAAAAGCCACAAGCGAAGATGATAAAGGCGAAAGCGACGAGAAAGGAGGCTCTGTTAAAACGAATTCAGCTTCTGGTTTGGTTGATGGCAATTCCACAGTTCATCTTCGTGCAGGTGCTGATGAGGCAGATGAGTCCAGAGAAGCACGTATGCCTAATTCTGCTTCAGTTGTTAAAGATGATGAGAATCAGTGAGTCCAGAGGTGACTGAAATGTGATTGTGGATTAATTGGCATTGCAATTCAAACGGAGTATCTGTTATGTACTATATCAATTAGTGTTCATCAATGCTTTTTTGCATAATTTTTAGATTTTATTATTTTATTGTTTCATATTAAATAAAAGTGAGTTTAAAATTTTTATCAATGTATGTGGCAATTGGTTCAATGCTATTTAGATTTTTATGTTATCTAGATCTTTATATTATTTTTAAAGATGATAATAAAAAATTAATTTAATATTAAAATGATAATTAGATTTTATTTTTTAACATTATTTTATAAGCTTTTGTTAGAAAATTGAATTATTTGGTTATGTCAATTGGACTGTTCAGTAAACTATTAGATTAGATAGGTATACATATAGGTATTTATTCAAAATTATAGATATTATATGCACTTATGTCTTTTCGAATTGATATTTATTTAATTTAAAATTATATTTATATTTTTAGATGAATGCTAGTCTCGATATATACTTGATCTGTAAGTCAAATAAACTATTCAGTTAGTCTGTCAGACCGATTAGTTGATTTAGTTAGTCAATCAAATGGTTCAACATTTTTTTACCTTTTTCAATGAGTTATTATTTCATGTCATACATAAATTTAAATATTAAAAATTAATATTATTTCATATTTTATATAAATTTTAATTTTAAAAATTAATTTTATTTCACATTTTATTTATATTTTAATAAAAAAAAAATTTATTTTCACATTTAATATACTATTTAATAATAAATTAATTTATTTCATATTATAATATTAATATATATATATTACCAAAAATATTGTGAGTACTTCTAAATAAACTTCAAAAACAAACGGGCCCTTTAATGTTAAAGTTTACTTATGATATAATTTAAAATAATTTTTTAATATTAATTTTAAATAAAAAATTGCTTGGGTTCCTTCCTGCGGGCTGCCGGGAGGTAAACACCGTTAAGCTCACTCTTGGATCGTTCTTCTGAGCTCGGTGGAATTCTCCTCTTTTTATCCAATTACTCGTCCTCAGAAAGACGACGATGACGACGATGGCGGCTTCTTGCCTTTTAGGCTGGATTCCTACTAACTCAGCCCCACCTCCCCTTTCTGCATCCGCCACTTCTCCCA
Source organism: Apostasia ramifera (assembly GCA_019297695.1). Lineage (NCBI taxonomy): Eukaryota > Viridiplantae > Streptophyta > Magnoliopsida > Asparagales > Orchidaceae > Apostasia > Apostasia ramifera. Next base: position 33,282 of record JAEMOT010004234.1, on the reverse strand, counting down.
TCGTCAGATCCAGTCCCCCTCTCTTTCCCTTTTCCACATCCCGATCTCTTCACCGTTTCTTTCCATGGGATCTCCCGCTCCATCGCCGGAGATGCGGAGATCCGTGCATGAGGTTCTTGGAGGAGGCCTCGGTAAGTGGATTTTGTTTGTTTTCCGTTTGTTGGAATTTGAAGTGTTTTGGCAGTTGCAGATGTGGTGTTGTGGAGAAGAAGAGATGTGGCGATTGGGATACTGCTTGGGGCGCTTGCGGTGTGGGTGGTGTTTGAGTTGTTGAAGTATACTTTGGTGTCGCTGGTTTCTAGGGTTTTGCTGCTGCTGGTGTCTATTCTCTTTGTGTGGGCGAGAGCTGCGGGGATTCTTAACAGGTAAAGGGTCCTAGCTGGAGAGGCTTGTTTAGGTTTTACAAGCGAATTTCTTTATTTTTTGAATGGCAGAATATTTACTATTTGTGCAATTTTGTATCTTCCGCGATCTGCCAGTCAGGGCAATGCTGGTCAAGAAGATTGGAATTTGTTTGAGTAAAATTTCTTAGTGATGTTTGGAAGATTCATTGAATATGTGGAATTATTAGTTTCACGTATTGCATTAATATGTGGTTGATAACTATATGTTAGTGCAGTTTCCCTAAAGTTGATTGAAGTTTCCCTAAAGTAGATTGAAGTTTCATCATCTTGACTAACTTTATCTGCTCTATTAACATTATGTTGAATTTTTGGAGAAGAAATTTAGGGTGAATTTAGTTCACTGGAATTTTTTTTAAAATATTAATGTTATCTATATGTTTATGTTATTTTTAAATTATTTTTGTTTAGTTCAATATCATTATACTAAAAGATGTCAATGCTCTCAACTTATTTTTATTATCTTAAGCTTAACTAACTCCGCTCCACTAACCTCTCCTCCTAACCACTTCCCCCTTAAAAGTCAATCCAACCCCACCTCTCTCTCCATTACATTTGGGGTGACATCTACCTACTTTGGGTGGCATATAGATGTCATTTTAGAGTGCAATTTTGTTAATTGTTTACAATATTACCTAAACATGTTATCAGATCACTGATAAGCCCTACAAGTTATTCATAATTACACTTTGGTTCACGTTTTTTGAAATCTTTCATTCAAGCCCCTAATCCCTATCTTGAAAGTACAAGGGTTTGTTAGGTCTCTGTTTTGATATAATTTTAGGTCCCTAAAAATTTTAGGGACCTAAGTGAAGATTTTAAAAAATATAGACCAAGGTATAATTATAGGTAAACTGTAGGGACCTATCAATAATTTGCCCATTAATTTTTCCAAATAATGATATAAAGTCACAGTAACATTGAACCAAATTCTCTTTTAAGAAGTTCTTGGTTTAACACATTGCAGCATTCATTGTTATTATTAGCAATTAAACAAGAAGGTTAGTTTAAATACTTTTGAAATTAGCAATTAAACAAGAAGGTTAGTTTAAATACTTTTGAAGGGTATTGATTTTTTTCTTTTAAAATTACTCTTAAGAAAAGCTATCGTAATAGAGAAATGGATGCATTTTCACAATTTATGTATGTTTCTAATATGGTTTACTTGGAATTATGTTTTACTGGTTATGACTTGAATGCTTCGTACTATTGACACAAGTAGAATTTGATATTTTTGTTAAGATATTCTCTAGGAAGGATAGACACGACACAGGGACACGAGGATACATGACACAACACACCGACATGCAAATTTCCAAAATTACAAAACATAGACACAGCAAGACACACCAAATAATATAATAAAATATGTGATTACTATAATTTTTGCTTAATATTATAGAAGCAGTTAGGAAGCATAGAGGCAGCACAAGAATAGAGGAACATGGCACAGTACGATACGTTGGGACATATAAAAGTGGTCATGCTTCTTTGGATATTCGTATTGACCTTGTTGGTTAGAACTAAGTTATAAATAGAGATGCGAATTTTTCTAAGACTAGAAAAAACCAGTGGGTAGAATGATTTTTCATTTTTTCATGTGATGTAAGGGAAATCTTCATAATCATAGATGTTTTCAGCCCCGAATGTTTTGTTTCACTATGTCATACTAACTAGTTTTATCCTGAATGACTTGATGTGAGTGCAGGCCACCTCCATCAATACCAGAGATTCATATCACTGAAGAGGCTACAAAAGGAGTGGCTGATTTCTTGCGGACCCATGTAAACACTGTACTTTCAGTTTCTCGTGACATTGCACTTGGAAGAGACCCCAAGCTTTTCTACCAAGTTGCTGCATCCCTATGGCTTATTTCTTTTATCAGTAGTTGGACTGATTTTGTTACATTAGTCTGCACCAGTAAGTTGCCAAGTCATTTCTCATAGATTCAGGAATTATATCAATCTGTATATTGTATTTCTGCTTTATAAAAAGTTTGAAGATCTTTGCTTGAGATACACCAGAAAGAGTTATTTTATTATGGTATCTCTTAGTTTGAAATGCACTGTTCTCATTGTACTTATAATGTTTCATATTGTAAATATTACAGCAAGCTTAATAAGAAGTCTGCCTTCCCTTTTTAAGAACTATTACTTTCTTTAAGATCTATAGATTGATCTAGACTTGTTTTCGCTTGGTTTATTTTATTTTTATGTTGTTAATGACAAATTTATTATGCCATGAGAGGGTGATATTGAACCGATTATATAAAAGCTGACCAAAGTCGAAATCAAATTTTTAGAGTTAAAGCTGAATCGGTAAACTGCTTTAAGTCAAAACCATTTTGATTCTGACCATGCTCAACTAGAAATCTTCAATTCTGAAATCAATTTCTAGATACAAGTTTGTTAGTCCCGGTGTCATGGATACAAAGCTATAGGACATAAACTCAAGTACATGACCATATCAATCCTGCTATTCTTCAAAATTTCAGCAAATTATCGGATCTCATTTTTGTTTTTCAAGAAATTGCAGTAGATTTCTCTAATGAACTTGAGAACTGCAAACTTAGGCATTGGCTCTTAGGATAATCTCATATTTTAAAATTCTAGTATGTCCCTCTTTTTTTGATCAAAAAAATTTGATGGATCGTAAGCCAAATCATAATTAGGAGGAGATGGCTTGAACTCCAATATTGGCGTCAAGCTAGCGCCTAGCATTTTACCTCAGAACCGTACCAAAGGCAATGCATTTGTCTTGGCATTTTTTTTTGATAATAAGCAGGCAATGTTTTTTCATTGTCTGTAAGCGATGATTATTAGATTACGTCGTGCTATTAGGGTATCGCAAAATCAGTTTAATTTTGTGCCTGGCAGATCTACTATACAAGCTATTCATATATTGAGAGGTTTAATAGAGATATTTAGGGAGAAAAAAAAAAGATCTGTATTTGATTTTTATTGATTTAGAAAAAAGCATATAATGAAGTCTGAAGGGAAGTTCTCTAGAGAGTTTTAGAAAAGAAAGGAGTTTGCACTGCTTATATTCAAGTTATTCAGGATATGTATAAAGGGGTTATTATATGTGTTCGAACACAAGAAGATTTGACTAGAAATTTTCCTCAGCTTTAAGTTCATATCTCTTTGCATTAGTTATAGAGGTTTTGACTAGACAATTCAAGAACAAGTGCCTTGGTGCATACTTTTTGCAGATGATATTCTTCTCGTGATAAGACTAGAAAAAATGTTAAGGCGAAACTTGAGCTATGGAGAATACATTAGAGTCTAAAGATGTTTGTCTTAGCAAATCAAAAATTAAATATGTAAAGTGTAGTTTTAGTCATAAAAGAAACACTTGTAATGGGGAGATGACAATTGATAACCAAGTTATCAAGAAGAGTGAACTGTTTAGATATCTTGGATCAATCATACAAAATAACAGTAAAATAAATGGTGATATTATTAGCAGGATCCAAGCAAGATGGATAAAGTAAAGAAGTGCATCTAACGTATTGTGTGATAGAAAATTTCACTTATACTTAAAAGTAAATTTTATAAAACAGTTGTTAGGCCAACAATATTATATGGTATTGAAAGCTGGCCTATAAAGTAAAAAAAAAAAACACACAAATAAGATAAGTACCTTATAAATGATGATGCTAAGGCGGATAAGTGAGTACACGCGAAAGGACAAGATGAGAAATAAATATCCGCGCGAAGATTGGAGTGGCCTTAATTGAAGATTGGCTCAGAGAGAATCGACTTAAATGGTTTGGACATATTAGCCATAAGTCGATAGAAGTTTCAATAAGGAAAGTTGAATTATTGAATTCTTTTTCATGTAAAAAGAGAAAGAGGAAGGCCAAAAAAGACATGGCCAAAAACTATAAGAAGCTCTTATATATTTGGAGTTAAATAAAGATTTATTTGATAAATTTCAATGAAAACAAATGATTCATATGGCTGATCCCACACTAGTGAGATTAAGGCTTGGTTTGTTGTTGTTGTTATTGTTGTTGTTGTTGTGAGTGATGATCATTCAGGGGTTGTTTTCTTTGATTTAATAAACTATGGTTGATCTATGAAGTTATATTTCTGTAAGAAAGCTGACTGTATGTTAGTACGCGATAAATACTAAGATTGTCTAGTAGGAAAGTTTGGTTTGGTTGAAATGTGATTGAAATTGAACATTATCATTTTCACGTCCCCGCTTTCAATAGTGCCAAAATGCTATTCTATTAATCATCATCCAAAAACTCTTAAGCTCTACACCCAAACTTGTTCAGATTGGGTGCACTGGTTTATGCTCTTCATTCAGTTCTATTAAAAGCTTTCCTCTCTTTGTGCACGAGTGAGTAGATGTCATATCTAATATTTATACCTCATGTCATTTTTGATCTTTCGCATAATTCTATTAGTCAATCATGTATATTTGTTGCTTTTAAGGTTTTAATTTGATCTAAAAATCATGTAATTATTTCCTTTCCAGGCTTAGCTGCCATTTTGACTGTCCCTCTTATTTATGAGAAACATGAGGATGTCATCGGCAAATACTTATGGATAGCTGATTCAAAGCTCAGGCATCTTTATTGCAGATTTGATGAGTATTTCATAAAGGTAAAGAAATGGATTTTGGAGAAAAAGAAATTAAGCTAATGTTAATTCCTAATCTCTGTGTTATGGGGAGCAAAACTTAAATATTTTTTCTTGGGTTTAGATTTGTTTTCCAATTTTTATGTTTAATGGTTCTGTGCAAACTCTGCATCGAGACACCATGAATGATCATGTTCAATCTTTTTAAGATTTTGCTTGAAACTTTATTGAAATTTGTTCTTGTAGTTTTAATATTAATAGATTTTCTTAGGAGTCGATTCTACCAACCATAGGGTGGAGTTTGAGCTAGTGTGCATTTACTCAAAAAATGGATCTCTTTTTGAGTTAATTTGGTTTTAAGCGAATGAGATTTTGTTGATTTTGAACTGATTTTGATTAGATAACGTTATATTTTTAGAACTATCATAAAATATTTGTTAATAATCTTCTATTAGATGTACTGTGCTCAAATTTATTCCTAGCGTGCTGTCAAGATTTGTTTTACTGAAACAACCAAACTTTATCAAACTACTTCCTACTTTGATCTTTAACATTCATTTGTTATGCTCTCTACTTTGTTATATCTGTCATAAAACCCTCTCTCTCTATTTATCATATATACATTCCTTAGATACTAAAAGTTTCGTCTTAGTAGGTCTAAAATTAAATATATGAGGTGTAAATTTAATCAAGACAAAAATATTTATATTTAGAGGGGTGACAATTGGTCATCAAGTTATCAGGAAGAGTTAGCGATTTAGGTACCTTAAATCAATCATACAAAATGACATTAAAATATATGGTAATGTCATTACCTGAATCCAAATATAATAGATTAAGTAAAGAATGTATTTAATATGTTGTGTGATTGGAAATCTCATTCAAGCTTAAAGATAAATTTTATAAGTTAGAAATAAGACCAGTGATGTTATATCGTATTGAATACTGACCTATAGAGTAAAACATATAAATAAAATAAGTGTCTTAGAGATGGAGATTTTAAGGTGAATGAGTAGGCTACACAAAAGAATAGGATGATAAATGAGTACATTCATGAGAAAAATAATAAAAAAGATCAAGTTTTGGGGGCTTTAAAGAAGATGAAGTGTAGAAAAGTAGTAGGACCAGATACCATTTTAATAGATATTTGGAGGAAAATGAAGGAGTTTCTTAGTTTACTAGGCTCTTTAATATGATCTTAAAGACTAAAATGATGCTGAATGTGTAAAGAAAATTCCTATTTTAAGAAACAAAAAGTGATATAAAAGATTATGTCAACTATAAAGTAATGAAATTAATGAGTCATACTTTAAAACTTTGTGAAAGAGTGATCGAGCGTTGATTATATTGTGATATTAGTGTTTTGCAGAACTAGTTCAGTTTTGTGTTTGGTAGATCTACTAAATTTTTATCTAGAAGCTATTTATTTGTGATCTTATGTGAAAACTTATACTTTTTGGCCATAAATTCTATTGCCAATATCTAAATGTGCATATTCATTTGCGTTGAAAACAACTAGATTTCTTGGAGTATATAGATATATTCTATTTCTTGTTCATTGATTTAAAATATAAATTTAGTATCAGCTGTTGGGTATCCAACTTATGAGGACAATGACTAAAAAAATCAAGAATGCTCATGGAAGAAAGTTTCTTGAAAACGTCAACCTTGAAGACATGAGTTCTTCAAAGAACCATTATCAAAGAGAAGTGTTCCTCGACATGGTTAGCCTAAGAAGTTTATTGGATGAAGTGAACTTCCCATAAAGTTGGAGTCAAAGAAGGAAATCTTTGATGAATGCTTTTTTCGAATGAGGATAGATGGTCATTGAATGGGAACAACCTCAAGAAAAGTGGTCCTACACAAGAGGTTTCTAGGCCCTAAGGAGTTACTCATCTGTTCATTCTTTGAGAACAGGGCTCAAAGAACTAAACTTGTGTTTTAGAAAGCTGAGAATTTTTAGATGATTATAGAGTGGTCATGTCAACCTCTTACTTAGCCATCATGTAGGAGTGAAGACACACAAGGATATTTCCATTATTCAAAAGAAGAAACAATTCTCCTATTTTCATGCTATAACATTGGCAGAATAGAGTTGCATGGAGTGTGATACTAATGGAATGCTATGTTGCTACAGTGAAGTTAGTGGTAGCACAAAAAGCTTTTGAAGATCAATTGTTGTTGGTTCGGTCTTTGGGTAAAAACCAACCATCTAGAGCAAATTCAGCTACTTATATAGCCTTTGAGAGAAGAAAAAAGGAATAGAGAAGAAGAAAGAATGAACATAGAAGATAAAGTTAATATTCTCTGTTACCCATCTAGGACAAGTGAGGTTTTTGTGCAGGCATTTGAAGAGGGAGGGGCACTTATCATCTAATTTTGAAATGGAGAGGCTTAAGGCCAGCTACAGTGCTACACTTCCAGTGAGGCATTGGATGTCTATAATTGTTTTAGGAGATGAAATGTGTAAATGAGCCTCTATTTTGTTGCGATTTGCCTTGCCACCTTGATAGAAACAAGCACCCTAAATTCTTTCCAAGTTCGGCTCTAATGTCCGGTTTAGTTGGAAACTATTTTGGCCATAATCATGTATTTTATTTAAAAAAAATTCATTTTTTATTCTTATTATAAAAAATTCACTTTATTCACATTCTACACAATTTTTAACACATTATACTTAATTTTTTATTATTTTTTAATAAAATAGTCGGAAATTATTTTGGCCATGACCTGGCTTCCAATCAAACAGGACCTAATTGTTTGGATTGAGCTTCATCTAACACTTCTAGAGTGTCAAACACTTGTTAAGAGATCTTGTACATGTTCAGGAAATGTGCTTTTTACAAAATGCCTTCAACAGAAGCCTCAAGTTCTATTATCGTTGATGTTCAAAGACTATCAAACATGCTCTGGTAAGTGGTGCTAGTGTTTTTGAGCGCAAAGGGTGTTTGATTGTAGTTGCATGTATTATAATCAATGATAAAGGTAATTTTCTTTTCATCCTCTACGGCCATTTTGTTTGATAGTAGTCAAAGAATGTATTGAAAAAGATCATCGCTGCATATTCTTTGGTGAATTCAACCTGTTTATCGATCTTGGGTAGGGAGTATGTATCCTTCAAGCTTGTCTGGTTTAGCTTAGAAAAGTCAACATATATTCACCATTTGCCGCTCTTTTTGACATGAACAACGTTAGCTATTTAATCGACATATTGGACTTCTCGTATGAACTTGGCTGTGAGGAGTAGATCAATCTTGTTCTTTATGGCATCAAGGTGATCACCAAAAACATTATTTTTGACCTAATCTTGATATAGTTGGTCGCATTGTAGAAGTAATCTGGGGACACTCTCTAGCACTACTATGATGGTCAAGTCCACCTCTTCTCCGGCAATTCCCATACATTGCACGCCCACCAAACTTCCGTCGCTACATTCGTGACATGTAGGCATGCATGTGTGGTGGTCATTAATGCCTTATGCCGACTCTTGCTTTCCCACTCAATGTTAAGTTATTGTGGAGAAAGGATTCGGCTTACTTGTTTTTCAGCTATGATGTGCAACCTCCGTTCTGCTCTCAAATGGGACCGTTGTTGTGATGCCTCATCACAGCCAACCACCTCGACTTCTCCCTCCTCCCTCTCTTCATTTCTCTCGCAGGTAACATAGAGAAACCCTCTTCTTTCTCCATTTTTGAAACAAAACAGTTCTCGTCTCTTATTCTCTTCATCTGCTCGTCCCATTCCTTGGACAATCTATACACTAAAAATAATGATTGTTTTGGTCTTTTCTTTGTAATTACAAATATCGATGTCCTTTGTGTTAGCGGAGGATGGAAATTCCAAGACAAAAGCTCACTTTGACCCTTCCATTTTGTTCTTATATTTTCTGAACTAGATGCTTTTGTCTCGAAAAGCATGATGCGCATTTTCCAGTTTACTATTCAAACTGCTACTCGTCTTTTCTCAAAAAACCTCGTCCATGTGATAAACTTTTGATGAGAATACGTATCAATGGATAGTCTTTAAAGACTACATTCTTACAGCGTTTCTATCATTAATGTACACCCCATCTTTCTTTTAAGAACCAATATCCCCAATTCATATAATTTGTCTGACATTTTAGAATAACAGCTGCTATCCAAATATTTGTTGTAATCTTTAATCACTTCAAAGGAAACTGCATTCTAGTTCTGTATTTCATGCTAGTTTTAGTATCTTACCCAGATCCTGTTGCACATTAAGGCTCGATGGGTGGGTCTTGCATTCAAGCTCCTTTATGCCCTTGCACTTGAGGGCCAATCTCCCCGTCTGGCCCGAGGAAACCTTTGAATGCCTCCGTTACCTTTTAGGAGGCCTCTTGGTTATAGATTGCCATTTGCCAACTGTTGTAGAAATTCGCATTGTAGTCAAAAGTTGGTATATCGTTATCATTGAACAAATCTATGCAATGGGACATTCCAAATTTTTATGATACAACAACAACAATCAAGTCTTAATCTCACTAGGTGGGGTTGGCTATTGAATCCTTTATTTTCATTGTGCTCTATCAGTTACCAAATTCTTATCTAAGTTTAAGTAATTAAGATCACTTCTTATAGTTTATTGTCATGTCTTTTTTGGTCTCCCTCTTCCTCTTTGTACATGGGCAAAATTCAATAACTCAATTTTTCTAATTGGAGCTTCAATCGGCCTACGATTTATATTTTCAAACCATCTAAGCCGACTTTCTCTAAGTTTATTCTCAATTGGTGCAACACCAACTTTCTTTCGGATATATTCATTTCTCATTCTATCCTTTCATGTATATCCACACATCCATCTTAACATCCTCATTTCTACAGCATTTATTTTATTTGTATGTTTTCTCTTTGCAGGCCAGCATTCAGCACCATATATTATTGCTGGTCTTACTACAGTTTTATAAAATTTACTGTTGATTCTGGATGAGATTTTTTTATCGCACAACACACCAGAAATATTTCTCCAGAAAGGTAATTTTCCAGATAGGCACGAAAATTTATAAAAAGAGCCTTTACACTGCTGCTCCAATCGATTAACCAAATACATGGCTCAAGAGTGAATTCAATTTAATCTGTTACAAATCCTATAGATTGATCAATTCATTGAACTGCATAGTTTTGGGTTATAAAAATGGGTAAATTACATCTAGGTTCTTAATAAATGTCTTATGTATGTTTTTTAGCTGTTATTATCAAAAATTTTAGTTATCAAGTGTAAATTATAAGTTAATTCATGAAATTTTATCCTATGTTCTATGAGGTCCTTCACATTTTCAAGCTAATTACTAAAGCCCTGTTTTTCAAAAAAGAAAAGCCCCTTAAACTAGAAGAACCTAATTGTAATTTACTTGTATAGTAAAATAGAACATTAGATATAGTGATTTATCCCACCGAGGGTTGGCTCAAATGTTCACCCCCTCTAATATTCAGTCGTCCTCTGAAGCAAATCATCCATGCACAAAGCTTTCCTTCCTCGTTACGAAGCGCTCTCTCTCTCTCTCTCTCTCTCTCTCTCTCTCTCTCTCTCTCTCTCTCTCTCTCTCTCTCTCCCTCCCTCTCTCCCCTCAATCTCCATGATCACTATAAAGCTTCCCCCACACATACAACAACAATGATCAAAAAGAAGCATCTTCATCTCTTCAGACCCAATGCCGAATTTCACTCTTTCTGCCTCCTTCCCATCGCTTCATCAAGCAGCATACGAACACGAGTGGAGCGGCGGAGAGTGCATGGTCCGGCTCTCCTGCCTGCCAGCCGCCCGCTGCGCTGCCGGCTCCATCTCCATCATCATCCGCGAGCGCCACCAAATGCTCGTGCCGCCGCCTCCCGCCACCTGCCAGCTGCCTCGTGAACCAGAACCCATACCGCAATCCGTCTTCTTTGTCACACTCAACCTCTATTCTTCGTCTTCGACTTCCTGTCTTATGTCGTATGCCGACATCAAGCTCGCCGTCTCCACTGCCACTCGCCGAGCCGCTGCTTTCCTTGAACATAAAATACTGAAATTCCTCAACCAAAAGATCTCCCTCTTCGCTGCTGAAGAAGGAAGAAGCAGCACTTACGCGGTGAACGCCATAGCCGAAGTTGTTTACACATATAACAACAAGGAAGAAGAAGAGTTCCACGAATTGATGATGACGAGTGCGAGGGAGAACGAAGAGGTGAGGAAGATGGTAGAGAAGATGACTGCAGAGATGAAGATGAAGATGAAGATGATGAAATTGAAGGTTGGGGAGATCATTAGAGACAACCTCGGAAGCAGCGGAAGCTCTTCGATGTCAAGGTTGGAGGAGGAGGAGGAGGAAGAAGAAGAAGAAGCCTGTGCGATCTGCCTGAACGCCGTGGAGAGGCAGGAGAAGATGAGGATCCGGTGCGAGCATTTCTTCCATTATGGATGCATTGTGGAGTGGCTTCTGCTCAGCAAGAACAGCTGCCCGTTATGTCGAGCCCCTCTTGCCGTTGAGTTTTAGGTCCTGTTTGGCGCGATCAATATCAAAATAGTACTAAATTAAAAAATAATAATAATAATAATAATAATAAAAATAAATTACATCAAGTCCTTGAGTTTAACACTTTTTTACAGGTTCATGTTTTTAAAATTATAACATTGAGTCCCTGAGTTTTAATAAATTATCAAAAGAGATTTTTTTTTATTTTTTATTATTAAATTTTTTTAAAATTACTATTTTATCCATGCACCTCTCTCTTTCCTCCCGATCCCGCGCATGCACGCGGGCTGCGCTGCCATTAGCTCGACCCGCCGGCGGGTTGCGCGGCCCGCGGGCATGCCCGGGATCGGGAGAAGAGAGAGAGGCGTGCACGCGTGCTCGAGATCGGGAGGGGAGAGAGGGGCAGTGGGTAAAATGGTATTTCTAAAAAATATTAATATTAAAAAAATAAAAAGATTCAGTTGATAATTTATTAAACTCAGGAACTCAATGTTATAATTTTAAAAAGGGCAAATTTCACCCAGGTCCCTGAGTTTAAGGGTTATTATCACACCGGTCCACGTTTTTTAAATTATATCTTCGGGGTCCCTAATTTTTCAAAAAATATCATCTGGGTCCATTTTTTATTTTTTTATTATTAAAAAATATAAAAATTACCATTATACCC
>JAEMOT010004234.1:3037-20780 GCA_019297695.1 Apostasia ramifera | reverse complement strand
ACCTGTGTGATAATAACCCTTAAACTCAGGGACCTGGGTGAAATTTGCCCTTTTAAAAATGTAGACCTTCGCGTTATTAAGTGTTAAATTATTTTATATAAATTTTAATATAAAAATATTATTTTATTTTACAAACTCAATAATTTTTAATAAAAATATTAATTTTATTTCACATTTTAGATTAAAATATTCGATTCTAGTATTTTGGTCTAGAATGTGAAATAAATTTGATATTTTTATTGAAAATTATTAAGTATGTGAAATAAAATAATATTTTTTATATTAGAATTTATTTAGAATAATGAGAAAAATTTATTTATTATTATTATTATTTTTTTTAAATTATTATTATTTTTTGTTCTGATTTTGATTGTTGTGCCAAACAGGATCATGCATGTAGTTTACTTGATTCGAATGTAATAAATGTTCTTATAATTCGAAATTAATTTATTTTAAATAAAATTTAATTAATTAATAATCAATTTGACATCTGTATATATAATAACATACATGTGTGTATGTTTTTTGGATTCTTTTGATCTACCCCCGCTTGAGTGCCATAATAAGTTTCTCGTACTACTTAAAAATTATGATAATGTATTTTGAACTTGAGATCTTTTTATATTTAGGCAAGCTCATTCTACAGTGGGCTCTATGAGAACATCGTACAAATGCATGCTTCTTCAATGTGCTAAATAATTATGTGCATTCATTGCAGAAAGTATCGAAATCTATAAATTTTCTACTCGTTGTTATAAGATTAATTGGAGCCATCGAATCCGAGATCCAAATAAATGAATCTCGTACCGTGAACTGTCAATGGTCAATCATTCAGCAACAAAAGCTTACAAAAAAAGTTATCATCTTAACAACTAATCAAAGCAGCTAAAACATCTCTGCATAAAAACAAATTAAATATATAACCACCAAAAGTATATAATACCATATTTCAAATATTTACAAGATACCTCAGATAAACTTACATCTTTGACATACAAAATGATGTTATTTGTTTGTCATGAGTTCCAAAAATATTTGTATACAAGTCTTATTCACATATCTATAAGATGTCACACAACTGATAAAAAAATATCACCTCCTATCAAGAGGAAAAGCTCTCCTAAAGCTTTCAAATAGAGCAGTAAGACTCCAGTCCCAAGTATGGTTCTCAATCTGAAAATTTTGGTGTAAAGAAGTGAACTTACTACTCAGTAAGAGGACTATTCATAGCAAATAAAATGAATACACAAAGTTACTTAGTTTTTCAAACCGGTCTTCATAATAACTTTTTAAAAACACACAGTAAGATAATTCATATGTCACAAGCGGATGAAATGCATATAAAATGCAATACATATATATATATATAATCTACTGGCCAGAGATTTTAGATATCCTCGAACGAGGAACAGATACATATCCTAGTCAAGATTTTGCTCCCATATATTCAGATCCCGTCATGAGCCACATTAAATGACTTCCAGCACCAAAGAAGTCTATCCACATGACGAGTTACGATGCTCATTCAAATTTAGGATTAAATTTCACAATTTACTTGACTAGTCTTCACAGCATTTCTGAAATCCAAACAGATAAGTATTTTGCAAATATGCAATAAATATGCTCCATATGTTAATTAAATATTTCTTTATCCATATATAATATTCTTATGTGAATGAATTTGTAATTCGAATTCAATATTTTACTAACCTTTTTTAGGGCAGACATCGAAACATATCAAAATATTTTTAAGTTAATGAAAATCCGTTTAAATCAATAATAGACTGTTCATGTTATTTAACATATGATAACTAAGCATAATTGATAAATTCATAGACATAAGCCATGAAAGTTCACTTACAAAAAACTCTAATTAAATTTGCTGATTTCCTCTCTAGCTTTTCTCTCCTCCTTCTCCTCCTCCTCCTTCTTCTCCTTCTTCTCCTCCTCCTCCTCCTTCTCCTTCTCCTTCTCCTTCTCCTTCTTCTCCTTCCCCTTCTTCTCCTTCTTCTCCTTTCCTTCTCTTTTTCTCTGGTTCCAGCAGCTGGTGTTGCTGCTGCTGTTTGCTTTGGGATGGCAGAAAGGAGCGAACAGAGGAGGCGGAGAAAGCAGAGGCGGAAAACAGAGGAAAAAAACACAGAGCAAAATAAAATTGCTTTTCCCCTTAATTAATTCATCCATATAGCAAGGAGAGAGGGGAGAGGCGCTGGCGGGTTGCTGGCTGCTGCAGCTGGCAGCTGGCAGCCCTCAAACTTATCCTTTGGTCTCGTTTGGTTTGAGGCGAGATTTTTGTCCAACACAAATTTCAACTATAAAAATCAATTTTATTTCACATCTAATACAAATACGAATATTAGAATTCAAAATATTTTATATTTTATACACTTTCTAATAGTAAAATAAATTTCTTTCTCATTAAACTTAAAAAATAAAATATTTTTTTTTTCATGACTAAAAAAAAACTCGAATCAAATGAGGTCAAATTGAGTTTTAAGCAAAAATTACAAATTAGTCTCCCAACTTTCATATTCTTATAAATAGATCTAAAATTATTTCTTTTAAATCCAAAATTATTCATTTTAGATCCTTTCTTATTTCACTTAATTCTAAATGTTTACCAATATTTTCTATTTCAATCCAACTAGGTTATTACATAATGCACTTAATTTTAATTAAAAATAATATATATATACATCTAAATCATAAAAAGAAGTTAACGTTAAGCTCGAATCAACTTGAAATCGAATAGATTTTAATCGACTAGAATTAATCTCAACACGAACTCGAAATTTCTAAGTTTGAGTTGAGTTAAACTTACTTAGACCGAGCTTGTTAGTGAGCTTGTCGAACCCAAGTTAGGCATGGTCATTTTTTCAATATAATTTTTTTTTTAATATGTATATATATGATGAGAAATAAATTTAGTTAATTATGAGAATATTAAATAAAATTCGTTGATGTATTGAGAATTGTATAAATTATTTTATTTTTTTAAAAAAATAGTTTTACTTAACTTAAGAATAAACCAAATATGAGCTATTCTGTGCCCAACTCTTGTGGTCACATGTTTATGGGACAAGTTATGATGAGTTTTACTAAACTTTAGTTTATGATTTTTGAAATCTTTCACTCGATTTTTGCTTTAAATTAATTGTAGGAATTTATAAATCTCTATTTTGCTTTACTTTTTGATTCATACTTTAAATTTTAAGAAACTTATCAGTGATGAATTTAAAGAAAATGTGGATAAAAAAATATTAATAGACCTACAACAACAACAACCAAGCCTTAATCCCACTAGGTGGGATCGGCTACATGAATCCTTTGTTTCCATTGCGCTCTATCAGTTACCAAATTCTTAAAAATATTAATAGACCTATCAGTAATAAATTTGTAAAAATTAGGTCCCGAGTTGAACTTTGAAAACATTGATTGTGTTTACATATAATTTTCCGGTAATGAATTGTTTATTAGTAAAAAAAATATTTATATGTTTTATAAATCATTATTACCATGTAGCAAGTATACTGTGATTGATATATGAGTTCATTAAGTTTTGTTTTTTTCTTAATTTAATATATTTTATGCAATAAAAGATTATTTAGTAATATTTTTTTTTTGTTCATGTCTTAGTTTAACATGGACCCAGGAATAAGATTAGTTAAGTTTATCTGTAATCATACTTTTACTTCGGTACCTTGATGTAATTATTCCTTTTATATTTTTCTTTCGTTTTTCGGTTCTCCTCCGCCCCCCGCTTTAAACGTTTTTACGGTTTTTGAAAGGATCCTGAGATCCGGCGAGGGCTTCCTAGAATCGAGGACTTTGAACCTCTGTCGGGGCTCTTCTCTTTTTGATGGGGTTCTCGCCGACCTCAGCGTCGCAAATCTGCCGGCAGGTAATCAGTTCCTCGATTGTATCCCCGCTTCTTGCTGTTTTGATTAGCCGTTAGAAAAATCCAGTTACTTGAATCTCGATCGTCGGCGAAAACGAAGGCTTTTTCTGGATTCAGTTGTAAATATACTTGGAGTTTTGGTTTTGGAGTTGATTGGTGTGGGAATTTGGTTTTTCTGTGGGGTTTGTGGTCAGGCGTGAGTTTTCGTGCCGACTTAGGGTTTTGGGGTTTTCATATCCTGATTGCAATTATAGATTCTCTGAAGGAGGTAAGTTGTGTGGAGAACAAGCAATCGTTTACTGTTTGCTCTGCTTTATTGGTTTTATGTTCTTTATGGGAAGGTGGCTCTTCATTTAATCTGAGCGATGACTTCAAGAAAAGTTTTATTTTCTTAATTGCTAAAAAGATTTGATTTGTGGGTTCTCTATGTTTTCATACTTCATCCACTTCCTTGGTTATTCAATTCACAGGTTTGTGTTGAGCCTTGCAGGACATGTGAAATTCCAGTGGAAGAGATAAAGTTCACGCCTAATAAATCACTCAACATGCTATTAATTATTGTTGGAAGGGGGGTTTCCTAAAAGTGAACAAATTGTAAGGCCTTTTTTATATCTATAGCAAGCTTTGTAGCTAGATGTTTCTGCTCTTGATTAAGAATCAGTTCTTGTGTCTTTTATGAAGGTCATGAAAGCCTTTGCAACTATATGTGGTAATGTGGGCTCCGTGCCCACCTTAATTCTTGCTAAGCTGGATGATATCTTGAAGCTAGCTTTGGTCCTCAATGGGCACTATATCGTCTTTAGCCAAGGCTTTATTGTAGTGCTATGAAGCACAGATATGACACGGAAACGCAGGGACACGATACTATGCGATATGACAACACAACAATTTTTCAAAACATAAAATACGGACACAATATGACACTTTAAATACAATAATAATAAAATTAATAATTAATACATAAAAAATACTTAAAACATAGAGTAAATATGAATTTTTTAATATAAATAACTTGTGAGTAGTACAAATGTCTTATAGGATCAAGATGAGAACTTCAGAAGAGACGTCGTCGGCATTGAATAGATTTTGGATGTAGATTTAGGGTTCATTTTGTAAAGTGAGTAAGAGAATAAGGGAAAATGTAATTTTTTGGTTATCAGGACAACTACGATGAGGATGGTAATAAGAGGACGTCAAAGCTCTCGGTGTTGAGGATGAGAGAAGGATAGGTAAAGCTAGAATTCTAAATTTTTTATGATTATTTCATTTTCGTAAGGCTCAAGGACAGCGAGGGAGAGAGAAATTTGGTTTAACTTGGCTAGCTTATAATATTGACTTATATTAAGTAAAATTTTAATAATAATAATAATACTAATAATAATAATAAAAGATAAATTTTTAGTTTTATTAGATGTAAAGTTTTAATAATAATTTTTTTTTAAAATATTAATAAAAAAATAAAGAGGAGGTAGATGTGTTCGTAGGTTTTTGTTTTATGGTTAATATTATTAAAAAATATAATATTAATAAATAAATTTAACATTAATATTAAATGTATCTAATTTTATCTCAAATGTGTTTCAAAAGTGTCATGCATCTCAAAAGTATTCTAAGGTGTCTTGAAGTGTCCTCGCATGTCCAAGAAGTATTCTTTAATTTTTTTTTAATATTATTTTATCGTGTTCAATATAGTGTCCACGTGTCTACCATATCCATATGTTCGACACAAACATGACATGATTTTTTGAAATGTCCATGCTTCATATAGGACACAAATTTATATGCTTAGGTGAGATCATCCTACATTTGTACGCTTAGTGCAAGGAAATGATCCACTAGTGATCCAAAGAGAGGTGGTTACCAAGCCTTCTATAAGAGGGGAGTGATACTTAAAAGAAGGGAGAAGAGAAGAAGGAAAAGAGTAGAAAAAAGTCTTTCTTCGGTGGAGAAAAGATTCCTCCTTCTAGGATCGTTTGTCATATTTATAGATGAAGGAATCATTATTGTGATCCACAGAATCATTGAGGTGGCACTGATCTTCCGTTAGGATATCTACCTTTTGATGCTGTGACAATCAAACCATTCCCACATGTAGCTATGAAGGACCGAAGTTGGGCGATAGTAACTAGTTGTTTATTCTTGAGATTATTATGAGCCAATTTTCCTTTAAAGGTTTTCGTGCGGCTTTCAATGTATTAAGAGAAGACTCATATCAGATGAAGGCACCTTCCTTTTAGACCACTGCATTTATGGAAACTTCTATTGAGGGATCTCCTCATAAAAGGTTTCTATTACTTGTAGAAGACTTGTGGTACTTGTGGGACAGGATGACTTACTTGCATGCGTACTGTAGATGGTATGTCTCAAAATCAGGGTAACTAGAGTATTCCCAACATGGCACTTCAACTTTGGGATTTGGTTCACATAGAGCAGATACGTGTACGTCTTGTCTGATTATATTTGATTATTTTCGTTAGCATTCAGCTCCTAATTTACTGAGCACTACATTTATGTAGTCCCAATAAATTTATGGACTTTTGGTGCGTGGGCGATCTTCAGATTCCCATCAAGTTGCTAGTATAGTTAGGTTAGCTAGTTGCTCCTTTTCTTTCCCCTTTTTTTCTTTGCAAGAATTGTTTGGTCATAGGACATATATCTAACTTGGAGTTAGAGAAAGCCTTTGAGGGATTGAGTTATTTGGAAGATGGAGGAGGATTTGGGTCACCACCTAGTGGAGACAAGTTAGATGGAGGAGGTGTGGCCATCAGTGCACATTGTGATGTGGAAGCGATGCCTACTCCCAATCGAGAAAGGAAATTCCTAGAGGTGTTTTTTGAAGGAAGCTTCAACTATCATGCCTTGCCCCGCCATAACCACATTTAGTGGCATTGCGGAAGCATCGCAATGAGATGCGGTGATGAGGAATATTACAACATATAATATTCGATAAATATACATTAAGCATATGAATTCATCTAGACTCTAGAGTATCAGAAGTCCAACTTCATAAACAAATGTTCGAAAGAAGAGTCCACTAAACAATACGACTACACATTATTTCATTTAACAAAGTTCATAACATTTAACAAAAATGTAAAGAGAACATTCTACAAATCAAAAACTCAGATCTTTTTTGGCTTAAACTCCTTAGCCAGTTACTAATCTAAAAAAGAATAATAGGTTAAGTACAACTACACATTAGATTGTTCAAACTTAAATAAGTAAATATGGAAGGGCAATCAAACATATATTAGATGATAATATCTCTAAAGGTATATAATAATCAAGAAAATAGGCTCATTAAAATATGAATACAAGGTATTGTACATCAAGACAAATATACCTATGCAAATATAAGTTTTCAAACATAAAAGAAATAATGAAATTTGAATAGATCACAAGTAAGATATCAAATAATATAATAGTGTTGTGTCAAAGGAGAGCTATATGAAAAATGTGAATATATACAGGATAATACAAGACTAGAGATTATCACACACTTTCAATCACACACAATCATATTTAAATTGATCAATGCTACAATAATCCACTACAATACTGAGGTGAACAAAAGAATATCGTACTCTTGTAGGTAAACCTATCGGTTTCTATGGGGACTTGTCAATCTCGCTCATGATTCGTATCAAATAAAGGTATCAGTTGTGTATATCGAACTATTATATCATGAGCATACATAAAAGGAGTAATGTGCTTAGAATACAATAGGTCATACATATCATCGAATGCATGTAGATAACAAATGAGCACTTCAAAAAGCAATTGAAGTATGAATTTTGTAATAGTGATCAATCTATCAAACAAAGGATACCAAAAAGATGTGAAAAAATTATATTTTCATAGTCATTGCTGTAAATAAGGTCATACAAATACTATGCAAAATATACACCAGGAGGGCGTATATATAAGAGAGCTACTTATGTAGTTAAATAAGAACTATCTACCTCAAATAGTACTAGCAACGATCTAATGCTTGCTCTATAGCCTCGATCTCCTCAATGTCAGTCGAGCCTAAAGCTAAGACTTTAGATTATTCATCCCATAGTACAAATATTTAAAAAAATAAACATTATAAACAATAATATATATATACATACACAAATACAGACAAACATATATAATGTCATTAATAAGAAGTTTTATATATAAATATAACTAGCTAAATAATTACATTTGATATACATCTATATGTGTATAGTATGAAATATATACACTATTATAAACTAGTACATTCATAAGAAACCAGTTTCTAAGTAATTTTCATGAAATATATAACCTAGTACCTTAAATATATAAATATGTAATCATAAACTACATCAAAATACATAATTTTTCTCATATTAAGGTTATCTTGAATCAAATTTATAAAAGTTAGTATAAATTAATAAAGAATCTAACTATTGAATTTGAACCAAAATTACAATAAGAAATTTTATAAATCAGATATAAACAAAAATATTACTTTTTTGAGATTACTTCTTTCAAATGATGCCAAGTAATGTAGAGCTCCTCCTAGCTAGTGGGAGGGAGCTTGCCTAGAACTAAAAGGGATTCGAATTCACACTACTACAATTCTTATTTAGGGTGGAAAAAAATTATAGTGTTTAAGGTAAAAATAAATAAATAAAAAAAATGATGCCAAAAATTAGAATTAATTTGAACGAATTGCTCTCATCTTGCAAAATTCTCCAATGAAATTAACGGTCATAAGTATAAACGAGAGCAACAAAGAGAGTGAAAGGAGAGAGAGGGCGGGGGAGGCAGCGTGAATGGCAGGAGGGAGAGAGCTTAGGATTTAAATATATGATATGATATTATTGAATTACATAATATATGATATTTTACTTATATATTATATAGTTTATATATCTATTATATAACAAATCAATCTTAGCCTCAATATGAGGCACATCGCACGGTGGCTTGTGGGCCCATTCAAAAATTAAAAAATTTAACATTAAAAATATAAATAAATAGGTTATTACACTAGCAGTGCTGCCATGGTTGGTTCCTTACAAAGAGTTAAAAATAGGTAATTTGAAACTTTTGAATACTAAAATTTGAGATATTTTAGTTCACTAGGCCCTTTTTTTGGAAAGTTGTGATGATGACATGACAGAGGGATAATAATGTAATCTTGACCCTGCTTTTGTCTAGGGTGTAGGCGATTGAGTATGATCCCCTCTCCTTCTTTCTTTCTCTTTCATCCTTTTGCATCATTTTGTCTTCTGTAAATTGGATGGTCTTTAGTGATTACAACTCCGGTGATTGTGAAGATTAACTTTTGCACAGAAATGACTGGTTTGTTAAGGATCACCAAAATGGACAGACAGAGCGCATTACAGGATGAGGAATTTCTAAATGTCATTAGGGGAAACTTGTAATGTAAATTCCCAAAAGCTCAGCCGAATGAATGGATAACTATTTGAAATTGCACAAATCTTGCTAAATGTAGTGGCTTTCATATGTTCTTTTGCCAAATTATTGGAGTAGAAGAAGATGAGTTGGAATAATAGACTCTTTGGGGCTGCCTTTAAATGGATGATGAACAAGAAGTACCTTTGTTGTTTCATATTGAAGACACAAGTGCAGAAGGAGTCTACATAAGATGGGCAGAGTGTTGATATGCGATGCCTCATTTGCGGTGTTTGCTCTTATGAAAGAAATAAGAAAGAACAAAGAAGGAAAAACTATACTACATAGAGGGCTTACAGATTTATATAATTTGGAAAGATTGTCCTATATCCACAGGCCAAGCTTGAGGAAATGATCCACTATTGATCTAAAGGGTGGTGGTTACCAAGCCTTTTATAAGAGAGGCGAGATATTGCAAGGAGAATGGAAGAAGGAAAGAAGGAATAGAGAAAGTGTCTTTATCAAGCGGAGAAGAGAATCCCCCGTCTTCCTTTTTAGGATTGATCCTATTATAGTTGAAGGAAGCATTATTGTAACCTGCAAAATCATTGAGGTGACACTAGACTACTGTTAGGATATTTGCCTGTTGATGCTCTGACTGTCTTCACGTTCCCACGAGTCGCTACACAGAGGGGAAGTTTGGTGATAGTGAGAAGTCTGTTCTTTAGATTAGTATGAGTTGATTTTCCTTTGAAGGTTTTCGTATGACTTTGGGTAGATTAAGAGTGAAGACTAATATGAGATGGGGGAATCCTCCCTTTAGACCACTGCATCTACAGTAGCTTCTATCTGGGATGTTCTCGTGAAAAGCTTTTGGTGCACATGGAAGACTTGTGGCCCTAGTGGAAGGTGGTGGCTGACTCACATAAGTATGGTAGATGGTACGTCTCAAAATTCAGGTAATTAGAGCTTCCTGACTTAGCAATTTAGCTTAGCCTACTTGGGATCTAGATCATGCATAGGAGGCATGTGTACAACCGTGATCATTGCATTGATCTTTTCCATTAATAAATACCAAGAAAGTAACAAGTCTCAATGAGAAAAGTAGTTTTGAGTTGCAGATCGACTTAAAGGTACCAAATGGGGCACATCAAAATATTCATAGATAAGCTCCTTTTTTCATTCTTCCCCATTATATCATGCATGTATGCATGTTTTGGTCCTTTTGGAACTTCATGTCACTGCTTGATAATCTCCCATTGATTCTTTTCTATTTAATTTCATTATCTTGCTGCTTAGCTTCTCAGCTTCTCAATGCTCTCATGTTGGGATACTTTTTTCTATGTTATGCAGCTGAATCTATTCCAGATAGGACAGAAGTGCAATGCCTCCACATGTGGAAAAAAGTTCTTAATCTGAACCTTGTAAAAGGTCCCTGGACTCAAAGAGGTATTTTTCTATTTCTCCATTGATTGAATCTTGGCTGGGGTTGACAATATGTTTCTTGTCTAATCGTGCTGCCTGCATGCAGGAAGATGATATATAATCATGAAACATGTTGATAACTATTGGCCAACAAAATGGTCTCTAATCACCAAATTTCTTCCTGGACCCATTGGGAAACAATGCTGAAACAAAATTCGAAGAAAGGTACTTGGATTTTCTTAACCAACATGAGCCAAAAATTTACCATGCGTATGATTTATTTTTCTATATAATAACTTTGTTCTATTTTACCCATTTTGTTACCAACCTTTGTGCTGAACAATCTGAGAAGAATATTTAGGTTGTTTGTTAGGATGAGCATTCACTTTGATACCTTTCTTGCTCATGTGCCCAAGTCTACTGTGTCACCGATCTATTTCTCTACTTAATCCTCCTTTACTGATGCCACAGAATGATTGAAATTGTGGTTAAGTACAAAGTACCCATTTTTGTTCCTTAATTAATCACCATGTAATCTTTGGTGATCTTCAAGAACCTCCAACATACGCCGTAGTGCGCCATTGGCTGTCAAGCTGCCCTATGGAAATCAGGTTAGTCTCCACATAATACCATTCGGTGTGGTAACCTACACATCACTTTTTAAATGATATTTAATGGCGCATTGTTAGCAAAAGGATCATCACCAAAATTCCCAGCAATGTAATTCTCTCACGATTGAGAATGAAATAAAATAATTTTCGGTTGTAAAGCACGGACACGACACAGAGACACGACGCAGAGACACGACACGGCGATACGGTGATTTTCCAAATCATAGGACACAGACACAGCATAATACGCCAAATATAATAATAAATTTAAGGGGGATTTACATACAAAACACTGAATTCATCACAAATTACGCATTTTACCATCTTTTAGTAAATATTACACATATCACACTCTGCTTATGGGTTTTACATTTCTATTGTAACAATAGAAATGTAAAAAGAGTGTGATATTAGTAATATTTACTAAAAGATGGTGAAATGCGTAATTTGTGATGAATTCAGTATTTTGTATATAAATCCCCCTAAATTTAATACTTCATACTTAAAACAATACATAAAATATTATACAAACTTAACTTTTTTAGTATAAATACCTTGTGGGTAACACTGAAATCTCATAGGATCAAGATGAGAACTTGAGAATAAATGTTGTTAATATTGAAGAGATTTGAGATGTAAATTTAAAGTTTACTTTGTAAAGTGGATAAGAAAATAAGAGAATACAATTTTGCTTGTTAGGACAATCACAGTGAGCATGACAATAAGAGGAAGTAAGAGCCTTCGATGTTGAGGATAAGAGAAGGATAAAAGTGAAGTTACAAATTTTTTGCGATTGGTTTATTTTTGTAAGGCTTGAAGGCAACAAGAGACGAAAAAATATGATTTAGCTTAGTTAGCTTAGAATTTTAATTTATATTTGGCAAAATTTTAATAATAATAATAATAAATAGATTTTTAATTTTATTAGATAAAATTTTAACAATAATAAAAAATTTAAATATTAATAAAAGGAATAAAAATGAGGTAGATATATACATAAGTTTTATTAAAAAAATATATAATGTTAATAAATAAATTAAATTTAATATTAATATTAAATATATTCAATTATATTTTATGTGTTTCAGAAGTATCTTATGCCTCAAAAGAGTAATGTATCTCAGAAGTGTCTCAGAAATGTTCTAAGGTGTCCCAAAGTATTTTTGCGTGTTCAAAAAGTGTCCTTTTAATATTATTTTATTAGGATGCATCACGTGGCGTGTCCGACACGATATCCCCGCGTGTCCTCGCGTGTTCTCACGCGTCTGGATGTCTAACATGAACACGGTGTTATTTTTTGAAGTATCCATGTTTTATAGATTTTCGGAGTTCTTAAGCCACGACACTATTATGGCTCACTACTCAAAGTCTATGTATCTAAGACCCCCTTTGTAATTGCATTAGTAGTGGTAGACTACGTATTTTGGTTCTTTTTTGACCACCATTTTTGCTTCAAATGACTTTTTTTGAGTAATTCTTGCATCTTCACCACCAAGTCTTGATTGGCTTCTCTTCTTTGATTTAGATAAGCATGATTTTGATTGTGCTATTGTGTCATTTGATCTTCTACACATAAGGATGTATCAGATTTACTTGATTTTTTCCTACTCAAATCTTCACTCAAGGCCTGTTTGTTTGCAAAGTTTAATTTTAATAAAATTAAAATTAAACTTGGATGAAAATTTTTTTATTGAAAATTATGAATAATGTAAAATAAAGTTAGTTATTATGTTAAGATATGTAAGGGATGTGATATAAGTTATTATTTTTGTATGTGTAGGATATAAAATAATTTTTTTTTTTTTGAATTATGTATATGATGTTAAATATAGTTAGTTTTTAATATTTAATTTTATAAGTGACCTGATATACCAGGTTAAAATTAACTAGATTAATTTTAAACTGGGTAAATAAATAGGACTTTAGAGATAGGTATCAAACACGATCAAGTTTTAATTTGCACGAACCTTTGCCGCCCATCACAGTTACCATGGCATTCTAGCTTTCAGGTAAAGAAAACAACAAAATCAACGCTTGGACTTCATCTCCAAGACAGCCTGTTCAACTTGAAAATTAAATTGAATTCATTGGATATGATCTGCAACAGAAAAACTTCCACCCATTTCTAAATTTAACAATTGACACACTATGCTATGTATAGCTTGTTCGATGCAGTCATTTTCTGTTTCAATTTTTCGACGCCCTCTTCAGACTAGTGGTGTGGTCTTCTCATTCATAATACTGAGGGTGATGTTTCACATCATCAGCTGATTGACTCCCAAGTGCTTGTCGATCTAATGGATCCCAGATTCCCAATCCTTTTACGTCAGAGATTATGATTTATGCCTTTGAAGCAGCAAATGTAGCTTATTCTGATAGAAAGTCTTTGATCTGCATCTTCATCTTCCAATAACCAAAGTCCTTCCCATTGATCTTAATTATGCCTTCTTATGTGTCATCGTTGCTCCTAATATTCTTTTTAATCACCCTTTGAGACTACTTGATAAGGGAATAATACTTGGGTGCTAACATACAAATGAATGGATGCCCATTAACACAAAACTTAGGATAGTAGATAATGGCCATTATTAGCATATTAATACCATAACTTATGATTGAATATCCAATTGCTTTCTCGGCCTTTTGGCTAAGATCAAGTGATTGGAAATCTAATGCTAAATTGTCCGCTATGTGTATTCCAATGCTTTCTACTCTATCGCCAGAGTGTACTACATTTCATCCATGTTATTTAGATGACAATAACTCTAGCCTTAGGTTAAATTCATCGCCTCCAAAAAGGTTACTATTTAATATTTATTAAAAGAAGCTAATTTGCCTATATTAGGAAAAAAAAATTATTTATTAAAAATTTATCATTTTATAAATGCATTTTATAACTAATCTATTTGAAGGAGTAAAGTAATGTATTTTGGTGGTGTTCTTATAGCCTAGTAGGGAAGGAGCTTGTGTGAGTAACAGTGGCAAACTCAAATTTGAATCATATTACTATTAGAATTTTTGAGTGAGGTGGGGAAAAGTGGTGCCTATAAGAGTAAAATAAAAAAAATGTGTATGATCAATTCACAATATTTATGAAATGTAGCAGGTAGACTCTTCTCTCTCTCCCCCTCTCATTTGCCACTCACATTTTACATATACTTCGACGGCAATAGATCAAACAAAGATGAAGCTTTATTGTTCTTCTTTGAGGGTGCATTTACTTTGATGAAATGATTATTTTATTTCACCATTATTTTATATAAAATAGCATATTTATTTTGATGGAATAGTTATTCTATAAGAATTTCTATTTCATATTTCATGGAATAATTATTCCTTTCACCGACTGAAAGAATAACTATTCATTGGTTATTTCTTATTAGTTATTAATCAAAATATGTCCAATAATTATGTTTTTCCCATCTCATTCTACAATACAATGCTCATAAGGTATGAAAGAAAATAAGTTGAATTATAACTCTTTATGAGTTATTAATCAAAATACATGAGATGATTGGGTTTTTAAACCCTTTTGGATAACAAATTATCTTCTCCATGAATAATGAACTATCCATCTTCTCCCATTCCATCGAGTTTATTCAGTATTTGGTCCAAAGATTCATAATTGTGTAATATTTAGATCAATATTACCTTGAATTAAGCTTGAGTTGTGCTATCAAATCACCATGTCGGCTCATTGGTTTGCGTGGTAGGGATTAGGCTGAGAATGGCACGGAACTTCCCAAAACATGGTTGTCATTGAATAATCATTTCGAGGTAGTGGGAGAAACCATTCGAAGTAGCCAGCCAAATAAGGCATCTTAGCCGATTTATTTGCCCACAATGCAGTTAATGTGGCCATACCTTATTGTACCTCTTGGCATCGTGTATGAGTTCGCGTCTAAATCTCGACAGTGAAGGCTATCCTTAAGTACGAACCAGCTCGCCAATGGGCCCATATCGAAGGAGCCTTCCATTAATGGGAATTGTCGACTACCCTTATTGCCCCTGCTTTCATTTATCGTGCAGGAGAAATCTCTTTCTTATCCTTTTTTTTTGTGGGTTTCGAGCCCCTATTCACCTGTATTCGGTTGCTTCTCATCTCTTTAGCTCGGCAATTTAACCTAACTCCCTGCTGACTTGCTTGGGATCTATCAATCGTTACGTCTCCCCTTCTTGGCCCTAACCAAAGAGCTCCTAATCCTATTTTTCTCTAAATTATCTTTTTACAATTGTTTAAATATCTTCCATAAACACGAGTTGAGTTTATTAAGTTGAGCCTTGAGCTATATTTGCAACTCGTAATGTTATTGTGCCGAGTTTATAAATAGAATATAAGAGTTAGTAGTTATAGTATGTATTAGTCAAATCAATAAATATGATTAACTCTTGTTTAAAATTTAATATATATTTTTTAAAAAAATAATTTTCAATTTATCGGGGATTCTAGCCGACTCAATTGATTAAGGTTTCAAGCCCAATCAAAATCGAATGTTAGTCAAGTTGATCCAGCTCGAAGTCAAAATTGATATCAGCTCGAATCAATTTATAAACCGATTAGACAAGCTTAAGCCATGCTTGGCTGAATCTCTCGACCTCAGATCACTATCACCCCTATAAGTGACCCACGACCATGAGTATGGTGCACCCATCACACTACCTGCAAGTACGCTATTTTAGGTCACACCAAGTGGACTAGGATGCCACCTGGATAGCCCGAATCAAAGCGACCCTCTAGCACACAAATATAACTGCAATTAATAAACGCAGAAGTGCTCAACGATCACTCAAATACGCTCTTCTTAAAAATAAATCAATTCAATTCAATTCAAAAAATTAATGAGCATGAAAAGATTCGCATTTTGGAGAAATATTGAAGAGCATACATTAAAAGAACCCAGATTACAGACATGCAATGCATACACACTATTAATACCATCATGTTTATCTAAAATATAATGTCAATAACTCAACTCAAACCAACTAAAAATCAAATAAATTTTCATCAATGCAAATCGTACAATCTAAAATTGAAAACTTCAATTCCACTTTATGAAAATCTCAGCTGGAACTGATGGGATTTCAATTATTATGCAACTTACTGGATAATGTAATAATACACAGTTGTCTAAAAAGATGATGTATGTAATAACGTCTACAGAATTTCAAAAATAACATTTATTTCAGTCTTCTTTTGAAAAAAAGAGCTCTTATCTTCTGTTAAGAATGAAACTGTATGTCAAGTCTTTAGGCCGCCAGAGGAGATTAATGATGTTCCTCCCCCACATCTCTTTCAGTTCATGAAGACTCAAAAGCTTCAATTTTATTCAACTCTGGCCTAAAGACATGTTCGCAAAATAATTCAAGTTGGCACGTCTTTGATGAACAGTTTTTTCACCTGCAAAAAAATATATAGATGGGTAAACCCTCCGTGCTGCAACCATGCACATAAATAGGTTTTTTTGAATCTTTCATATGGGTTTCTGAGGTATTTCATTTCAGCTATTTCAACCAGTAATTTCTACATATATTACATCAAAACTTCTATTTATATGCTAATTTTTCAGGTTTAATAATTGTTGACGTAGGATGTGGGGATCCCAAGAAACACCAAAGAAAGAGAATTCCGGGAGACGGCGGCGCGCAAAGGGGGGCGAACCGGTTTGACAGGCGCCACGTGTTCGGCCAGGATGCATCGCAGGAACCAAGTGTTAACATCAGCCCCCCGCATTGTCAGGGCGCGAATATTTAATATGGGTCCTGGAATGCGAACCGTCGCGAAGGTGGACGCGCTGCCCAAGGCTTACAAGGATAAGATGGGGGCGGAGCCTGTCGCTTCGCATTCTATCCTTCCTGTCTGTCGAATTTCTGAAAGAAAGTGAGAGCGATGGAGAGAAACTGGAAGATCGCGTTCGGTTTCTCTAAGAAAAGAGCCGGAGCGCCGGTGACGAATGCTCCTCCGGAGAAGAAGATGCCGGAGGTAGGTGCACCTTTGGAGGTAGGAACCCCCACGACTAGGGTAGCCGGTGCCCTGGTGCAGACGTTGGAACTTCTTCAGGGTCCAGCGGGTAGTGAAGCCGCGGAAGTAGTGGAGGTCTCTGATTCGCCAGTTAAGCCACCTCCGAAAATTAAGGAGTTAAGGGAGGTGGTTTTGACGGGAGAAACAACTAGTGGAGAGAAGCTGGCACCAGGGAAGATCATGCTCAAGGATGAAGAGTTTGAGCGGTTCCTCCCTGGTGTCGGGGTCTCTGATGAAGGTAAGGGGAAACCATCCCTAGTTGTTGGCAGGTCTACTCCCCTAAGAGCCCTAACTTCTGCTCCCGAAGTTGCCCCGATTTCCGAAAAATCAAGGGGGCTATTGGGAAAAAGGTTGGTCTCAATGAGGGGCGAGTCTCCCCTCACTGCCTCTGGTACCGGAGGGTCAGAGGCGGAGAAGGTG
>JAEMOT010004233.1:226605-255801 GCA_019297695.1 Apostasia ramifera | reverse complement strand
ACTTCAAGCAGAGTACAAGCATTTAGAATACAATTCATTGCATATTATGTTATTTTAACCGAATACAAGTAATTCTGTGAGTATTCAATTAGTTTTTGTCATATTTAAAGATAATAAATGCAAGTAATTTGACTTTGATCTTGTCTATATGAAGGTATTTTAACATAATACTCTGAATACAGGTCTATTATTTGCTATATCGATGTATTTCAGTTGAAAATAGATATTTTAACATAATTACACATTTTTTTAGTAGTATATTGATCAAGGTTAAGTGAATAGGCACTTTTAGAGATTGATTCATGATATATCAATATATTTGAATTAAATAGCGATGTTTTTGCTAATATCCATTGCATTAACGTTGAATTCAGGTGGAGTACAAGTATTTACAGTACGATTCATTGCATAATAAATTACTTTAATTGAATACAAGCAATTGTGTGAGTATTCAATTAGTTTTCAATGTATTTGAAGAGAATATATGCAATTTGACTTTAATCTAATCTAAATGAAGGTATTTTAAAATAATACTCTGATTAAACGACTAATATTTGCTTTATCGATGTATTTCAATCGAAAACCGATATTTAGCGATCTATTAGAGACATTTGATTGTGTTTTAGTCTAATACCGGCAATTACACATCTTTTTAATAGTATATCAATCAAGGTTAAGCGAATAGGCACTTTTAGAGACTGATTTATGATATATTAATATATTAGAAATAAATAGCGATCTTTTTACTAATATTCATTGCGTTAACATTAAATTTAAGTGGAGTACAAGCATTTAGAGTACGATTCAACGCATAATAAGTTATTTTAACTGAATACAAGCAATTGTGTGAGTATTCCGTTAGTTGTTTATTATATTTGAAGAGAATATATGAAATTTGACTTTGATCTTCTCTGAATGAAGATGTTTTAACATAATACTCCGATTATAAGACTAATGTTTGCTATATCGATGTATTTCAATTGAAAATCGATGTTTGGCGACCTATTCGGGACATTTGATTGTGTTTTTATCTAATACCAGTAATTACACATCTTGTTAATAGTATATCGATCTAGGTTAAGCGAATAGGTACTTTTAGAGACTAATTTATGACATATCAATGAATTTGAGTTGAATAGTGATGTTTTTGCAGCTATTCATTGCATTACATTGAATTCAAGTGGAATACAAGCATTTAGGGTATGACTAATTACGTAATAAATTATTTTAACTGAATTCTAGCCATTATATGATTATTCAATCACTTTTTATTAAAATTTAAGAGAATACAAGGAATTTGACTTTGATTTTGTCTATATGAAGCATTTTAACAAAATACTTTGACTACACGATGAAAGTTTGCGATCGATGTATTTCCGTCCAAAATAGATATTTCGCTATTTATTAGTGACATTTGATTGCGTTTTAATGTAATACCGGAATTACACATCTTTTTAACATTATATCGATCAAGGTTTAGATATATCATATGAATTGAATAGTGACTTTTTTACTGATATTCATTGCATTACATTGAAGTTAAGTGGAATACAAGCATTTAGAGTATGATTCATTATATAATAAGTTATTTTAACTAAATACAAGCCATTATATGAGTATTCAATCACTTTTTGCTATATTTGAACAGAATTCAGGCAATTTGACTTTGATCTTATCTATATGAAGGCACTTGAAAATAGATATTTGACGATCTATTAGGGACATTGATTACGTTTTAATCTAATACCGGCAATTTTTAAGTTATTTTAACTGAATGCTAACCATTATATGAGTATTCAATAGGCTTAACCGTGATATATTAATATATAATCTTGTACTATAGTTTTTACTATTGTACATTTATACCTAATAGATTATCAAATATCTACATCAACGTTGATTTCACTTCATTAACATTGAATTCAAGTGGAGTTCAAATATTTAGTGTACAATTTATTGCATAACAAGTTATTTTGACTGAATACATACAATTGTGTGAGTATTAACCTAATTGTTATTGTATTTGAAGAGAATATATGTAATTTGAATTTGATCTTATCTAAATGAAGGTACTTTAACATAATACTCTAATTACACGACTAATATTTGCTATATCGATTTATTTCATTTGTAAACCGATATTTGGCAATCTATTAGAGATATTTGATTGAGTTTTAATATAATATCTACAATTACACATTTTTTTGTCAGTATATCGATAAAGTTTAAGAGAATAGCCTCTTTAAAAGATTGATTTATGACATATTAATGAATTTGAGTTGAAGAGTGATGTTTTTGCAGCTATTCATTAATTCAAGTGGAATACAAGCATTTAGAGTACGATTCATTATGTAATAAGTTATTTTACCTGAATGCTAGCCATTATATGAGTATTCAATCAGTTTTTATTATATTTGAAAAGAATACAAGTAATTTGACTTTGATCTTGTCTATATGAAGGTATTTTAACATAATACTCTGAATTCAAGACATTATTTGCTATATTGATGTATTTCAATTGAAAATAGATATTTGGCGATCTATTAGGGACACTTGATTGTGTTTTTATCTAATACCGATAATTACACATCTTTTTAATAGTATATCGATCAAGTTTAAGCGAATGAGCACTTTAGAGACTGATTTTCATAGTATAGCGATGTTTTTACTGATATTCATTGCATTAACGTTGAATTCAAGTGGAGTACAAGCATTTAGAGTACGATTCATTGCATAATAAGTTAATTTTAACTGAATATAAGTAATTCTGTGAGAATTCAATTAGTTTTTATTTTATTTGAAGAGAATATATATAATGTTACTTTAATCTTGTCTATATGAAGGTATTTTAACATAATAATCTGAATACACAATAAATATTTGCTATATTCATGTATTGCAATCGAAAACCGATATTTGATGATCTATTAGGGATATTTGATTGCGTTTTAATCTAATACCGGCAATTACACATTTTTTTATTAGTATATCGATCAAGTTTAAGCGAATGAGCACTTCTAGAGACTGACTTTTGATATATCATTATATTTGAATTGAATAACGACATTTTTACTTATCTTCATTGCATTAACGTTGAATTCACATAGAGTATAAGCATGTAGAGTACAATTTATTGCATAATAAGTTATTTTAACTGAATACAAGCAATTGTTTGATAATTCATTTGTTAGTATATCGATTAATTTAAAGAGAATAGCCTCTTTCATAGATTCATTTATGACATATCAATAAATTTAAGTTGAATAGTTGTAGCTATTCAATTTATTACATTGAATTCAAGTGGAGTACAAGTATTTAGAGTACGATTCATTGTATAATAAGTTATTTTAATTGAATACAAGCTATTGTGTAAGTATTCAATTAGTTTTTATTGTATTTGAAGAGAACATTTGTAATTTGACTTTGATACCGTCTATATGAATGTATTTTAACATAATACTCTGATTACATACTAATGTTTACTATATTGATGTATTTCAATTGAAAATCGATATTTGGAAATCTATTCGGTGCAATTGATTTAGTTTTAATGTATTACCAATAATTACACATATTTTTATCAGTATATCGATCAATTTTAGGAGAATTGGCTCTTTTAGAGACTAATTTATGACATATAAATGAATTTGAATTGTATATTATTGTTTTTGCAGCTATTCATAACATTACGTTGAATTTAAGTGGAATACAAGTATTTAAAGTACGATTTATTATATAACAAGTTATTTTAACTAAATGCGAGCCATTATATGAGTATTCAATAACTTTTTTTCTATTTGAAGAGAATACAAGCAATTTAATTTTGATCTTGTATATATGATGCCATTTTAATATAATACTTTGATTACACGACTAATATTTGCTATTTTGATGTATTTTCACCGCAAATAGATATTTGGCAACCTATTAGTGATATTTTATTGTGTTTTAATGTAATACCGATAATTACAATCTTTTTAATAGTATATCAATCAAGTTCAAACGAAGGGGGACTTTTAGAGACTAATTTATGAAATATTAATATATTTGAATTGAATACTGATATTTTTATTGATATTCATTGCATTTCGTAGAACTCAAGTGAAATACAAGCATTTATTAGAGTATGATTTAATACATAATCAGTTATTTTAACTGAATGCTAACCATTATATAAGTATTCAATCACTTTTTATTATATTTGAATAGAAAACAAGTAATTTGACTTTAATCTTATCTATATGAAGGCATTTTAATGTAATACTTTGAATACACGACTATTATTTGCTATATCGATGTATTTCAGTTGAAAATAGATATTTTGTGATCTATTAGGGACATTGAATTATGTTTTAATCTAACACCGGCCATTACACATCTTTTTAATAGTATATCGATCAATAATAAGCGAATAGGCACTTTTAGAGGCTGATTTATGATATATCAATATATTTGAATTGAATAGCGATGTTTTTACTGATATTTATTGCATTAACGTTGAATTCAAGCGGAGTAGAAGCATTTAGAGTACGATTCATTGCATAATATGTTATTTTAACTGAATACAAGCAATTGTGTGAGTATCAATTAGTTTTTATTGTATTTGAAGAGAATATTTGCAATTTGATTTTGATCTTGTCTATATGAAGGTATTTCAATATAATACTCTGAATACACAACTAACGTTTGCTATATTTATGTATTTCAATAGAAAAATGATATTTGGCAATCTATTAGGGACATTTGATTATGTTTTTATGTAATACCTACAATTACATTTTTTTGTGAGTATATCGATCAATTTTAAGAGTATAGGCTCCTTTAGAGACCGATTTATGACATATGAATGAATTTGAGTTTATTATAATTAAAGAGAATACAAGCAATTTGTCATTGATCTTGTCTATCTGAAGGTATTTTAATATAATACTTTGATTACATGACTAATGTTTGTTATATCAATGTATTTTCACCGAAAATAGATATTTAGCGATCTATTTGTGACATTTGATTGCGTTTTAATCAAGTACCAGCAACACATCTTTTTAATGGTATATCGATCAAGGAAATAGGCACTTTTAGAGACTTGTTTATGATATATCAATATATTTGAAATGAATAGCGACATTTTTACTGATATTCATTGCATTAACGTTGAATTCAAGAAAAGTATAAGCATGTAGAGTACGATTCCATGCATAATAAGTTATTTTAACTAAATAGAAGCAATTGTGTGAGTAGTCAATTAGTTTTTATTGTATTTGATGAGAATAAATGCAATTTGACTTTGATCTTGTTTATATGAAGATATTTTAACATAATACTCTGATTACACAACTAACGTTTGCTATATTGATGCATTTCAATCGAAAACTGATATTTGGCAATCTATTAGGAACATTTGCTTGAGTTTTAGAGTAATACCTATAATTACATATTTTTTTGTCAGTATATCGATCAATTTTAAGAGAATAGGCTCTTTAAAGACTGATTTATGACATATGAATGAATTTGAGTTGAATGGTAATGTTTTTTTAGCTATTCATTGCATTACGTTGAATTCAAGTGGAATACAAGCATTTATAGTACGATTTATTACATAATAAATTATTTTAGCTGAATGCTAACCATTATATGAGTATTCAATCACTTTTTATTATATTGAAGAGAATACAAGTAATTTGACTTTGATCTTGTCTATATGAAGGCATTTTAATATAATACTTTGATTACACGATTAAAGTTTTCTATATCGATGTATTTCCGCTAAAAATAAATATTTGGCGATCTATTAGTGACATTTGATTGTGTTTTATTGTAATACCAACAATTAGACATCTTTTTAATAGTTTATCGATCAAGTTTAAGCGAAGGGAATATATTGTACTTGAAGAGAATATATGCAATTTATCTTTGATCTTATTTATTTGAAGGTATTTTAATATAATACTCTTATTACACAACTAGTGTTTTCTATATTGAAGTTTTTCAATTGAAAATCGATATTTGGCAATCTATTAGGGACATTTGATTAGTTTTAATGTAATGACTATAATTACACATCTTTTTATCGGTGTATAGATAAATTTTAAGAGAATTGCCTCTTTTAGAGACTGATTTATGACATATTAATAATTTAAGTTGAATAGTGATATTTTACCGCTATTCATTATATTCATTGAATTTAAGTGAAATACAAGCATTTAGAACACGATTCATTATGGAATAAATTTTTTTAACTGAATGCTTGCCATCATATGCGTATTTAATCACTTTTTATTATATTTCAAGATGATACAAGCAATTCGAATTTGATATTGTCTATATTTTGGCATTTTAACATAAACTCTGAATACACGACTATTATTTGCTATATCAAAGTATTTCTGTTGAAAATAGATATTTGGCGATCTATTAGGGACATTTGATTATGTTTTAATCTAATACCAATAATTACCCATCTTTTTAATAGTTTATCGATCATGGTTAAGCGAATAGGCACTTTTAGAGACTGATTTATGTTATATCAATATATTTGAATTGAATAGCGACGTTTGTACTTGTATTCATTATATTAACCTTGAATTCTAGTGCAATACTAGTATCTAGACTGCGATTCATTGCATAATTAGTTATTTTAACTGAATACAAGCAATTTTGAGAGTATTCAATTAATTTTTATTATATTTAAAGAGAATATATGCAATTTGACTTTGATCTTATCTATATGAAAGTATTTTAATATAATACTCTGATTACACAACTAATGTTTTCTATATTGATGTATTTCAATTGAAAACTGATATTTGGCAATCTATTAGGGATATTTGATTGAGTTTTTATGTAATACCTACAATTACATATTTTATTGTCAGTATATTAATAAATATTAAGAGAATAACTTCCTTTAGAGACTAATTTATAACATATCAATGAATTTCAGTTGAATAGTGATATTTTTGTAGCTAGTCAGTGCTAAATTCAAGTGGAATATAAGCATTTAGAGTACGATTCATTACGTAATAAATTATTTTAACTGAATGCTAGCCATCATATGAGTATTCAATTATTTTTTATTATATTTAAAGATAATACAAGCAATTTGATTTTAATCTTGTCTATATTAAGGCATTTTAACATAAACTCTGAATACAAAGTTGAAAATAAATATTTGGCGATCTATTAGTGACATTTGATTGCATTTTAATGTAATACCTGCTATTACACATCTTTTTAATAGTATATCGATCAAATTTATGTGAAGGGACACGTTTAGAGACTGATTTATAAAATATTAATATATTTGAATTGACTGTTTTTACTGATATTCATTGCATTACGTTGAATTCAAGTGGAATACAAAAATTTAGAGTATCATTCATTACATAACAAGTTATTTTAACTGAATGCCAGCCATTATATGAGTATTCATTCAATTTTTGTTATTTTTGAAAAAAATATAAGTAATTTGACTTTGATCTTATCTATATAAAGGCTTTTTTAACATAATGCTCTGAATACACAACTATTATTTACTATATCGATGTATTTCAGTTGAAAAAAGATATTTGTGATCTATTAGGGACACATCTTTTTAATAGTATACCGATCAAGAATAAGCGAATATACACTTTTAGAGGCTGATTAATGATGTATCAATATATTTTAATTGAATAGCGATATTTTTACTGATGTTCATTGCATTAACATTGAATTCAAGCGGAGTACAAGCATTTAGAGTACGATTCGTTACATAATATGTTATTTTAATTGAATACAAGCAATTGTGTGAGTATACATTTAGTTTTTATTATATTTCAAGAGAATATTTGCAATTTTACTTTAATTTTGTCTATATGAAGATATTTCAACATAATACTCTAATTACACAACTATTGTTTGCTATATTTATGTATTTCAAACGAAAATTGATATTTGACGATCTATTAGGGATATTTGATTGAGTTTTAATGTAATACTTACAATTACACATCTATTTATCAGAGTATCATTCATTACATAATAAGTTATTTTAACTAAATACTAGTCATTGTATGAGTATTCAATAACTTTTTATTTTATTTGAAGAGAATACAAGCAATTTGACTTTGATCTTGTATATATGATGCCATTTTAATATAATACTTTGATTACACAACTAATGTTTGCTGTTTCGATGTATTTCCACCGCAAATAGATATTTGGCAATCTATTAGTGATATTTTATTGTGTTTTAATGTAATACCGATAATTATAATCTTTTTAATAGTATATCAATCAAGTTCAAATGAAGGGGGACTTTTAGAGACTAATTTGTGAAATATTAATATATTTGAATTGAATACTGATATTTTTATTGATATTCATTGCATTTCGTAGAACTCAAGTGAAATACAAGCATTTATTAGAGTATGATTTAATACATAATCAGTTATTTTAACTGAATGCTAACCATTATATAAGTATTCAATCACTTTTTATTATATTTGAATAGAAAACAAGTAATTTGACTTTAATCTTATCTATATGAAGACATTTTAATGTAATACTCTGAATACACGACTATTATTTGCTATATCGATGTATTTTAGTTGAAAATAGATATTTTGTGATCTATTAGGGACATTGAATTATATTTTAATCTAACACCGGCCATTACACATCTTTTTAAGAGTATATCGATCAATAATAAGTGAATAGGCACTTTTAGAGGC
This sequence comes from Apostasia ramifera, assembly GCA_019297695.1. Taxonomy (NCBI): domain Eukaryota; kingdom Viridiplantae; phylum Streptophyta; class Magnoliopsida; order Asparagales; family Orchidaceae; genus Apostasia; species Apostasia ramifera. The sequence continues at coordinate 247,087 of JAEMOT010004233.1, read as the reverse complement.
TGATTTATGATATATCAATATATTTGAATTGAATAGCGATATTTTTACTGATATTCATTGCATTAACGTTGAATTCAAGCGGAGTAGAAGCATTTAGAGTACGATTCATTGCATAATATGTTATTTTAACTGAATACAAGCAATTGTGTGAGTATCAATTAGTTTTTATTGTATTTGAAGAGAATATTTACAATTTGATTTTGATCTTGTCTATATGAAGGTATTTCAATATAATACTCTGAATACACAACTAACGTTTGCTATATTTATGTATTTTAATAGAAAATTGATATTTGGCAATCTATTAGGGACATTTGATTATGTTTTTATGTAATACCTACAATTACATTTTTTTTGTGAGTATATCGATCAATTTTAAGAGTATAGGCTTCTTTAGAGACCGATTTATGACATATGAATGAATTTGAGTTTATTATAATTTAAGAGAATACAAGCAATTTGTCATTGATCTTGTCTATCTGAAGGTATTTTAATATAATACTTTGATTACATCACTAATGTTTGTTATATCAATGTATTTTCACCGAAAATAGATATTTAGCGATCTATTTGTGACATTTGATTGCGTTTTAATCAAATACCAGCAACACATCTTTTTAATGGTATATCGATCAAGGATAAGCAAATAGGCATTTTTAGAGACTAGTTTATGATATATCAATATATTTGAAATAAATAGCGACGTTTTTACTGATATTCATTGCATTAACATTGAATTCAAGAAAAGTATAAGCATGTAGAGTACGATTCCATGCATAATAAGTTATTTTAACTAAATAGAAGCAATTGTGTGAGTAGTCAATTAGTTTTTATTGTATTTGATGAGAATAAATGCAATTTGACTTTGATCTTGTTTATATGAAGATATTTTAACATAATACTCTGATTACACAACTAACGTTTGCTATATTGATGTATTTCAATCGAAAATTGATATTTGACAATCTATTAGGAATATTTGCTTGAGTTTTAATGTAATACCTATAATTATATTTTTGTTTGTCAGTATATCGATTAATTTTAAGAGAATAGGCTCTTTAAAGACTGATTTATGACATATGAAAGAATTTGAGTTGAATGGTGATGTTTTTTTAGCTATTCATTGCATTACGTTGAATTCAAGTGAAATACAAGCATTTAGAGTACGATTTATTACATAATAAATTATTTTAGCTGAATGCAAACCATTATATGAGTATTCAATTACTTTTTATTATATTTGAAGAGAATACAAGTAATTTGACTTTGATCTTGTCTATATGAAGGCATTTTAATATAATACTTTGATTACACGATTAAAGTTTTCTATATCGATGTATTTCCGCTAAAAATAAATATTTGGCGATCTATTAGTGACATTTGATTGTGTTTTATTGTAATACCAACAATTAGACATCTTTTTAATAGTTTATCGATCAAGTTTAAGCGAAGGGAATATATTGTACTTGAAGAGAATATATGCAATTTATCTTTGATCTTATTTATTTGAAGGTATTTTAATATAATAATCTTATTATACAACTAGTGTTTTCTATATTGAAGTTTTTCAATTGAAAATCGATATTTGGCAATCTATTAGGGATATTTGATTAGTTTTAATGTAATGACTATAATTACACATCTTTTTATCAGTGTATAGATAAATTTTAAGAGAATTGCCTCTTTTAGAGACTGATTTATGACATATTAATAATTTGAGTTTAATAGTGATATTTTACCGCTATTCATTGTATTCATTGAATTTAAGTGAAATACAAGCATTTAGAACACGATTCATTATGGAATAAATTTTTTTAACTGAATGCTTGCCATCATATGCGTATTTAATCACTTTTTATTATATTTCAAGATGATACAAGCAATTCGAATTTGATATTGTCTATATTTTGGCATTTTAACATAAACTCTGAATACACGACTATTATTTGCTATATCAAAGTATTTCTGTTGAAAATAGATATTTGGCGATCTATTAGGGACATTTGATTATGTTTTAATCTAATACCAATAATTACCCATCTTTTTAATAGTTTATCGATCATGGTTAAGCGAATAGGCACTTTTAGAGACTGATTTATGTTATATCAATATATTTGAATTGAATAGCGACGTTTGTACTTGTATTCATTATATTAACCTTGAATTCTAGTGCAATACTAGTATCTAGACTGCGATTCATTGCATAATAAGTTATTTTAACTGAATACAAGCAATTTTGAGAGTATTCAATTAATTTTTATTGTATTTAAAGAGAATATATGCAATTTGACTTTGATCTTATCTATATGAAAGTATTTTAATATAATACTCTGATTACACAACTAATGTTTTCTATATTGATGTATTTCAATTGAAAACTGATATTTGGCAATCTATTAGGGACATTTGATTGAGTTTTTATGTAATACCTACAATTACATATTTTATTGTTAGTATATTAATAAATGTTAAGAGAATAACTTCTTTTAGAGACTAATTTATAATATATCAATGAATTTCAATTGAATAGTGATGTTTTTGTAGCTAGTCAGTGCTAAATTCAAGTGGAATATAAGCATTTAGAGTACGATTCATTACGTAATAAATTATTTTAACTAAATGCTAGCCATCATATTAGTATTCAATTATTTTTTATTATATTTAAACATAACATCAAGATAGCATTGCGTCCTCTAAAATATATCTGTAGGATCAAGTATGATGTTTAGAGCGAGGGTGAATAAACATAAGGGCCCTTGAAGTTTACTCGACTTGCCATGCAAGTCTATAATGTTGAAAACATATCGGACAGGTCCCAAAACTTATTATATAGGTCATTGTTGTCCTTAATATTTATAAAAAGCTTCCAATAATGTCCAATTAAATGTTTTCCATGAAAAATTCTGTTAAATCAAAATTTTAATTAAGAAATTATAAATTTTTTTAATATGAAATTATAATTATACCCCTGGACTCCCGCGCGGGGCTGCGAGCTGTGGAGACCCGCGAGCGGACGCAGGCGCGCGCGGCGATGCGCTTGGACTCCGGCGTTGTGTGTTGTCGACCGCCTGTGTCCGGATGCCGGTGCGGCAGGCAACTGGAAATATGGAAGGATAAAAAGGGTATTTTCATGATTTTAACAGCGTTTAAAGGATACCTTCACAGAAGGACCACAATAATCTATACAAGAAGTTTTGGAAATTTGTCTAACATATTTTCAAAATTTTGGACCTGCGTGGCAAGTCGAATAAACCTTAGGGGCCTAAGTGGAATTACCCCTAAATATAATTAAAAGTTTTAAATTTAATTTACCTAATATAAAGGGTTATGCAATAAATGAAAAAAAAAGATAATACAAGCGGAAGCAAATATAAGTACAAATAAGAAGAAAATATCATATCTACAATGAACACATGATATAACGTGATTCGGCTCAAACACAAGCCTAATCCACCCAACCTTGATCAGAAAAATCTCACTATAACATACTCGTTAGTTTAAATGAAGAAGCCCGTACACAAATCCTCCTCTATCTACTCACTAGACCCCTTCATCATTTTTAAGTGAGGGCACACTCACTCATCTACTCACTAGACCCCCTCTTCACACACAGTAAAGGCAAAAAGAAAAATCACTCACTCTTCTTTTTTATGATTGAATCTTGAGAGTTAGAAAAAGAGTGAATAAATAACTTGAGCACTTGAGTCCAAGTTACACCTAAATCTTCTTGAATGCTTGATTAAACCTCCAGTTGAATACTTTCTCACTTTTTAGAATAGCAGAGAATAAAGATGATTGTTGTGAGCAATTAAAGAGTTCAATGAGCCAAAAGAGATACCCCAACATTCCCTTTTTTAATATAATGAGTGCTTCAATGGTTAGAAAAATGGGCTGGAAAAGACTTGGAGGTCAATCTTAAGTCAACCCCCAACTAACCGTTGGAGAAATAAAATAGGCCAATGGTGAGCTTCAAGGTTAATCGCAGGTCGACCTCACTACTGAGGTCACCTCCAGGTCAACCTCACTACTGAAATCACCTCCAGATTGACCTAAAAAAATCTCCTAAGATGGCTAAAGTTTCTATTAAAGGTCGCTGCTGAAGATCAACCTCAGTACTCACTACGACCACCACATATTTAAAAGAATTTCAACTTTTTAATAAATTTTAAGATTATCTAATTAATATGCATAAGATTCTAAGTGCTCAAACTCGCATCCAAACTATTGTAGTAATCAAGATCAATCTCACAAAAATTATACTCTCAAATAAAAATAAAAGTGCAATAATAAAATTTGCTCTACTTAATCTTAAATGCTTGAACACTTCTCCCCAATTTAATTTGATCTTAATTTTAGCACAAATAAATATTTCTAATTATTTAATTTTGATCACAATTGAGATGTAATTTTAATAAATTTGTGATTAAAAATACTTAAATAATTTTGTTAGTACAAATTAACTTAAATATATTGCCAAATATCAAAATATCAATATTACTCAAAGAGAGGAACCAATAATATCTTCTAACTGTCACATAATTTTTATTATTTTGTTGAAATAGCTTAATCTAAAAAATGAATTATCATCAAAGAATAAGTATTCAACAAAATTAACACTTGATTTCATCAAATAATTGCACAATTACTTATAACATGTTATTTTAGAGTGAACTACTAGGTAATATTAACTATTCAATTGAATTATCTCAATATATTATCTAATACAGGTCTAAATGCTTAATATTTGTTGAACAATATTTATATAAAAACACTTATCGCATAATAGCATTATAAATGATACATCATAGTTAGTTAAATTACATTGATATAACATCTAACTATTATATAATTGTGTTTATTTAATTGAAATAGCTTGATTTAGAGTGATTTGTCATTAAATAGTAATTATTAAGTAAAATTACGATTTGATACCATCATATAGTGGCATAATTACCTATGTTCAATAAATGTGGAATGAATTCTGATCTAATTACAAGTATTTAGTCGAATTAGTGCGATATATCATTAAATAAATATACAAATGCTTATATTTAGTTAAAGCATATTGATATAGAAGGAATTAACATTGAATAGCATGTATTTTATAGAATTTTGTAATATATCACCAAATTCATGAATAATTATTTTCATTTAGTAGAAATAGTTTAATATAGATTGAATCATTATCAAATAGCATCTACTCAATCAAACAACCAAATAATATCATCTTATAGCTACAGAATTACCTATAATTAATTAATTTAAAATGAATTCTTGTACAATAGAAATATTCAATTGAGTTATCTCGATATGTTATCGTATAGAATTATAAAAGCTAATATTTTATTTAAATACTTTGATATTGGTGGAGTTATCCCCTAATATATACAATGTATTTTTATCAAGGTCAAAATGCTAATATTACTTGAAAAATATTGATATAAAAAATTATCATTTAATAGTAAGTAATTAATTTAATTATAATGAAATAACATCTAATTGTGGAAAATTATTTAGGAAAATTATTGTGACGCCCGTGACCGAATAGGGTGGGGAATGATCACTAAGTAAAGTCCTAAAAGAAAGGAATCACAGAGTCAAAATGCATCTCCTAGCAGGCTTCTAGGCTGAATAATGAGTGACGAGAAGGACACAAAAATGAATCATCCCATATCGAAAAGAGAGAAAAATTCTAGGTTGTATAAGTAGATAATGTGATTTCAAATAGTAGAGGCAACTTTTGGAGCAAAATCGTAAAACTAATGATGAAAAACTCCATAGTTAAGCGTGTTTGAGCTGGAGTAGTACTGGATGGGTGACCTCCCCGAAAGTGTTCAAGTCACGCAGTTTTTCTAAAGCTAAAGCGGACAATACCTCTATATTGAGATCACGGGATATCATCGAATATTTGTGTAATTATTTATATTCAATTAATGTGCAGCAAATTCTTATCTAATAATAAGATTTCAGTCGAATCATCTCGATATTTATTCTAATAAACATGTAAATACTTACATTTAGTAAACATGTCTTCATATAAAGAGAATTATCATTTAAATGTATGTATTTTATTGAATTACCATAATATATCATCTAATTTCTATATAAGTATCCTTATTTAATTAAAATTACGTAATATAAAATGAACTTTTTCATCAAATAGCAATCATTTAAAGGAATTAACTCTTTAAATAATCTGATAGGCACAAAATTACTAATAGTCAGTAAATTTAAATAAATTCTAGTAAAATAATATTTATTCAATTTACTTATTTAAATATATGATGTGAGAGATGTATAAATGCTAATATTTAATTAAAATACAAGAATTATATTTTGATAGTAAGTATTTTACTAAATTACTAAGATAAATCGTTTAATTGTCATATAATTATTTTTATTTTGTTAAAATATCTTAATCTAGCCAATAAATTATCATTAAAGAACAAGTATCTGGTGAAATTAACTCTTGAGTTTATCTAATAAATGCACAAATTGCTTATGATATGTTAATTTGGAGCAAATGTTTTGTAATATTAACTATTCAATTGATATTTCTTGATATATTATTTAATAAAGTCTAAATGCTAATATTTACTTAAAAAATATTTGGAAACACGTATCTTTTAATAGAATGTAATTAGCCCAATTACCTTGATATATTAGATAATTATAGTATAATTGCCTTTATCAAATTAAAATTATTTAACATAGAGTGAACTATCTAATTATCACTTATTTAGGGAAATTATAATTTGATATCATCATATAGTTTGTCAATTACCTTTATTTAATTAATGTAGAATAGATTCTCATCTAATTACAAGTATTCGACCGAATTAGTGTGATATATCATGAAATAAATATTGTTCAAATGCTTATATTTAGTTAAAGTATGTTGAAATTAAAAAAAATTTATCATCGAGTAATATGTTTTTATCTAATTCTTGCATAATTATCTTCATTTTGTAGAAATAGTTTAATATAATGTGAATCATCGTCAAATAATAATTATTTAACAAAGCTGCCTCTTTATTGAAATAGCTTAATTAATTAGGAGTTAATTATCATCAAAGGTTAAGTATTTTGCGAAATTGAACTTAATGTCTTCTTATTGTTTCACGATTATCTATAATTAATTAATTGCGAATGAATTTTTGAGTTATAATAACTATTTCATTAAATTATAATGATATATTGCCAACTAAATATCTAAAAACTAGTATTCAAATGAAATATATTAAATACTTATTGCCTTGTAGCATGTATTTTACTGAATTGTAATAATATATCCAGTAATATCAAGATAATTGTGTTTATTTAACAAAAATAACTTAACTTAGTGTGAAATATGAAGCATTTGTACATCAATTAATTGTCATTAAATAAAGTCAATTATACTAAAGGAGCGTTTGGCTCAGTGTTATCTCAATGTCAATATTATTTAGATGTCATGTTATCTAAATGTCATTGTTATTCATCAATGGACATTTGTTTGGTTTAATATTATGATATTAAAAAATATCAATGCTATTCAAATTATTTTTATTTAGTTGAAAGTTATTGACATTATAATGACAAATTGATGGTGTTATCTTGAGATATCGCCCGATTTGGGGTGACATCTAGATGCCAGCGTATAATAATATTTTTGTAATTAATTATAATATTATTTAAAGATGTCATTAAACCAAATAATTACTTTCTAAAAATAACATAATATAATATTGAGATAACACTGAACCAAATGCCCCCTAAATCTAATGCAAGCATTTGTATATTTATTCGATGATATATAACAATCAAGTTCATATGCATTAGAGCTAATCTTCCTGATAATTTGATAAGATCTTATCTTCTTTGCAGTAAGTTTTTTAGATTTTCTATGAGAAAATCTAAATGAATTTACATGAACCATTACATAATCTCCTATAGAAAACTCCACTACTCGTCTATGTGAATCTGCAATACTTTTGTATTTAACATGATTTAAAGCCAATTTTTGCCTAATCTCCTCATGTAGATCATGTATATGCTGTGCAAAAGATAATGCAAACTCACTAGTCCTATATGACATAAGTAATTCTATAAGGTCTATAGGTTTTCTAGGCTTATAACCTGTAACTATCATGAAAGGACCCATACCAGTCGACTTATTGACCGAGTTATTATAAGCAAACTCAGCCGTGGGTAACATCAAATCCCAACTAAAAGTATAATCACCAACCAGACATCAAAGTAAGTCTCCTAAGCTCCGATTAATAACTTCCGTTTGCCCATCCGTCTGTGGGGGCAGTGGAAAATAGAAGCTTAGTACCCATTTTCTTCCATAGCGTCTTCCAAAAGTAACTTACAAACCGGGTATCACGATCGGATACCATAGTTTTTGGAAGTCCATGGAGACGGATAATCTCACGAAAGAAGAGTGATGCTACATGTGAAGCATCCGAAGTCTTAGAGCATGGGATGAAATGTGTCATTTTCGAGAACCGATCTACCACTACGAGGATTGAATCATGTCCTCGCACAGTACGTGGTAATCCTAGCATAAAATCCATGCTCAGATCTTCCCATGGCTTGTGAGGTATTGGCAACGGCGTATAAGGTCCTGCTCTCTTGTATGAGCTCTTGGCCGTTTGACAAACCCTATAGTGGGAAACAACACGAGCCACATCTCGCCTAAGACTTGGCCAATAGAAATGATCCTGAACCATGGCCATAGTCTTGTCCCTTCCAAAGTGCCCTGCCAGTCCTCCAAAGTGAATCTCATGGATCAGATAATCTTGGAGTGAGGACTGGGGTACACACAACCTAGTGCCCTTAAATAAGTGACCATCTTTTAGTAGATAGTCAGGATTTCTTGTAGTTGGATCCTTCGATAGACTGGTGAAAATCTCTCCAAAATCTGGGCAATTAGGATAATCAGAGGATAACCACTCAAACCCTGTTACTTGCACACTCATCATGTGCAATAACACTGCCATTCTACTAAGTGCATCTGCGAGCTTATTTTCAACTCTAGATCTGTGTTTGAGTACAAACATATACCCCTAGAGGAACTCAACCCATTTAGCATGTCTAGCACTTAGCTTTTTCTGAGCACCCAGGTATTTCAGTGCCTGATGATCAGAGTATAAAATAAATTCTTTAGGCAGGAGATAGTGTCTCCAATACCTCAGAGATTGCACGATAGCATAAAACTCACTATCATACGTAGAGTATCGTTGCCTAGTTTCGTTAAACTTTTCACTAAAGAAGGAAATATGATGTCCTTCCTGTCTAAGGACTCCTCCGATACCTACACCTGAAGCATCATAGGCTACTTCAAAGACTTTTGCAAAATCAGGTAACCTAAGCACAAGTGCTTTTGTCAACCTAACTTTTAAAGTCTCGAAGGCCTTAGTTGCAACATCCGTCCACTTAAACTCCTCTTTCTTTAAGCAGTTAGTGATGGGAGCAGTGATAGTGCTGAACCCTTGTATAAAGCGGCGATAGAACATCGCTAACCCATGAAAACTTCGTACTTCTGTTAGTGAAGTAGGCACAGGCCATTATTGAATGGCTCTAATCTTTTCTGGGTCTGCAGAGACCCCCTTTTCAGATACTACAAAACCAAGGAACACTACAGACGGTGTCATAAAGGAGCACTTCTTTAAATTGATATACATCTTTTCTCGTCTAAGTACATCCATGACCTGACGTAGGTGGGATTGGTGGTCAGATCTGGACCTACTGTATATCAGAATGTCGTCAAAGTAGACAACTAAGAATGCTCCCAAGAATGGCTTAAACATGTGTGTCATCACCCTCATAAATGTACTCGAGGCATTCGATAACCCGAAGGGCATGACTAGCCATTTGTAAAGACCTTCCTTGGTCTTGAAAGCGGTTTTCCACTCATCACCTTCTCGCATACGAATCTGGTGATAACTGCTCCTCAAGTCTATCTTAGAGAATATGACAGCTCCAACCATCATATCGAGCATATCATCAAGTCTGGGAATAGGAAATCTATACTTGATGGTAATCTTATTAATTGCTTGACTGTCTACGCACATGCGCCAACTCCCATCTTTCTTAGGAGTAAGTAATACTGGGATGGCACATGGGGACAAACTCTCTCGGATGAACCCTTTCCTAAGTAACTCATCCACTTGTCTCATGAGCTCTGCATGCTCAATTGGGTTCATACGGTAATGTGGTAAGCTGGGGAGTGTTGAACTTGGTATTAAATCGATAGCATGCTGAATATCCCTTAATGGGGGGAGCTCATCAGGCAGTTCCTCAGGACATAGGTCCTAATATTCAGACAACAAACTCTATACTTCCTCTGGAATGCAGTCATCAGAGGGGACATCTTTCTTCTCATGCACCACTAAGGCATACGAAATCGCTTTCTTTCTAATTTCTTGCTCAAATTTATGTGAACTAAGTATGTGAAGAAATTTCTTTTGCTCTAAAGGTGCAGATGATTCTTTAGCCTTTAATTTCAAAGGCTCCTTAGATTTTCCAGGATTCAGTTTCATCTTCTTTCTCTTAAAGATGAAAACATAAGTATTCGATTGGCCATAATGAATTACATCCTGATCGTATAGCCACGGTCTACCAAGTAATACTTGAGCGATATTCATAGGCAGAACATCACACCAAATTTTCTCAGAATATGTTCCCAACTGAATAGGAACTAAACACCTCTGGGTCATAGGGATCATGGTCTCATCAACCATACGACTTTATAAGGTTGTGGGTGAGCTTCTGCCTTAAGATTCATTCGCGCAATGGCAGACGTTGCTAAAACATTCATGCAGCTACCGCTATTGATAATTAACTTGCAGTATATATCTTCACATTTAAAGTACATGTGGAAAATAACGGTGCGCCTCCAATCGGGGTCGACTTTAGGTGTGACAATGATGCACCTCATCACTGCTAATTGAGAAGACCCTGTGTCTTCCTCAACTACACTAGCGACCTCTTCCATAGGATCAACGTCATCTTCTTCGATGCTATCCTCTATCTCTTTCTCAATCTCAGCTTCAGTCCTATGACTGAGAAATAGTGTTCGCTGTGGGCATTGACTTATATAATGTCCAGTTTTGCCACACACAAAACACGTAATATCATTGGGCTTCGAGGCAGACGTGCTCCCAGTCATTGGTTTCTTACCTTTATCAGTAGTAATAGCAGTACTACCACTCTTAAATTCAAATGGAATCTGACCGGATTTTTTGGTGAATTCTCCAGTGTTAGCCCCAACCTTTCTCGCCGTCGTGGCTTTCATGTACTATTCTATATCAACAGCACACTGAAAAGCCTCCTCCAAAGTATAGACTTGTCGCGTTAATATATCTCTCTTGATATCAGCCCTTAATCCAGCTCTAAATCGGGCAATGGTATATTGTTCATCTTCTTGGAGGTCACATCGAACCAGCAAGTCATCGAACTGGCTCATGTAGTCAGTGACACTCAAAGAACCTTGCCTCAAATGAGCTAATTTATCCATGAGTCTATTTTGAAAGGAGTATGGGAAATATTTGGCCTTAAGGAGCTCTTTCATCTCCTCCCATAAAGAAACAACAGGCTGACCATTTCTATACCCTTGCTTTTCTAGATTGACCCAGTAAATTTTAGCATGACCTACCAGCTTCATCTTAGCAAATCGAACCCTACTCAGGTCAGACATCGGCTGCCAGTCAAAAAACTGGTCCATGTCGATAACCCAATCAGTGAAAACTTTAGGGTCAAGTCGACCATCAAAAGTGGGTGGGTCAACCTTAACCCTACGGGTTAGGTCAACTTCAGGGTCACGCTCAGGACGTCGTGCATCTCCAGTCTCACGCTCATAGCGTCGAGGCCTAGGCTCAGGATAACGATCCTGGCGATATGGTGATTGCCGAGCAGGTATCCGCAGAGACTCTCTTTGATATGGGTTACAAGCCCGATAAGGAGCATCGTATCCATATTATAATCTACCTCCTACACCTTGGTGAGGATACGCCTCTCATAGAGGTCCTATGCATCGAGTCTGACGTCTAGTAAGATGATAAAAATTATCACTTTCGTAGAATGGATCATCATCTAGGAGGTCAGGTTCTGGTGTTGCCCTAGGAGGTGGGACAACCATCTGAGGTGGATGGCTTTGTGAAGCCCCAACGTGTTCTTCAGTAACACGTGATATTTAAGAGGGAGTGGCTTTACTAACTTTAAGGGCTGCTACTTCATTCGTTAAATTTTTAACTTGTTCTTGAAGCTGCAGTATGAGATCACGAGGAGTATTCCCGATCTTATCATCTCGAAAATGTAGGCCACTACGAGTTGATATGATAGACTAAATGCAAACTAAAATGAAAAACAAAATGCAAACCTAAGCACCAACCTATAATGAACCTAAGATGAACCTAAGATGAATCTAGGCTCTGATACCAAGCTGATGTCGCGCAGGGTCGCTAAAGCGATTCACACGACCAATAAAGATACGTGCCTAGGTAATAATGCAGTTTAAACCATAATCATGATAGTTGAATTAAAGACCATGAATGCAATATTTTACTTATTAATTTGAGGAGATTAAACTAAGTTGAAATAAAATTATACTATCTAGCAACAACCACGTATTCACATAAACTTTAATGAATTTTCTAAAGCAAATTACAATGCTCTGAGCAACTTCAGCGAAATTTAAGCAATTTGAAAAATAAGAAACTATTATATTAATATAGATTAACCTTCAAATATTAAATTTATTTCCTTAATTTTAGGAATCAAATAGTTAGCAATTTGTCAAATTTGTTCCCTGGATTTCCACAAACAGAGAAAGAAACCCAAACTCCATGATATTTCTAACTTAAGCATTAACAATAAATTAGGTTAACAGAACATGAAATAGAACTGAACATGAAATTAAAAGAACCTATTTGGACCAACGTACAAACAAGGAAATAGAACTGAACTGAACAGAGCTGAAATACAAACAAGGAAATAGAACGTACAAACAGAGCTGAACATGAAATTCAAATAGAACTGAACCAAACCAGTGGAAATAGAACTGAACTCGAAACCAGAACAAAAAAACTAAGGGAAACCTACAGCTCCTCTGCGTTCCCGGTCCGAATCGACGCCACCTGCACAAATTCGCTCGAAGATCACTTCTTCTCCCAACTCAGAAAGTGGAATCGCAACTCAATATCATCAGCATCCTCCCCGCTCCCTCTCTGAGTTCCTGTTTTATAGAAGAGGAAGGTGGAGTGGAAGTTGCCGGCCAATGCGCGAATGTAACCAACGTGCCGAGTAATGCGTGGAATCTGTTGGACTTTGTCGCGACCGCCGAAACAGGGGAGCCCGAGCGAAGAACAACGACTGTCGGGCTTGGCGAAGTAGGCCATGATCTGAAGCGGACGCGGTCACCTTCGGGCTCGGCGAAGCGGGTGCGGCGCGTTATGGCGAACCAGAGCGCAAACTGGGCGAAATAGGAGCAGCTGAGCAAGGCAAACTGGGCGAAATAGAAGCCCCGATGCAGTTTAGGGCTGGTTTTCCTTTTATTAAAGAAAATTACATGCTAGTCCACATATTTCAGCTGCATCACAAATAAGTCCCAAGATTTGACTAACTTTGAATCAAATTGGTTCAAAATAAACTATTCTTGAACCCAATTTGATCCGACTCACACATAAGACTCAGACTCACCCACCACATATACATGACATCAAAGTGAGCATTTCCACCGATACAAATATAATATACGACCAAATAACTTGAAAAATATAGAAATAAAGATAACTATGTACAAGTAAATATATCATTATAATATACGCTCGAGGTTGTAGATTATAACGAAGTCGCCGGTGTTGGTGATCTGGCTCTGCATCAGATTTTCAATTGAAAAACTTCAATATAGAAACACTAGTTGTGTAATCAGAGTATTATATTAAAATACCTTCAAATAAACAAGATAAAAGTTAAATTGCAAATATTCACTTCAAGTACAATATATTCCCTTCGCTTAAACTTGATCGATAAACTATTAAAAAGATGTCTAATTATTGGTATTACAATAAAACGCAATCAAATGTCACTAATAGATCGCCAAATATTTATTTTCAGCGGAAATACATTGATATAGAAAATTTTAATCGTGTAATCAAAGTATTATATTAAAATGCCTTCATATAGACAAGATCAAAGTCAAATTACTTGTATTCTCTTCAAATATAATAAAAAGTAATTGAATACTCATATAATAGTTAGCATTCAGTTAAAATAATTTATTATATAATAAATCGTACTTTAAATACTTGTATTTCACTTGAATTCAACATAATGCAATGAATAGCTACAAAAATATCACCATTCAACTCAAATTCATTCATATGTCATAAATTAGTTTTTAAAGAGTCTATTCTCTTATAATTGATCGATATACTGACAAACAAATATGTAATTATAGGTATTACATTAAAACTCAAGCAAATGTCCCTAATAGATTGTGAAATATCAGTTTTCAATTGAAATACATCAATATAGCAAACGTTAGTTGTGTAATCAGAGTATTATGTTAAAATATCTTCATATAAACAAGATTAAAGTCAAATTATATTTATTCTCATCAAATACAATAAAAACTAATTGACTACTCACACAATTGCTTCTATTTAATTAAAATAACTTATTATCCATGGAATCGCTACATGCTTGTACTTTTCTTGAATTCAACGTTAATGCAATGAATATCAGTAAAAACATCACTATTCAATTCAAATATATTGATATATAATAAATCAGTCTCTAAAAGTGCCTATTCGCTTATCCTTGATCGATATACTATTAAAAAGATGTGTAATTGATGGTACTAGATTAAAACACAATCAAATATCACTAATAGATCGCTAAATATTTATTTTCGGTAAAAATACATTGATATAATAAATATTAGTCATGTAATCAAAGTATTATATTAAAATACCTTCAGATAGACAAGTTTAATGTCAAATTGCTTGTATTCTCTTAAATTATAATAAACTTAAATTCATTCATATGTCAAATCGGTCGTTAAAGGAGCCTATACTCTTAAAATTTATCGATATACTGACAAAAAAATATAATTGTAGGTATTACATAAAAACATAATCAAATGTCCCTAATAGATCGTCAAATATTAATTTTCAATTGAAATACATAAATATAGCAAACGTTAGTTGTGTATTCAGAGTATTATGTTGAAATACCTTCATATAGACAAGATCAAAATCAAATTACAAATATTCTCTTCAAATATAATAAAAACTAATTCAAATGAATCGTACTCTAAATGCTTGTACTCCGCTTGAATTCAACGTTAATGCAATGAATATCAGTAAAAACATCGCTATTCAATTCAAATATATTGATATATTATAAATCAGTCTCTAAAAGTGCCCATTAGCATATTATTGATCGATATACTATTATAAAGATATGTAATGGCCGGTGTTAGATTAAAACATAATCCATGTCCCTAATAGATCATAAAATATCTATTTTTAACTGAAATACATCGATATAGCAAATAATAATCGTGTATTCAGAGTATTATATTAAAATGCCTTCATACAGATGAGATTAAAGTCAAATTACTTATTTTTTATTCAACTATAATAAAAAGTGATTGAATACTTATATAATGGTTAGCATTCAGTTAAAATAACTGATTATGTATTAAATTATACTCTAATAAATGCTTGTATTTCACTTGAGTTCTACGAAATGCAATGAATATCATTAAAAACATCAGTATTCAATTCAAATATATTAATATTTCATAAATTAGTCTCTAAAAGTCCCCCTTCGTTTGAACTTGATTGATATACTATTAAAAAGATGTATAATTATCAGTATTACATTAAAACACAATAAAATATCACTAATAGATTGCCAAATATCTATTTGCAGTGAAAATACATCGAAATAGCAAACATTAGTCATGTAATCAAAGTATTATATTAAAATGGCATCATATATACAAGATCAAAGTCAAATTGCTTGTATTCTCTTCAAATAAAATAAAAAGTTATTGAATACTCATACAATGGCTAGTATTTAGTTAAAATAACTTATTATGTAATGAATGATACTCTGATAAATAGATGTGTAATTGTAAGTATTACATTAAAACTCAATCAAATATCCCTAATAGATCGCCAAATATCAATTTTCGTTTGAAATACATAAATATAGCAAACAATAGTTGTGTAATTTGAGTATTATGTTGAAATACCTTCATATAGACAAAATGAAAAGTAAAATTGCAAATATTCTCTTGAAATATAATAAAAACTAATTGTATACTCACACAATTGCTTGTATTCAATTAAAATAAAATATTATGTAATGAATCGTACTCTAAATGCTTGTACTCCGCTTGAATTCAACGTTAATGCAATGAACATCAGTAAAAACGTCGCTATTCAATTCAAATATATTGATATATCATTAATCAGCCTCTAAAAGTGCATATTCGTGTATTCTTGATTGATATACTATTAAAAAGATGTGTAATTGCCGGTGTTGGATTAACATAATCAAATGTCCCTAATAGATCACAAATATCTTTTTTCAACTGAAATACATCGATATAGTAAATAATAGTTGTGTATTCAGAGTATTATGTTAAAATGCCTTTATATAGATAAGATCAAAGTCAAATTACTTATATTTTTTTCAAAAATAACAAAAATTGAATGAATACTCATATAATGGCTGGCATTCAGTTAAAATAACTTGTTATATAATGAATGATACTCTAAATTTTTGTTATGTTATCTAAAGAAAGTAATCGTTTGGTTTAATGACATTTATAAATAATTTTTTATTAGATTATAAAATTATTAGTTAAAAGATGACATCTAGATTACATAACATAATACTAAGATAACAACGAACCAATACCCCCTTAGTAAATTGGTAAATACTTACTATTAGAGTATAATTTACTTTATATAAATGTATTTCAATTAAAGAATATTTACCTATATGTCACATCATTTAGTTTTATTTATGCACTACACATTCATTCTTAGTTAATTATGCTATACACGCTCAAAATATTACAAAAGCTTACATACACATACTTGAGTTAAAACTCAGTCAAAATCTATTTAAAAAAAGTATTTCGTTAGTAAATCATTAGAATTATATTTTTATCTTTAATAGTACATAATTTTTTTTTCCTCAATGTCACACTAAAACGCTAATCTGTCCTAAAATCAATTCACATCGTGGATGTCTCCTTCCCTTGCCAACACCTAAACATCAAAATTTTGAGATTTCCACTCAAAATATATTTAAATATCTTTAAAATAATATGATGAACGGCTCAGTTTTTTTGTAACCTAACTATAGTTAGGTTATTGAAAAATTATAATTACTCATTATAATGAAAATAAGTTAAAGTATATGTATGTAAAAATTTATAATATTTTGAGTGTGCATAGCGTAATTAACAAAGCATGGATGTGTATGATATAGTTAAATAATTTAACTGAATATATACTATTTTATTAGAATTCATTTGAAATTAGCTGATTATTAGTAATTGTATGACTATCAGATGATTTAAAGAGGTGATTCTTCTAAGGGAGCGTTTGATTCAATGTTATTTTGATATTATATTATGTTATTTAGAGAAAATAATTATTTAATTTAATGACATCTATAAATAATTTTTTATTAGATAATAAAATTATTAATCAAAAGATAAATTCTAGATATCATGACATCTAGATTATATAATATAATACCAAGATAATAACAAATCAAACATCCCCTAAATAATTACTATTTGATAAAAGTTCATTCTATATTAAGCAATTTCAGTTAAATAAAGATATTTATATAAGAATTAGATATATTATAGTAATTCAATAAAATGCATATGATTAAATGAATTTTTTTTATATAAAGATATGTTTACAAATATAACTATTTACATGTTTATTAGAATATATCAAGATGATTCGATCAAATTCTTGTCATTATTTGGTTTAACATCTTTAAATAATATTCTAAAAAATTATATAGTTTTACTTAAAAAAATAATATTTAGGTTTATATGTAAAAATATCTTTAAAATTCTTAATTAAATCATTCAGTTTATGCTTTTCTATCATGTCTTCAATATTTGTATCAATTTTTGGATTAACTATTAAAAAACTTCTTGGCATATTAATATTTTCAATTCTCGAAATTTCTTTATGCCAAATTCACCATTCATGAGTCACGTTCTATGAAAGAAAAGGTGATTTTTCACTGTAAGTGCATTGAAAAATTTTATATTATTACATTTCAAATACAGATATCTCATATTTCATTAAGATAGAATTGAGTTATTCAATACAAATTCTATAAAATTATTGACTCCATTGCTATATTCAAATAATCATCTGTCCATTCTTATTCATGACTAATCTATTGATTAATGTTCTGTAATAATCACATGCATATACCCATATATAATATAATTTAGATAATTATTTCTAAAGGTGATGAAATTCAAAAATATATTCAAAATAGAGAAAACACAAAATAAAAAAAATAAAATATTAAATAGATGATACACAAATACCATAATTATAATTTTGATTATTACATAAAAATATATATATCAATAATATATGTATAGATATTAGTACGCATGCATAAAATTTCTATGTTGGCATGAGTGTTATCATGAGATTCTCAGCAATTTAATTCAATTGTTATATCAACTACAACACAAATATTAATTCACTCATAATATAATCAACGGTACTATAAATTCGATTACTTATCTAAACATTAATATAGTAAATCTTTTGTGACTTATAAAGTCTATTTCATATTTAAATTATCATTGATAGTCTTGAATGTGATTATCTTTACGTACAATAAGTTATTCATCACTTCACAATATAACTAGCAATCCAATAATATAGTAAAGAGAAAAAAACTCAAAAAATACGATCATGTTACATGAGAAGAATGACAATGAGTTTCAAGATTTAAAGAAAAGTGATTATCGGCAGTGTGGAGTCATCGGTGAGATAAAATCATCAGCAAGGAATGATCAACAACGAAGTGGAGTCGTCAGCGAGGTGGTCACTCGTTGGCTAGCTGCGCTAATGCAAAGATTAGAGAATGCGACAGTGACAGACAGGTCCCTATCGGGGCCAAATCTGAGTTTTTAGGTCTGCGATTTTACAGTAGTTAAAGCTTTTCATAATAGTTGATCAAGTATATTAGTCAATTGTTGTATAAAAAAATAGTCTTTTACAATAATTGACTAACACAACCGCTGTAAAAAGTCCCGCAAATCTTTTTTAAAGCGGTTGATCAAGTCAATCGTTTTATAATTTTTCCTGTATAATGCACATTTTTTGCTTGTGTTTTATTAGAATTGCTTCATTATTTATCGAATAATAATATAAAAATAAGTAATTGATTGAATTATTTTCATATATTATCTAATATTTAATTTTGTATTGAAAATTTAACTCAAAAGCTCAATGGCATATCATATCTTATGTGTATTCTAATGTAGCATTTTTTTTAATTTATATAATTATTAATACATACAACTATTAATTTTATTTTTTTATATAACAATTATGAAACTTAATTTTACTTTATCATCGCATATACATTGAGCTTAATAAAGTTGTAAAATTAGAAATAAAAATGCCTATCAAATACGTTCATCTTGGGAAAAAAAAGTACTTTTGAGTTTTGAAATTGCTTTTTACTCTTTGCAGTATTTTTTTTTTAAAATTTACGACATTCGTCAATGATAACTCGCATAATGACTCTGATACTTTTGAGTTTTGAAATCGCATGACTCTAATGTGAAGTTACAGTTGTTTTTATTCGCATCGCAGAGTCCGTCATGGTAACTCTTTGAAGTGAGTAAAAATAGACTTTTTCACAATTATTTTTGTTGGTATTTTTTGTCAAATATATTTATTTACATCACTTGAATTATTTGGACATGATTATGCTCCTTAGGAATGCTAACTTTATATTTTATAATTATTTTAGGCAGTTGAGTTTTATTTGAGATGAAATTTTAAAATTAAGTATTTTTAGTTAACAGGAGTCAACTTAAAATTAGGAAAGCATAATATTTTTTTTAGAAAAGAAGCCATCCACAGACGGCGATTTCTTAACGTCGTCAGAAATATATTTTTTTTGTTAATTATAATTATATTATTAATTAATTAATTAAAAATATCTAATTTTAAAATTTCATCTAAATTTAGTTGGGATCGAACTCAAATTAGATATAACATCCTAACTGCCTAACATGATATGATAAAAAAAAAAAGGAAGCCTAACCGGAGAGATTAAATTACAAAGTCCTATTTAGCGCGAGGACCAAAATAAGATCAAAACAGGACTAAAATAATACTAATTTAAAAAACAACAATAATAATAATAAATAAATATTTTAAATTATTTTACACAAATTTAAATATAA
>JAEMOT010004233.1:178182-226582 GCA_019297695.1 Apostasia ramifera | reverse complement strand
TATTTTATATACTTAATAATTTAAAATAAAAATATTAATTTTATTTTATATTCTAGATCAAAATATTTAAATCGAGTATTTTAATCTGAGATGTGAAATAAAATTTATATTTTTATTAAAAATTATTGAATATATAAAATAAAATAATATTTTTTATATTTAAATTTGTATAAAATAATTAAAATAATTTATTTATTATTATTATTATTATTCTTTAAATTAGTACTATCCCGATCCTCGCGCGCGTCAAGGCCTTAGTCCGTTGAATCCACTGTAATCCCTAATCAGAATCGGGGATTCTTCGCCTGTTGCCGGCTGCCGTGCGTTCTCCATTTTCGTCAAGCAGATGAAGCCACGCGAAGCGGCGCGCGCGACCCACCCCTCCGCCAACTCCGCGCATGTTGCTGGCCACGTCGTCGGCCAACCGCTGGCTGCGCGCATGACCACCACGAAGAGCGCCGGCTCTTTTTCCCCTATGAAAGGTACGTCACCACGCATGGTGAGCTCGAGACAGTAGTTCGTGAGTTGATGATTTTGGCTGAGAAGGGAGGTTCTCTTGACTGTTTTGGCGAATCCAACACAGGTGGTGTTCGGATCGATCGATTCAGGAGCGCAGAGTGGCTCTTCTTCCTTATTTGGAGCTGATTTTCTGCGACGGTTAGGCATTGAAAGCGACAGTGGCTGCGACC
Organism: Apostasia ramifera; assembly: GCA_019297695.1. Classification (NCBI taxonomy): domain Eukaryota; kingdom Viridiplantae; phylum Streptophyta; class Magnoliopsida; order Asparagales; family Orchidaceae; genus Apostasia; species Apostasia ramifera. The sequence continues at coordinate 225,893 of JAEMOT010004233.1, read as the reverse complement.
ATTGGAGACTTGAGGTTAAATTGGTATTAGGGCTTTAGTGTTCCTTGTTTTCTTCTTACTTCTATTTTCCCTGATCTCATCTTGTTCCCCTAGTTTGATTTAGGCATCGTTACTGTTTTGTTGTTCCTACCAGACTGAAACTCTGATCTTACTTGAAATCTTCATTGTTGCGATGTCAAATCGTTACATCGGCTTAACCAGCCACGTGGAGAAAATAAAGCTTATTCAAAAAGAATTTTTAGTTGGCTTAAAGCCACTCAATCGCTTTGCATGAAAAGTCCACAAAAATCAATCCCCAACACTCAAATGCATATGTGTTAATGAACATTTAAAATTTTGAAATAAAAATGTTAATTTTTTTCAATAGTAGTATTGAAGGCAGCTCAAATTAGAGGACCAAAGTATATGTTTTAAGATACAAGCATCAATCAATCAGCAAATACAATATACAGTGTCTTCAAGAGATGATATCTTGCCATAATTTAAAGGCTCTTAAATGTTTTGATAATCAAAATGAAAGGCAGAGCAGAGAGTGGGACATCTAGGTATTTTGTTATTCTATCTTTGTTATACATTGTTAATTTAAATTTCCTTGTGTGTTAGATTTTACTTTATCTATGTATGTTATTGGGAGAATATTTATTTACATGTAAGCAAAACTTAAAATTTATAATTAAAAAATGGACAAATTTCTAAGTGCTGATGTTAGATTAAGTTAGCTTAAATGGGTTAGACTAGTTATTTCTAATTCTCGATAAGAGTTTAGAGGATCATGTAGTGGAAGCCAAGAGGAATATAGATAGAATTATAGCCTTAAAAATTATTATATGGGATAACTATTAGCATTGTAAGCGTGTATGACCCTCAGCAGGTAAAAAGTTTTGAAATTTAATACTATTTACAATGGATATGGTTTTGAGGAGACTAATGAGAAGTTTTTTTTAAAGTTTGTTTTTACCTAGCTTATGATTTTTTGATTATTAATACTTTATTTAAGAAAATTAATGAGCATCTTATCACTTATAAAGATAAATTTTTAAGAAGACAGACTAATTTTCTTTCTTATAATAAAACAAGATTGCTTAAAGTATGAAGATTGTAAGATATTTCAAATGAATATTTGACTACCCAGTGTCGGTTAATAGTCTTATATTTTATGATAAAGAGCTAGAGAATGAATAGTAAATCGAAAAAATGCCCTCAGATTTGATGGTGGAATGTAAAGAATGAGAATAGAAATATCTTTAAAACAAAGGTTCTAGAATATGGGTAGTTAGACATGAAAGGAAAAGTTGATTTTATATGGTTAAGGGTTGTTAACTGCATCTGTAAGGTTGCAAAGAATATGTTGGAAGAATCTAAAAGAAAAGCTCAAAATAATAAAGATCTTGGTAGTGAAAAGGAGAAATACAAAAAAATATTTAAAAAAAATTTATTGCAAAGTCTAGTATAAATGTAAGATCAAAGAAAATTTAGAGAAATATAAAATTACTCTACAAGAATCTAAGAAAGCAATGTGTAATACAAAGAATGCTAATTTTAATAATCTTTATAAGAAGCTGGATAAGAAGGAGAAAGATTCATGTACAACCTTGTTAAAAAAAGAGATAAGAAAACTAAGATATAAATATCGTGAACGATATTAATCAAAAGTAAACTGAAAAGTCTTTCAAATGTCATGTGTACAGCTATGATGTAACGTCAAATTCATATGTAAATATCAACCCCCCATATGAATGGGCTTGAACATTTATGTGGGTTTAGACATATGTCATCATCATAGATGAGCACGTTGCTTTAGGTCAGCGAGAATAAATTTGGGGAAAATGTTATCGGTTCAGCTTCTGTTTGCTGTCCTACTGCATCCTGCAAAGAAGAGAGGCTTAGAGCAAGAGTGACTTAAGCATCAAAACAATGGCAGAGTGGGGAAACTGGGCTAAATTAGCGTCAGAGGTTATCATAATATTTCAACCTACCTTTCCATTGGCCCTGACACTTTCAACCAGTGTAGTTTTAATTTGCTGATTATTTCTTGCATTCAGACGAAATTTTGGAGTAGAATACGTAAGGTTTTGGACATTCTAGACGTCTAAATGCTTCATTTTGCATTAAAAGTGCAAGAATTTACAGCCTTGTTCAGTGTGAATCCGTAGCAGGATTTTTGTTTATTACACAGCTGGATTTCTTTCTCTTGCTTTGGTGTACTTTCTCTACTCTACAGCTGCTGCCTTAAGGCAGGAGATCACATCAAGGAAGATCTTGGCCTTAATCTGGCCTCTTTTTGAGCAGGGTTTCCTGTTCCTTTCTTCTTTGCTTTGTTTTTGGGGTCTTCGTAGCTCATCATCTTACGCGTGTGTGTGTGAAAGAGACAGAGATCTTATCTCTATGGTCTAATAGTACTTGCTTTCTTATATTTATTGGAACTGCTATGTTTTTCAAGGAACTGCTTGTTTTTTTTTTTTTTGATAAGAGAACTGCTATGCTGAAAAGAGATGACAAATATGCTTATGCTGACAAGGGTATGTCTGGGGCTGACAACTAGTATAGTTCTAGTGAATTGACAAAACTAGAATTCAAAAGTTTTGAGTCATTATCTTTGTGAACTTAGTCAAACTCAAATTCCATTTTCAATTTATATGAGTTAACCCAAACTTGAACGTGAAATTTTTAGTCCATATCTCTTTAAATAAGTTACGAATGTCTTGATTAGGCACATTAAAAAAAAAATTGTCTTAGTGTATACTTTTTTGTAGACTATATTCTTTTTATTAATAAGACTAAAGTAAAGGTTATGGCGAAACTCGAGTAATGAATGAATACCTTAAAGCCTAAAGGTTTTATTTTGGTAGATCTAAATTAGAATATATGGAGTATAAATTTAGTAAAGATAGTAGAAGTATTAAGGAGGTGACACTTAGTGATCAAATTATTAGAAAGAATGAGCAATTTAGATGCATCAGATCAATCTTATAAAATAATGGTGAAATATAGTAATTTTATTAGTTGGATACAAGCAAGATGAATAAAGTAGAGGAATACATTTAATTTGTTATGTAATAGAATAACTCCACTCAAACATCAAGGTAAGTTTTATAGGACGGTAGTAAGATCAGCGATGTTATATATTGTTGAACGCCGGCCTATAAAGCAGAAATATATAAATAAAATAAGTGTCGTAGAAATAAAGATACCAATATGGATGAGTTAGTATATACGAAATGATAAGATGAGAAATGAATATACTTATATAAAGGTTGGAGTAGCCTTAATTAAGGATAAGCCCAGAGAGAGGTGACTTAGATATTTGAATATATAAATCATACGTCAATATAAGTTCCAGTAAAGAGAGTTTGGATCTTAAATATTGCCAATGTAAAAAGAGAAAGAGAAAATTTGAAAAAAGTACGACAAGAAATTATAAAAAATAATTTTACATACTTGAAGCTAAATGAGAAGATGTTATTTAATAGTGTAATATAAACAAAGTATTCATGTGCTGACCTCATTTAGTAGGATAAAGGCTCAGTTGTTGTTGTATAGTGAAATAAATTATCACTTTTTAGGTTTATGTTGTGTATACTTATTTGTCTTTATTAATATAAATAATTTTTAATTCATCAAAGGTTGGTGGTATAATTTTTTTTTAATAGTGTGGCCTAGGCCAAGTAGTAAAAAAGAAAAAGATTACACAAAGTACATCAAATTTTTATGACAAAAATCAAGGGGAAGGAGCATTGTGATGCGGGACAGACGAATGACGATGCAGTTTAGAGATCAGTAATTTTATAAAGCAAATTATTCACAAACTAATGCTAGAATATCATAGAACAATTTTGTAATGACAAACAAATTAATTAAACCCGCAAAACTGATTTCTTTCAAAATTTTAAATAAATTAGATCGAAGGTAATTGAAAAATTATCAATTCAGATTAGGGTGCAATCCGGTTTTCAACAAATCAGAAACGGGGAATAGGATTAAGGATCTTACAATATTTAACCAACAGTAATTTATATTCAATCAATAATGAAATGTCGCACAGGTGGAACAAATTCTAGCAAATCACAAGTGAGCAGAAAAATCCAGATTATTCTACTTAACCAGGTCAAAGGTTTTGTTGAAATTCATACCTGAGTAAGAGATTCCAGAGACCACCATGTAATTTCCCCAAAAATTTAGAACTTGGGCAGTTGGGGCGCAGGCGAGCTCGCGGGCGCAGTTGCGCGGNCTCAGGCGCGCGATCGCACGCGCAGAGCGGCGTGTCGGCGCACGCAGAACGGTGCGTGGGGCAGCAAACTGGGCACGCTCAGCGGCGTCGAGCGGAGCTATGTACTCACGTCGGCATAGTCGGCCGCGCGGCGACGTAGTCGGCGCCTGCGCGTCGTCGGTGATGTGAAAACCTGATGACGCGATCACATCGAACCGGAGGAGGCGAGCTAGATCCAAGAACGCAAACGAGCAGACGGGGTGGAGGAGGATGATGTGAGGTGAATGCTGAGGGATATAAGATGAATGGAATCGAACTCAGAGGGAGGAGCTGGAGCAGGTGGAGTTTAGGGATTCTCACCCAAGGCCCAAGCCCTTCCCTATCCAGGATATTGATTCATTCTAGAATCAAATAATCCCAAGGGAAACACAAGTCAAATTCATTCAGCATTAGAAAAATAAGAGTAACAGGAAAGCGTTTATATAGACCTCCATACAAACTGACTCAATAAAGAAAAAATACATACTGTAATAAATTTCTCACACAAATGAGGAAATGCCAGATAACATGCCTAAAATAACAATCACAGAAATAGAAATAACTAATACAAAATAAATGCGAGAAATAAAATCATCCCAAAATGGAATCTCCAATCAATCAGAATTAATGAGAGATTTTCAATCCATCAAGTCAGCGATTCGCAACATTCATCTTTCCAAATTTGTCCTAATAGTCAATCGATCCAGATTGAAGCAACGTGGCTTGATCTCGACCGTCGACGGTAAACTCTGCCATGAATTAATCGACAGTCGATCGTAGTGTCCCCACCACATTGTCCTCTCCTTGCCAAGATTTTCTAGTATAGTTAGGTGGGCAAGATAGTCACTGACATTAATATTCCTGATTATATGCATAATTTTACAAGAACATGATATCAATTGTATTGTCTTCAACTATGCTTTTCTTCTTTTGTTGCAAGCCATTTATGCTCTTGGTGGAATTTCCTTTTGTTCCTTGTGTAGTCCAATCTTCAATCTCTTGCGCATCTTCATGTTACAACCATCTTCGAGGTTCTCAAGTAGCAGCATTTTCTAGATGTTTTCTGTATGCCTTAGTACCTGGGTTATGAATGCATACCTTGTTTTGTTGTAGTTTAGAAGTTCACTAAATTCCTTTAAAAATACTTCCATTAATATTTTATATTTATTTCACATCATATATAAATTTAAATAATTAACTGTATTTCATATCATACATAAATTTCAATTTTAAGAATTAATTTTATTTCACATTCTACACAGTTTAATAAAAAATTTATTTTATTTCACATCTAACTCAATCTTTAATAATAAAATAACTTTATTTCACTATATAACATTTAAATAACTTTCTCTCTCTTTTTTCTCAAAAAAACTTAAAGCACTCCAAGAACAGACTTAACCAAATAAGATTGCGTCTTGAGGTTGTTCATAAAAGTCGTCATGGTGCAGCATTCTCTTAGAACTCTCAGGCAACAACTCCAGAAATTCTTTAGCCACCCTCATGTTGTTGTTTATGAATATCTTCTAGTTGCATCATTCTAACTAGATATAGCTGCTAGGTTGTAAAAATTGTATCGGAAAAATCATACCAAGCGCAAGTAGGACTAGTGTTGTAAAAATTGGATCGAAAATAATTTTTGATCAGGGATTGACTTGTCAACTAGTTCAATTCAATTTCAAAACCGAATTACATCTATTCCTAATCAAATCATGATGAATCAAGATATATCTATGATATTTACGGTTTCATGATGATCATTAGTCAATAGAATGAATAAGTTTTTTATTGTGAGCATTTGATACTATTTTTTATACACTATTATCATGATGAATTTAAAAAAAAATAACACGAGATATTTGGTTCGATGATCAATCTGTCTAATTGACCATGAACAAGATAGTTTGCTGGTTCTTACTCCAGTCTGCTTGTTACAGCATTGAGTAGGACTTGAAAATTAAATCTGTTGGAAATGGTATTTTAGTAAAGCTAACAATAACAAGGAATGATGGTTTATAATGATTTTTAGGGGGTATTTAATTCAATGTTATCTTAATGTTATGTCATGTTATTTAAAGAAAATAATTGTTTAGTTTGATAACATGTGTAGATAATTTTATAAACAAACTATCAAAGTGTTACTTAAAAAATGACATGTAGATAACATAACATACTATTAAAATAACATTGAAATAAATGCTCCCTAATATATATTTAAGTTGAAATAATTGACTTATTTTAAGACATTAATTTATGATAGTTGTTGAATATCATAATTTATTTGACATGACATGATTTAAATAGTAACCCATCTTAGTTTATGTGCAAACTGTGGCAAAGCAACGATAGTGATGACCAATTTATATTACTAATTAGGCTTTTTTTGGAAAGACTAGTTGAATGCAAGGCTATTAACTTAGCTCAAAGATCAAATATGGATTAAAAGTGAAATCGGATTTTAGATTGAATTGAGATTAACTTAATCCAAGCGAGTTGACTAACGAGTTATTTTTATAGATCGAAATTTTGATTAATCTAATCTTGAGCTAGTATAGTATCAAATCGAACCAGCTTGAAATTAGGCCCATTATAAAAATAAAAGAAATTTTTTATTAATATTTGTATATATAACTTGCATCAGTATTTTAGTTTATTCGTATTAGCTTAATGGATGACTAAGCTCGAATTTTTTTTATGATTATTATTCCAACTCTGTTGATTGTAGATTTATTTTTTGTTTCTGTTTCTAACTATTAGATCGAGATTTATGACATCATTTAATTTAATTGAATAACAAAGACATTTATATTTAAGATTTTGACCAAGAAATTTAGTCAAAAGTTGGATCGACTTTGGCTTGAATTGATTTTGGATCGATAATAAATGAGCCAGGCCTAGATAGGATCAAACTTGTTTTGTTCATATTTTGGATCAAATCGAGATTGAATCGAAAATCTTTAATTCTCAATCTAGAGCTGTAGTCGGATCGACTCGAAATTAGATTGTTAACAGCCCTAGTTGAATGGTAGTCGGGTTTTTGTTCAGCTTCACCTTTAAACTTAAATTTGAGATTTATTTCAAAATAGTTTTTTTTAACATTAGCTTTGTGTCTATTTTTGTTTTTATTTTTTATTCGAGCTTTAATTAATTTAGCCTCTAAACTTAATAAAGCTAGATTTTGTCACTTGACCGGACTTGCTAGCTCAAATAAATTCCAGCCAAAATAGTTTGGGTTTCAGGTTCATCTGCTTAGCTAGGTTTGGTTCAGGTTAGGCTTTTTGAATTTAATTGTTACATGAGTCATGTTTAGGTCATAAGAGCCAAGTTTTTGTTGAGGTGAATTGACAACTTAATGTATTTCTAGTATAATATTTGTGCTTTTATGGGTTGTGTGTGTATATATAATGTGTTTCTAGTCAAGGATAAAAGAAACTATCATAATTAAAATTATGTAGGGAACTCAAATTTAACCAAGGCAAACTCCAATGTTTATACTATTTTTTTGAAAATTACATACTACGTGAAATAAAATTAGGTATTATCTTGGAATGCATGTTGGATGTGAAATTTATTGAAGTTTTATCTTGGCATAACTAGGATGTAAAGAAAGTTAATATTATCTTACAGCAAACTTATCTAATTACATACAAAAATCCCAAAAATAAAATTACACATGCAAAATATAACATCATGGTATAAAAAAGCGCAGGTTCAATGGATTTTTCTTTTTTGATTTTTATGCTTACATATAAGACGATATGCTTGTAATTTTTTGTTAAATTAATTTAGCTCAATTAGAGAAATTACTGTTTTGCTTACATAAAAATATTATACTTGAATTTTATTCACTTTTTATGTTTTGTTCATAAATAAATAAGTTTGCTGTGGAATATATGTAAAAAATGCTTTATTTTAAAAATGATGTAGAATGCAAATTATAGTTAAATTATAATTTTAGACTTTACGTAAGATATATTTTATCGGAGTAATTTTAATTGGCTAAACAACTGCATCTTTTATTAGGACTTATGTTATATATCTTGTCCCTAGAGCAAACTATAGCATGTAAAATATACTTGATCAATAACAAATTAACACACAAATCCTATGCAACATTACATGCAGATACACATTGCTGTAGAGGTTGGTTGATATGGTAAGTTATGAGCTTGGTCAATCTGTCTTAGGGGAAGTTTGGTATAATGCTATCTTGTTGTTATATCATATTATTTAGAGAAAATAATTATTTAGTTTATTGGCATGTATAAAAAATTTTCTAAAAATTTATAAAATTATCACTCAAAATATGTAGTAATACTAAGATAACATTAAACTAAAGTCCACTTAAATTGTTTTGATTGCCTTTTGCTGGCTGTAAAAACTGCAGGCAATTGATGGATGCAGCTTGTGAGTGCACTGGGAAAGAACCTGTGATCAGGTTTGGTTACTCTGGGTTTTTTTCAACTGAACAGCATGGCTTGATACTGGTTTACTACCAAGAAGGTATGGTCACTTGAATTTCAACTCAAATTTGTCTTTTTTTAGTTAATTATTTACTGGATTTGATTTGTTTGATTGAAATCATGATCTAGTCAAACACATAATGAAATTGTCATGTCAGAATCAGCTCTAGTTTAACTAGTTTAATGTGGTAACTCTATTTTGTCATTGTGTAATTGACCAAGTTATGCTGAATTATGGAGGTTCTTTTGACAAAATGAAATGAAAAATTACATCCAAGTCATTGGGCTCAGGGGAGCATTGCATGTTGGTCACGACTTTTTAAGTTTATGACTTTGATCTTCTAGGTTTGAGTTCAACTGTTATAGGTCCTTGAGATTGAATTAAGTACTTTTAGTTGGTTTTTTAGTCAAAAACCATGAAAATCTTCTGGAATGATAATTTTGACTAATTTATCTATTCTCTATCTGTCACCACCCCAACTTTCTCTCTCAATGACATTGGCTCTCTGCCTAGAGTTAGCTTTGGATTTGGGGGGTGGGCATCGCCTTAGACCAAGAAAGAGAGAGGATGACACTGAAATGGACTGTGTCGGGCAGCGTAACGATGGTGTGGGCTTCATCTAGAGAGAGTTAGAGAAACAGCAGGATTGGCAACAGTGCCTGGAGAATGAGAACAAATAGGAGGCCGCGATGATAGATGGGCTACGGTTGGAGGGAGAGAGGGATGGGATATGATGCTCGTAAAATTGTAAATTTCTATTTTCACAGTTATACTTAAACGACAAGCAAAACTCTAACTTAGATAACCAAATTAATAAACTTAAAAAAGTTGGAACATACATGCAACGATCTCTGATGTAATTTATCAAGGAAAAAAAATATTACTGTTGCTTTTGAAATATATCAAAGTACCTTAAGGGAAATTTTCATTATCATTGTTTCTGTCAACCTTCAATCTAACATGCTTTTTTAATCTTTGCGACTTACTTTCACTGCAATTATGTTCTCCTTGAAGCTAATACTAATGCTTAGATATTTTTTGATAGATTTTGTGACAGATAACTTTCTTCCTCATAAATATAGCAAATTGAAGCGGTTAACAACTCGGTACTAATCGATCAACTCAATAAACTTTTGCTAACATATGAGCTGTAGTTGTACGGCGAACTCTTGTTTCTGCAGTGTCCTGCATCGACACCATTGAAAATTGCGCTGCCGCGGCTTCTCCTGCCTGGCAGGATGTTTCCTTCCATAGAGGCATTGAGTGGTCCTGATCCTATCAGAGTCTTCGCTATGAGAACCTTAACATGCCCCCTTTTTGGCAAAGGGCTCCTCCCCTTCTCTTCCTTGCTTGCTCCACAGCCCATAGAAATGAAAGAGACAGAATTAGAGAGAGAGAGAGAGAGAGAGAGAGAATGTTCTTGTTGTGTGTTGAAGTGGAGTCTCTGCTTATTTATAGCAATTTCCTATAATGGTTTGGATGAGAGAGAGAGAATCTTTGAATTCCATGTAATGTGAAACCAAGGGCAGAGTCCAGGCTGGAGAAAAGCAGATTTTTTTTTTGGGTAAATTACACCCAGTTACCTGAGTTTAAAGTTTAATAACGCACAGGTCTATGTTATAACATCGGGTCCCTGAGTTTGAATAAATTATAAAACGGGTTTTTTTTATTTTTATATTATTAAATATTTTTTAAAATTACGATTATAACCCTCCCTCTCTCTTTCTCTCATCTCGATCCCACACGCTTGAGGCCGATCGACGTGTGCGACCCGCCGGCGGCCGCACATGCACGAGGTCACGCAGCCTCCCTGCGGGTCGCGCAGCCGTCGCTAGGTCGCACATGCCGCTCAGTCGCTCCCGCCGGCAGCGGCGCGGTCTCGCGTGTTGCGGGGATCGAGTGGAGAGAGAGGAAGATGGGTATAATGGTAATTTTAAAAAATATATAATAATAAAAAAAAACTCATTTGATAAATTATTAAAACTCAGGTACCCGATGTAATTTTAAAAAGTTAGACTTGTGTGTTATTAAACCTTAAGCTTAAAGACTTAGGCGTAATTTACCCTTTTTTGTGGTTTGATATGCGAAGAAAAGCTGGTTTGATAGGGGCAGGGATGCAAACTGGACTGTCATTGTTATTAGGAGGAAACCTTGGCTCCACATGCTTATATAAAGGAAACGGTAGCAATAGTTTTATTTTGGTTTAACATAAATTTTAATTATAAAAATTAATTTTATTTTATATTAAATATAAATATAAAAATTAAAATTAATTTTATTTCATTTTTTATACATTTTTTTTAAAGAAAAATATTTTTTTTATTAAATTTAAAAAAAAATAAAATATTTCTTTCTTTTTCTAAAAAAAAAATTAAACCGAATAAGCATTTAGGGTTTGATAAAATAATTTGGTAAATTGCATCGGGGCTTTGAGGTTAAAAGCGTCTTAAAAATTGATTTTAATTTATTAAAAAATATTAATTTTGGCTTTTTGATATTTTAAAAAATATTGTTGTTTGGTTCTTAAGATTAATTATTAATTTTTTCTTATAATATTATAATATTATTTGTACTAATTAATTTTTTTAAAATATAGTTTTGAAACATTAATATTTAAATTTTTAGTTTTAAATTTTTAAAGCATAAAATACAAACGAGATTAATTAAATTTTAGATTTTTATTAAATTTTTTAAAAAGTCAGGATAAAAGAGTATAATAGTATTTTTGAATATGTGGATTGTTTAAATTAATAAAAAAATATTAAATTTTATATTTTTTTTAAAAAAAGAGTTGTTAAAAAGATGAAATTTTTAAAAAGTGATAACTGTGCTCTTATAATCTTAAGAATCAAATTTGGAATTTTTTAAAATTTGGGATTATTTTATAACATCTATTTTACCTTTGACTCCAATGTAATTTATTTAAATAATTAAATTGTTATCATGTTTAGATAAGTGTGTAGACGGTGAAAAAAAGTTAGTTTTTAGAAATTTTAATGTTTTTAAAGTAAGGTTATTTTTATTAGTTTAAAAAAAATTTATTTAAATATAATAAAATTTTAAAAAAATTAATTTATTTAAAATAAAGTTTGAATTATAGAATATTTTTTAAAAATAGGTATGATTAATTAATTAATTAATTAATGAAATATTATTTTAAAAAATTAATAAATGGAGTACGTTTTTAATGTCGTTAAGAATTTTTCGTTAAGCAAGTGGCTTAAGGGACGGGCGATTTTTGAGACAAAAGTTGCCGTTTAGGCAATTTTTATATCAATTAAGTCACCCGAGAAGATGGCAGCTTTTGTTAAAAGTCACACGAAGATTAGGCAACTTTAATATTTTTTATTTTATAAAATTAAATATTATTTGAATAGTTTTTATGATATTAATTATTATAGGTTTAGAGTTATGGTAATATAAAGTTTTGTCTGTAAAATGAATAAATCTTGATTTTTATGATTTTTTTAATTAAAAATTCTTTTGTTTCATATTATCCGAGAAAAAATTTTCATGATTACTATAAATTTTTAAAAACTCTCAATTTATTTTTAAAATAATAGATTAATTATTATAAATAATTAATAGAAAATATGAATAATTTTTATGATATTAAAGAAATATTAATGTTAATTTATAACGTGAGATGTCAAATTTAATATTCAATGATTCTTTTTTGCTTTTTTTTTTCATTTCTTTCGCTTTAAATAAATGATACTGATGGTTTGACATGATAATTTTAAAAAAATTTAAATATATTTTAATATAATTATAAAAAAAATTAAAAATTTTATTAATAATTATCTTTTAGAAGTTAAACAGTAATCATGAAATTTTTTTCTCAAATATGGGACAAAAGAGTTTTTAATTTAAATAAAAAAATTATAAAAATTAAAATTTATTTATTTTATAAAGAGAGATTTTAATGTTATTATAACTCTAGAGTTACAATAATTAATATCATAAAATTTGTACAAATAATATTTAATTTTTTAAAAATAAAAATATTGAAGTCGTCCGGAGAACGGGCGACTTTTATTAATCCTGCTTCTCAGGCAACTTTATTGATGCAGAAGTTGCTCGAGCGGTTATTTAACAAAAATTTTTAACAGCTTTAGAGAAATGTTTCATTTGTTAATTTTTTTAAAATAATATTTAATTAATTAATTAATTAATAATACCTGGTTTTAAAAAATCATCTGAATTATATGTAACATCTCTTAGTCGCTCCATTGGTTGGAGGCTAATTTTTTCAATTTTTAAATTTCTTAAATTTAAAATATAATTAGCTTATAATAATTAATCAAAAAATAGTTGTTCTTTGAGCCGTTGAGAGAAATAATTATTTCATAAAATATGAAATAAAATTTTTTATAAAATAATTATTCTATTAAAAATAAATATGTGAATAGCTATTGCAAATAAAAATAAAAATAGAATAAAATATTTATTTTAAGTAAATGTACTCTTAATCTACATATTTAATACCTGCAATTTGTTATTTACATTCATAATAAATTTTTGATATATTTACATTTCTTTTTTTTCTAACATTTTAAAACTCATATTTGTTTCCATAAAAAAAATTTAAAAAAAAATGCGTTCCTCTTCTCTCATATACAACTGAAGAGCCTTTTATTTGATTTAAAAGATTTCATTTTAAATTTATAAAATTCTACAAATATACAGAATAATTAATTCAAGTTAATTTAATAATCAATTCTCGCTTAATATACTCGTATTTTCTTGTGATTTGAATTTAATTAGCTCTCGTCGAAATTGGTTTAATTTATAATCATTATGTTTAAGCTGTTCTAATTTGTAGTTAATTAGATTCATGATGAAGAGATTAAATTGCAGATGTACTTATAAAAGAAAAATAATTTTGTAACATTAAATCTAATATATGTTATGTATAATAAATGTCTTTTGTTAAAATTAATTGATTTTGTTTATCTTAAAAGTTAATGAAAATTAAATAAATTTAAATTAATTAGAACCAAAATTTATTCCTAATTATTAGTTAAAATATTTTTATATATCAATTACATCATTTTTATATTCTTCCCTTATTTTTTTCATAACGATTGTCAATACAAATAAGATAAATAAATTACCAAATATGTTTTAATAACAATGCATATTTAATTTTATTTTATAATTATAATTATTTAATTTGATATAATACATAAATAATTTTATGAAAAATTATAAAATTATCACTTAAAATGACGTTAGATATCAGGATATATAAACAATACGATAAAATATTAAGAAATTTTTTTAATTCTCAGGAGACTGTCTTTTTCTCGAGAAATTGAAACTATTAAGCTTCTTGAAATATTGTAACTGTTGAACCCCCGACATGATCTCGTACAAGATGCCTTTAATGTCCATTCCGAGACTCAGATATCAAAATTATAATATTTTTACTTAAACTCTGGACGATAATGATACTTACACGTACATACTTAAATGTATACAACTAGACAAAATATGTATAGATAAAAATATATACATAATTAAATACATAGGAACAAAAACACATGCGTAAATATATATATTCACAAATAAATATTAATAAAAATATATTTTTAATAATGATCTGATTGTTTGGCAGGTTAAAATTTACTTGATTTAATTTTAAACAGACATATCGCATAATATAGTTAATTATTTTATATATTAATTATATATTAAAATAATAATTAATTTATATTTCATTTCTTATATATTCTAATATAATAACTAATTTTATTTCACATTATTCATAATTTTTAATAAAAAATATTTATATTTAATTTTAATTTTAATTTAATTAAAATTAATTATTTGCAAATTAATCATTAGAATATTTTTTCTCCGGTCAAACGAATGGTGAACAGCTAATATATTGCTGTGGCATCTTGGTCAAACATTTGACTGAAAATTCTATTACGTGAAGAAAAGTGAAACATCTTTTGCCAGCACATTTTTCATAATATTAATTTTATTTGGGTGAATTACTTTCAGGTTACTAACGTTGGAGAGCTGTTTCAAATAGGTCCAGACAATTTTAATTGAGTCTTTGGGATTGAAAGAAAAAAGAAGCACGAGACGTAAGCTTAGGGCTCTTATGTTTGAAGGTTTTCTATGGTAAAAATAAAAAACAAAATGAAGCAGGTAAAGTTTATCTTATTTTGTTATTATTTCTCGAGGAAGTTGACATGCTCATGATTTAATTGAATCATATTTAAAAGTTAAAATCTATGTATAATTTGTCTCTAGCATAGGGACCTGAAAGTAATTTATTCACAATGTTTCTTTAAAACTTATTATATTATGCATTTGATGGCCTGTTCATGTGGGCCCTATTTGACATAGAGACCAAAATCAGTATCAAATATTATTAATTTAAATAATAATAATAATAAATAATTTTTTTAATATTTAATATAAAAAATATTATTTTATTTCTAATAATTTTTAATAAAATACTCATTTTATTTCACATCCTAAATTAAAATATTTAATTTGAGTATTTTAGTCTTGAAATAAAATTGATATTTTTATTAAAAATTATTAAATAAATGAAATAAAATAAAATTTTTTATATTAAAATTAGTATAGAATAATTAAAATATTTATTTATTATTATTATTATTTTTAATTAATATCATTTTGGTCTTAATTTTGATGCTATAGTTAAAAATTTTTCTTTTCTATAACATATATTTTCCTTTTATTTTTATAAATATTTGTGTAATATTGTCAATTAAATCTCGCAAACCAATATAAGCGTGACAAAATATTCTCTTAGATGTTATTTTTTTGTATTTATGCGGATTTAAGAGCTATGTTTAATATTTTAAGAAACAAGAGTCTCAAAATATATAATTTATACGTTCAAATAAATTCAGAGTTGTTTTGAAAAAAATTCAACAGCAAATTTTATTTGTCAAATTAGTAGTTAGAAGGGTAATGTTTAGCAAAAATATATATATAAATATATAAATAAATAAATAATGAGCAACAGAATGTTATTATTATTGTTGTTATTATATTTATTGTGAAATTTAATATTAAAAAATTTATTATGAAATTTTATTATTTTTTAATTTAAAAATCTCATTTGATTAAAGTAAATTCTTTATTAAACACAAATTTTACTTATAAAAATTAATTTTATTTCATATTCAATACAAATATAAATCTTAAAATTAAAAATATTTCATATTTTATATATTTTTTTAGTATTAAAATAAAAAAAAAATTATTAAATTTTTAAAAAATATATTTTTTTATTTATCTAAAAAAAAGCTTAAATCAAACGTGATCAAATTCTGAACTCTGAAGTATGCCAGCTGTATTTACAGTGCACAAGCTTAATTGGCCCCAGTGCCCATTCAGCAGACGAGCTCTACACTCTTCTCTATGAGCCAAAAATTAATTTAATTTTTTAATAATTAATAAGTATAATTTCAGTTAGGTATCTGAAATTTATTCATTTTTTCATAAAGGTTTACTCATCTTTCTCTTGCTTGTGCATAGGCTGCGCCAGTCGTCCAGCAGTCGTCTGCCACCACAAGCGGCCTACGCTATGGCAGCCCGCTACTGCGTGTGGTCACCACAGTAAGTAGGGTAGAAAAGAAAATGGTAAAATTATATTAAATAAAAATTTATTCTCTTAATTAAAATTTCATCGTAATAATTAACAAAAAATTTAATGAATAATATTTAATTGAACCTAATTGAAAGCTTTTTATAAATATTGAGGAACAAAATAATTTGTACAGAAGAAAAAAAAAATTTAAAATAAAAATGTCATTTCATATTTTTTTTATTGTCAAATTTAAATTTTAAATCTAGTTGCATATTAACTAAAATTAATGAATTAATTTGAGTAATTTTTCAAAAAATTAGATCGACTTACATATATGATCAAATAATAAGAACTTACTTGCAATTTACTCTTTTTAATTTAATTTAATGAGAGGTTTGAAAGGAAAGAGGAGAGAGATAAGAGAGCTGTGGTATATATATAATTATGAAAGTTAAGAGAACTATTTTGAAATTGCACAATTTGATGCTAATTTTAATTATAAAATATATATAGATAATATAGATAGATAAAATTGCAGTTCTCTCTCTTTTGCCCCCTGCCCGCCTGCCCGGTGCCCGCCAAGCCCTCAATCGTCATGGAGCCCTGTCTATCTTCCCTTTCCTCCTCCACATCCGCTAGCCTCCCTCAACGCCGCCAAACCCTAACCCTAACCCTAATCCCAACCCCAAATTTCCGCACCCTCCCCTTGACATCATCTTTCCGGGGCCACCGCTCGCCGGCCATCCGTGCCGCCATCAGCCGGACGAAGAAGGAGCAGACGGTGGAATCCGTCAAGAAGCAGCTCGAGAACTGCTACCTCGTCGCTGGCATCCGCTACAAGGGCTTAAACGTGAAGCAATTCCAGGAGCTCCGCCGCTCCCTTCCGGACTCCGTTCACCTTTTTGTCGCCAAGAACACTCTCATCGGAAAGGCGATTGAGGGAACTCAGTGGGATGCGCTTAAGCCCTGCATGGAGGGCATGAACGCCTGGCTCTTCGTCCACACCGAAGAGGTCCCTGAGGCGCTCAAACCTTACCGGAGCTTCCAGCGGGAGCGGAAGCTTGAGGAGAACGACTTCGTCGGTGGGGTATTTGAGGGGAAGTTTTACCCGCCGGAGGAGTTTAATGTCCTGGAGACTATGCCGAGCAGGGCGGAGATCTACGCGAAGCTGCTTGGAGCCCTGCAGTCGCCGGCGATTGGGCTTGTTGGGACGCTGCAGGCGCCGGCCAGGGAGATTGTGACCTTGCTCAAGGCGTATGTTCAGAAGCTGGAGGAGGAAGGTGCTGGTGGTGCGGCCAAGGCCTAGGTTTGGATCTTTAATATGCTCTTTTGAGTTCATTTTTTTCTTGGTTATTTTTTCGTGTTAATTTGATGAATTTAAAATGCTATTATAAGTTCAAGGAAGTTCATTTTTGGCTTTAAGTGATATAGTCTTTATAGTTATTGATCAATTTGGCATTTGCTCAAGTGAATTGCTACATCTCCCTCTGGGTGTCAATTGATGTACTGTCAGAAGTTCATGCCTTTACTGTAAGCTATGCAAGATTGTCTTGTTAGATGTTAGAGACATGGGTAAATTGCTAGTCTTTTAGTGAGGTTTTGATCAGATTGATGTATTTCTGATAACCCATGAAAACAGCTTTCGCTTTTAACTGTTAAATTTTGTGTTACAAAGTCTAAAGGATAGCAAGATATCTGAATTTTGAAATATTTGAACAGTCGGCAAATAAGGACTTTGTTGGTAGAGCAATACTTAAGTGCATGAAATCTACGATATGATTACGTGGCAATACATGATTGGAACGTTCTACAAATAACCGACCAATAACAGATCATGTATTTTATAGGGGGAGAACTCTTTAAAAAAATGAAATTGTTTTTGAGTAACGGAAAAATGTCAACTGTACGACCAAGATGTCATGTGTCATATTAGATTTTTTTGTTTTGTGCACTCATTCTAGGTAAGTCGTGCTCTTGTTGGTAACTGTAAAAGCTTAGGTTGTAATGCGGAAATTATTGGCAAGATATTTGAATGTGAAAGATTGTTAATTAGTTGAGAGATGAGAATTTTGATTTGGAGGTCATATGAAGAGGTCGGACTCCTTGTTCTTTCGGCATTCCACCAGCGAGCGAAATCATGATGGTGCTCGAGGCGTGCTTGCAGAAGCTCGAGGATGTAACGATTGGTGGCAGCACCGAGGCTTAGGTTTGAATGTGAACTGCTCTTTATTCTTTTTTTGTTGTTGCTAATGTTTTCTTTTTGCTTTTGCTTTATGCTGGTGGTTGTTTTCAGTGTTCATCAGCTTAATTGTTTTGGCTCATCATCAGTTGACAGACTGAAACATTCATCATCAGTGACAGAGTGACTGTGGCTTTGGTTCGTAATAGGTTGGGGTATGAAGTCAAGAAATACATGCAAGATGTGCGTGTTTAGAGTGTTTGAACATTGAAATACTTCGAGCCAGGCGAGAGAATTTTTTTAAAAAATGAGTTGGACCACAGTCTGTTAAATAAGGGGGGAACGTTCATTGTAACCTTGTACAATGAAGCAAGAAGTATTAAGAGTATGTTTACTTGGATGAAATAACTATTCTATTCTACTTTTATTTCTTATAAAATAATTATTTTTTATATTTACTTTAGTGATATAGTTATTCTATAGAAATTTTTATTTCATATTATGAAATAGTTACTCCTCTCTATTTAAGAAATAGTTTTTCCTTAATAATAGTTCTTTATGAGCTAAAAATATTATTTTAAATTATTCTTATTTACGCACATACATGTATATGCGTATATATACATATATGTATGTATTATTATATGTATATTATATATATATATATATATATTTATATAATTTATATTCATCTGATTGTTTATATTAAATTAAAATTTAATAATAAATAGCATAAAATTTTATTAAATTATTCATGTATTTAATTTTTTATTTTATATTCTATTTCATTCAATTAAATAAATTTCTTGTGTTGGTGGAATTTAGATTTGATATTGTAAAGAGCACATTTATTTATTATTATTGTAAATTGCAGTTCGCAGCATAAAAATGCCATGGTTGGCACTCCGTGCCAAAAGTAAAATACCTCATTTCACCCTCGCAGTGGAGAAATTATTTGGTCAGGCCAGTTTTTCATATCAGTTTTTAGGCGCCCAGTAGGCGCGCCGCGTGTGCACGTTGCCTTGCGCACAGTGCCATGCTAGAAACTGTGAGAAAATACCATTTTACCCTGTTTTCTCATAGTTTCGTATCATTTTTTCATATTTTTGTAAAATATGTTTTGCATAATACATTTTAATTGATGTGTATTTATATATAAACTTCAACAAAGTGAAATAAAGTCAAATGAAGTCACAAATATATTGTATTTACACATAAATATAATATATTTGTGACTTGGTATTGATCTTGTTTTACTTTGTATTTATTTTGCTGAAATTTGTATATGAATGTACATCAATTAAAATGTATTATGTAAAAAATAATTTATAAAAATATGAAAAAATGACACCGTTTAAGGCGTGGCACTGTGCGTGAGGCAGCGCGCACACGTGACGCGGCCCTACTGGGCGTCTAAAAAATGACGTGAAAAACTAGCCTGATCAAATAATTTCTCCTCGTTGCGGCCTTCAGTCGATTTTAAACATGCTGGTGTAGATTTTTATTGTAAAATTATTCATTATTTATATTACATATATTAAAATATAACATTATAAATATTTATCTTTTGTGTAAAAATATTGTAACATATATTTATATACAGAATATCTTAATTATATTTTAAAAATTTCAAATATATATTTGTACACGTATCGAGTTAACTTCAATTTGAAAGAAAATCGAGTAGATTGTAAATTGAGCAAAATATCAATTAATTTTGAACGAGTTTTGATTCTATTATAAAATTGACACCACTAGCACCGTCGAAAGTCAAAACTATATTGATGGATTTTTTAGTAATTTTTTAAAAATTATAATTAATAATATAATTAAAAATTAAATATAATAACCTATTAGTAATTTTTCATAAGATTGACACCCTCAAAATCATCTTGGCAAGTTGCATTCTAGAACCTATATATTATGTGGGCTTTTATTTCCCTACAGAAATCCGTTTTCCAATAGTAAGAATAGGAGTGGATTTTAAAGTTGAGCAATTACAAACAAGTGCCCAGTTTTAAACATAATTGCCTGCTTCTTCCAAACATTTTCAATTTTACTTTATCATGCCAATAGCTGCAGGCCTGGTTCTCACTGCTCCTATAACACGTGCAACTCCGAAGGAAAAATTATTGAGTATGATCAATTACATCGCGTTACGCAGTATATTGTAACAGTGTTAAGTTGCTACGTGCACAGATGAATAGCCGAATGGTCTATTGAACAATCAGACTATTTGGTCAGTCAGACCGAATGGTCTAGTCGGTTAGTAGATCAAAAAGGTATCAAACTATGTATTCGTGCAAAAAAATAGGTATAATTTAAAATAAAGTATCATAGGCATAATCGAAATGACCGTCTGATCGTGCTACCTGAAAGGTTTGACCATGCATTTAGCGTCTTAACATTATTTGAGGCGTTCTGTGTGCGACGGTGATCGCTAAGCTATGTAGTCCAGCGTACGTGATTGGCTAGCAAATTACTGACATAATTTGTTTAGGGGCTCATACATGCACACGCAGCCTGACGTAGTGTCTACAATTTTTTTTATATTTAAATAATAAAATCAGCTTTTGCATGGACACTAAAATTTTTTTTCTACAACATTTTTTATACATATTTATGTGTAAATAATATTGTATTTAATTATATATGTTAGAAATTACGAAAGATATATTGTTTATGTATATATATATATATAATTGGTGGTCTTATATAATTAAAATTAGATTTAAATATAATATATGTAATTTAATTTAAATTTTGTCTATACTGAAATCATAGTGAATATAATTTATATAATTAAAAAATATATTTAAAATTATATTCGAATATAAATTTTATAGTTTAAATTAAAATTTTATTTAAATATAATTTATATATTCAAATAAATAAATTCATAATTGAAATTTATTTAAATGTAATATATATAATAAAATTTAAAAGGCAGCGAGGTGCATTATGAAATTGCAATTATATTTAAATATGATAATAATAAGTGCATGTGATATGGAAGTCATATTTAAATATAATTTTAATATATTTCATTTTTAAAATTGAAATTGTATTTAAATATAAGTTTAGTGGTGTGTTTTTGCTCTTGTAAATGTCAAGGTAATTTTTATTACGTAATTTACATATACTTTAGGTTATTTATATTTAAACCCTCTAATTTAAATATATGTGTTTAGCTATTTGGTTCTCTTTTGTTTACTTTATTTTTTCAAAAAATGTTTTATTTAAAATTTATTAATCTTAGAGTGTTCTATATATAATTTATAAGTTTTAAATATTTTATATATAATTAAACAATTTTGAGTTAAACACAATAAATTAAAAAATATATATCCTATAAAATAAAATGAATTAGTTATATTAAAAATTATATTAAATATAAAATAAAATTAAATTAATTTATTTAGAATTGCGTTGAATTGAATGTGAAATAAAGTGATTCTTTAATATTAAAATTATGTATGAAAAATAAAAAATTATGTTTATAGTTTTTAAAATTAATTTAAAATTTCAGTTATAATTAAAATTAGTTATGAGTTTGAGTCATTTATCAAATAGGACTAATTTATCTAACAATGTGGATCGACATTAATATAAAATAACCAAGATTCAAACTATATTGACATAAATGCAAATAATGGAATTATTTAAAACAGGACTTCATAATATAACAAAAATTACATATATGTCATTAATTTTTATTATTTTATATATTTGATATTCGAATATTTAATACTATATATTAATCATAAAAATTATATAGAAATTATTATAACTTATGTTGCGATAATTTGAGATTGAAAAGGACGGAGAGTGATTAACGAGGTAATATTCATATCAGTGAATTAGAATTACCTAAATAAGGAGTGGCTCCTAACAAACTTTTAAGTGAAGGAACATAGAACTAAATTATCGTATATAAAAAAAAACAGGAGTTTCTAGGCTGTATAAGTAAATAACTTACTCCTAAATTGTATATATATTTTTTGAAAAAAAAAGGCGAGATTAATGATGCGGAACTCTATAATTAAATATACCTGGTTAAAGTAGTATCGAGATAAGTAACCACATGAAAAAATACTCAAGTTAAATAGTTTTTTAAAATTAGAGCGGATAATAATTCTACATTAGATTACAAAATATTATACATGCATAATATATGTCATAAAATTATGACATAAATATAAGAAATATTATAATTTTTATATAATTTTTATGATTAATATATAATATTAAATATTTTTAGAAGTCTGTAATTAAATATTAAATGCAACTAACAATTTTATCTAATAATTTTGTTTCTCTTTAAATATTAATTATGTTAATTATGTAAAGTAATATTCAAACAAATTTTAGAAGCACTTTCGTATATACACATATATATATTATATACTTTCTTTTCATTAATATAAATAAAAAATAGGGTAAATTACACAGGGACTCCTGAGATTAGAATGGCGCTGTAAATAGATCCCACATTTTGAAAAGCCTAGATTTAGGTCCTCGAGTTTGTGTTTGGGCTACCGTTTGTTCCCACGTCTGAAATTTGCTGATTTTTTACTATTTTACTCTTAGATTTTTTACTCATTCTGCATATTATTTTAAAGTATTTTCAGAGAATTATAAAAGTATTTTGGTCCATATAAATATGACTAACAGTCAAATTTAACTGTTAGTGTCTAATTAGACCATCCAAAAAAATAATATTTAAATTAAGGGACCAAATGACAGCGCAAACACAAATTCGAAGACTCAAATCTAGGCTTTTTAAAATGTGAAACTTATTTGCAGCGTCATTCTAATCTCAGAGGCCTGTGTGCACTTTACCCTAAAAAATATTAAGATAGATGTATAATGTAGCATTAAATAAAACAAAAAAATGAACTAGATTTGATATTAAATTCTTCTTATTAAATTTTTTATATATTATATAAACTATTTGAATATTTTATTATATTATATAATAAAAAAATATTTAATTATTTTTTTTTGTATTGTAGTATTCTCTTAATTGTTAAAGATGCTTGTTTGAATATGGGAGATCTTAACTTAAGATCATAATATCATAATTTTTAAACGCAGTAAGAAAATTGTAATATTCAGAAGTAAATAAAAAAAACTACTTTTATTATATAAAATTGATAAAATATGTTCATAATATAAATGAAATATTTTTAAGAGTATTAAAATAAACGGACTAATTTTGTGATGTTTTCATGATTTAAAAAATCAATATGTAATTATAAAAACTTGGTGTCAAATAATATATGAGAAGATTTTAATAATGTGTATGTAATATCTTGAAATAATTATTTTTGTGATTTTTTTGTTTATTTAATAGAAAAAATTACAATATAAATTTAGATGGTTTAGTTTGTGAATGAAAGGAGAGATAGGCTACTTGTTGAAGCAAATTTACAAACATTAAAGATAAATAATTTTATTTGCACTTTCTAGTAAATTATGAGAATTTGTTATTATATATTAAATGCCATTATTTATGATATATCAACCAAGTTTTCATTCAAAATAATTCTTAATATGTAAAAAAAAAATGAATATTACCTACATATTATTTTGTTCATAAAATTTAAATTATGAGATTATATTTAAATAAGAATATAATATTTAAAATGTTAAATAGTATATATATATGAATATACTAATTAGATATTTTGGCATATAAGGGTAGGCTATCATTATTCATCAAAGCTACGAAGTTCTTTTTTAATATAAATTTTTTTGGAGGTTAAAAAAGTAATAAAGATAATTTTGGTGATGACATGTGTAATTATTTCTGTTATATATATTAAATGAGAATTACACAGCCTAGAAAATTAATATAAAATAAGGTACCTGTCTATCAATGTGCCAGATGGACACTGTTTGGTTGAGATTTTTTTTTGTGACTGAAGTTTGGCTAGAAATTTACTTATTGATCCATTTGATGAAGGGTAAATTTCTTACAAGTGCCCAAGGTTTCAGGATTATTTCATATCACTCCCAACTATTTGGCATTTTACTTTACCTCACTAGGGCTGAGTAAGTTTGCCTTAATGGAGTGTTTAGTTGATGAAAAGATTAATGTTCATACAAATGGACTAATCATTGGCTCAAGAAATTATTTAATTCATATTTTATATAATTTTAAATAAGAATAATTACATACAGAACACTCTTTAAAATTATATTTACATATTACTGTCATTCAAAATTTATTTATATTAATGCAGCTATGTAGTCTGAAATGTTATACATATAGATGCCACCCAAGTTAACATTCGCTAACAATATACAGAATATGTCTTCCCAGCGTCATCCCTTAAGCACTCGTTGTTCACATCAATTGGATGTTGTTATTAGTTAGCCACTGCTGACAATAACGCATTGGCCATTGACACTTTGATTTCCTATTTAATTTATTTTGGGCAGAAAAGAATGTAATATCGATTTTTATTGGAGATTTGGGTCAATACAAGTTCTTGGGTACTAGGATCATGTTTTGAGATGAGTTGGTTCGATTTCAAGTTGATTTAGCTTTCGATTTACTTGTTTATAGCTTAATAATATTATTTAGGTATTTTGTGATTGACTAATGACAATAAGTACTATTTGTAGTGATTGATCTGTTGTGGTAGTCGACCAATAGTAGATTAGTATTTTTTTTGTTAACTAATTGTGGTGGTCAACCAATGACAGAAATTATCATTTTTAGCGGTTAACTAGTTTTGGTCAACCAAGCGTCGAAATTTTGGTAGTAACGTGTATGGCCCTTGCTATTTTAGAATTTGAATTTGGTTAGCCAATCGATTAACTAGCTGTGGTTATGAAATAGTTTTGATATTCATTTTTAATTCTATTTTTGAATGTTTTTGCCTTATTCTTTAGAGATTTTGAACCTGCTTAAAAGCATAAAACATGGGTAGGCAACTCTAATACATCTCTTCTCCTTAAATATTTGCTCAAAAATCTTCAAATCGATTTGTTCAAGAAAGCTTTTTAAAATTTCTTGTGTTTTTAGCAATCTTATAAGTGTGCTCAAGGAATAAGAGAGATCCTTCGTTATTATTCATTTCTCGCAGCAAGATCGACTAGATGATATTATTACTTTCTCCTATTCTTTCATCTATTCTTCTTGGATTATGTTTTTTCTTTTATTTTTTCGGAGAATAAAATGAAACTACAATTATGTATGGCTTCTAGTAGATTGAGATTTAGAAGAGAGAGGTTGTGCGGTGGTGTAAGGGACTTTCTCTATTGCCTTAGAGTGAAGGAGACTGTAATTAGTAGATTGGGTTACGTTGCCTTCGGGCCGTGAATGTAGACACAAAGAGGCCAGTGTCGAATCATGTATATTATGTGTCTCTCCTTTATCGTTTTTGTAATTTATTTTTTATTTATTATTACTAACTTATTTTTAGTTATGTAAATAGTCTTTTAAATTATCGAATCAACTAGTCACCCTTATCTAGATGATCATTTCAATTGTATTATACATTTAAGATTATAAAGTAACATATATATCAATAAATTTTGATGATATATATTTATAATATGAAATAAAATTAATATTTTATTAAAATTTATGATAAAATGGATACAAAATAAAATTGATTTAAAAAAAAGGAAAAAATTGATTTGAAAATATTATATTTGTATATATTGAAGTATGTATATAATGAGAAATAAATTAAATTAATTATGTTAAAATAAAATTGGTTGATTTATTTAAAATGTGTATAATATTAAATTAAATGGTTTGCAGTGAGTTATAAATTATTTTTTATAAAATAAATAAAGTTTTTTTATGGTAAAAATAAATTGAAGTTTTAATGATGACATATTTTATGATATTTTAGCTGTTCATCACTTATCTTATATGTTAGGATTTGTGAAAGTAATAAAATAAAATTAATTTTTTAAAATTTTAAATTTTATGTTGTTATGAAATAAATATTAAAAAATTTGTGACTTTTTCTTTGAGGTGCTTAAAACTATGCGTTCCTTCAAAAAGGTAAACGAAATATTAGACTCCCCGTTGAGGACCAAATTGAAAAGCAACATTCAACTTTAAAACTTACTTTAAAAAGATTCAAAAAGGTATGAGTGAAATTACACCAAACTCTTTGAACTCCATTGTAATTCGTTTAAATCCGTGAAGAACCCTTTCACTGCCGGAGATCCCAAGACCTTCCTCGCACTTTCTCTCTCAAGCGCTCTCTGGCTTTCTCTCACTACGCCCAGCCGGCGCTTATGCTCGCCATCGCTTCTCTGAGTGGAGGCAAGAAGAGCGATAGTTGGTAGGAGAGGGCATGGGGTGCTTTCCCTGTGGCGGAGGAAGCAACAAGAAGACTAAGAAGGAGGATCAGATCCCACCGCCCTCAGGTAGCCCGACTCCAATCATTTTTCCGATTTGGGTCTTCCTGAAATCGACGGAATATTCTTTCTTTGTGGGTATATTGGTTCCCGATTGGGTGTTTTCAGATTCGACCTCGGAGCGATCTTCGATCGATCTGTAAGCGTTTCGATAAAGATTCCAACTTGGGCTTTTCATTGATTGATGGTGATGGAGTTTCTTTCTTTTTCACTGGTAGGGTTGCTTTTGTTTCTGCTGGCTGTGGGGTTGTATTGATGCAGATGATTCTTTGTAAATCTGTTCCGTGCTATTGGCTTTAGTTCGGCAGGACTTCTTTCTTTCAAAAAAGAATGATGATTGATATTTTCATTTATTCTTGGGGCAGTATGTTGATATTATTCCTAGTTCTGATAGATTGGCTGTTACCAGAACATTGTAACTATTTTTTCTTCAAAATATATTGATTTGGTTGTCTTTTAGTCTTATTGGCGATTCATTAACCAGTTAGTAACAAGCCAGTCAGTTGATTGATATGTGCATGCCATGAACAATAGAGTTGTTTATTGGTTATGGGTGTATCCATGTGGCAAGAAGGGCTGGCATTGAGTCAAGTTTGAGCTAGTTGGTCTAACTCAAAAAAAGGATTCGTTTTGAATAACTAATCCTATATCCTGAATTTAACATATGTTATACATATTAAAATAACATTGATTGAATCATATATGTATTTCATGCATATTTATACCTTATACTCTTTCACATAAACTCTCCGCAGCACACTTATATTAAGCACCTTATTATGTACATTATAAAACTTGAAGTCCATATGCTTATGCATACTTCAAGTTGATTTCGAGTTAAATCAGTTTCATTTGAGTGAGTCACCTTGAGTCACAAGGAAATCAACTTGATCTTGAATCAATTGAAATTTGAACTACATCGAACTGAGTTTCAAGTTTTAGACTTAATTGCTAGGCAGTTGATCTGTACCACAAAAAGTGCATTTATTTGGTTAATTCCTTGTTGAGTGGTTCTCCTTCACCAGCAATAGTAACTGCCTGTTCCTGAACAGCTATTTTACTTATTTATAGATTATTGTAGATAAATTGTTATACAGCTAGTACTTCAAAATCATTTTCACAAGTTATTTATTTCCTCAGGAGAGAAATCAGAGAAGGCAAGTAGATCGGCATCTAGCAAGGATGGCCCTGTGGATGTCAAGAAGGAGGGGGCAAGTAGTGAGTCTAATGGATCTCAGCAAATATCTGCTCAGACATTTACCTTCCGTGAACTTGCAGCCGCGACAAGAAATTTTAGACCTGATTGCTTTCTCGGAGAGGGAGGTTTTGGCAAGGTTTATAAGGGAAGGCTGGAGAGCTCCAACCAGGTTGTTTTGTAGTTTCTATTTCATTTATTCCTTCTTTTTATTTTTTTTATTGTTCATTTATTCCCTCTACTGTTGCTTTTGTTGCTTCTTTTAAGCACAAACAATAACTACAACAATGCCTTGATCTCAAACTCAGCATGTCAGCTGCATGAAACTCATAATAAGAAGTGATAAATTTTACTACTATCAAACTTACCCTCAGCCCTCTTCCTTCATCTGGGCCTTGGTCTAACAATGCAGAAATAAACAATA
The DNA here is from genome assembly GCA_019297695.1 of Apostasia ramifera. Lineage (NCBI taxonomy): Eukaryota > Viridiplantae > Streptophyta > Magnoliopsida > Asparagales > Orchidaceae > Apostasia > Apostasia ramifera. The sequence goes on along the minus strand of JAEMOT010004233.1, from coordinate 197,412 downwards.
AAGCTCGGTTTAGGTGGAGCTTTGTTATCTTAATGATCTAAACTTCTAAATTTTGGAAGGAAATCTGATTCTGCATTTATCAGATATACTGTATACGTTTCCTTCTGTGATTCTTCTGCTTACTGCTTGATCAGTGCTTGTGTATATGAATAGAATGAGGTGTCTTAAATTCTAGTGCTTCACATTTTTTAAGTTCACGTGTCTTAACATATTTGTTTTTGCTTCTTGCATGTAAGTTTATAAGAAATATGCTATTATGGTCCTATGCATAGAATGGTATGGCTGAAACCTAAAATTTAATATATATTCGGTTATCTATTGATGTTGTGACAAGTAGATTTTCCATTTTCCAGGTTGTCGCTATAAAGCAGCTTGATCAAAATGGTTTGCAAGGAAACCGGGAATTCTTAGTTGAAGTGCTGATGCTAAGTTTACTGCACCACACTAACCTTGTGAACCTGATTGGATATTGTGCTGATGGTGACCAAAGACTTTTGGTTTATGAATACATGGCACTGGGATCCTTGGAGAACCATCTTCATGGTATTCTACTCTTTAACTGCTTTCAATAAACAGCTGAATTTTAGGAGATTTACATATCTTGTACATAGAAGTCAATGTTTTATGTATTTTACCTTTTTAATATTCAGATTTACTCCAAAGACATGTAAAATTTCAAAATGTTGGACAGAATATTCATCTGTCTATAGGCATTAGAATATTATCATTTTATTTATATACTTGCTAAATCAGATTCGCCTATCTTGTGTTGACCGTTGGAGCTAGTTTCCTTATCCCAAATTCTCCTCTTCTCCTCCACTAAGTTTATGGCAAGAGAACACAATGAAGTTGGAAATGAATTGGTTGAGGTTTGGCTTGGTTTTCCTTCTCCCCTTCTTCCTCTTTCTTCTCTCCCTTTCCTTTCCTCTCTCTGGTTTGGCCGGCCAAAGGTGGTAGAATGGAGGAATTTTTCCTCCACCTCTTCCCCACAATTCACCATGCCTTGCCACCCAGCATATCATGACACTTAGCATGGTTAGGTGGCATGCATGCTTCAAGACATTTGACCTTAGTTCGGCTTAGGTTAATTAATATAAATTGGGTTTTAATTTAAGCTAACATTGGCTTAACTTACATTAACAACTAACTCACATGGGGAAATTTCATCCAAGTTCCAATTTCCTTCTCATCCTTTAGCTTGAGTCCCTTAGGATCTCAATGAAATCCGCAGGACTTAGGTGAAATCCTTCCATATTTCTAAGGCCCTGTTTGGCAATGGACTAAAAATCATGGCTAAAATTACCCATGGTCAAAATCTTATATTTATTTTAAAAAAACTTAAAAAATTATTTTATATCTCATCTCACACAAATTCCAACATTAATCAATCACTTTATTTCACATCCAACACAATTCTCAATAAATCAATCAATTTTTTTTCACATCATATATAATCTTTAATATAACCAACTTACTTTATTTCACATCATACACATTTTTCAAAAATCACTAAAAATTCCAACCAAATCTTCTTTTTTTTCTTATTACCAAACAGAGCCTAAGTGTTAACTAACTCAAACTCAAACTCCAACTCCATTTATCAACCCTAACTTGTATTAGGAACTTCACTTTGTGCTATATAACTAAGATTTCCAAGTTGCTGCATTATATTTCGGTGTCTTTGTGGTTCTGGAGTAAATAAGAGTTTTAATGTGTTAAAATTACAACATTAAAGGACTCATGTTTTAAATTCTTATAGAACAGTGTTAATTGCTACAGATGGATGTTAACTAATGTGGTATTTGTGTAATATTTTGAAGTTATACATGGTGGCAGAGTAAATATGGGTTTTGAAGTGTTAGATATGCCAATTGTTAACTTTGCAAGTGCTAGTTATGCCTCTTTAAAATTCTCTGGTAACTTGTATATGTCTTGTTACTGAGTTCATGTGCAGGCTTATGCTGACTTGATTTAAATTCTTGCCTTGCATTCTATTCCAACAGATCTTACCTCAGAAAAGAAGCGGCTTGATTGGAATACTAGAATGAAAATAGCTGCTGGTGCTGCCAAGGGCCTAGAGTATTTGCATGAGAAAGCAACTCCTCCAGTTATATATCGTGATTTGAAATGCTCGAATATTTTGCTGGGAGAGGGTTATCATCCAAAGTTGTCTGACTTTGGTTTAGCGAAGCTTGCTCCTGTTGGCGATAACTCTCATGTCTCTACTCGAGTGATGGGCACATACGGATATTGTGCACCCGAATATGCAATGACTGGACAATTAACAATAAAATCGGATATTTACAGTTTTGGCGTTGTTCTGTTGGAGCTAATCACAGGGAGGAGGGCTATTGATACTTCGAAAACTGCTGGGGAGCAGAATCTGGTTGCTTGGGTATCTTCCCTCCCAAGCTCACAGATAGTGATTATCAGAAAGTTTTTGTTTTTATGGTTATCATCCTTATGATTTGATTATAATATTATTAATATTTCTATTTTTCTCAAGGACATGTCTTCTAGTGATTGGTCTTAGTCTAAAAGTTGTCTTTTGGAATAGAAAATAGATAATATAATAATACAGTAAATAGTGTCTTTTAGACTAAGGTTGTGAATGTTTGTACTCCCAACATCTATAAATAGGTTCCTCCATTTGCAAATGTGATAATCCTATTTGCTCTCTTCTTCTCTGCATTCAAATTATTTGGCTCTAGAAGTTTTTGATGAGTTTTACGCAATTTTGAGTTTGTTCTCAAAATTTGGAGTGCCACTATTTCGAGAAGTGGTTGTCATTTCATGGGAGGTGATTGCCGTTAAAACTGTTAGCACCAATGCGGGTTAATTTCATCTTAAAGGAGTAAGAGTTCAACTCTTGCTTCAACCATTATATCCAGTTGTCATTCTGTAGAAATTTAGCCATCTAAAATTACAGTTTGTTTATTGTGTCGAACAATTTTTGCATTCATTGGTCAGTTTGAAATGCTCATTTACTGCCATTGCACCTTCTATAAACATACTGCACATTGTTATCAATCTAATATGCGAACAACTGCCAATTATATTTCCTGAATCTAATTTACAGTTCATGTTATGACCAAGAAGCCACGATTCGCTTCTCAGTCTACGAAGAACTGAAAGCCCTTGGTGCAACACGGATCAGGGAAACTATTAATTGGAACTTAGGTAGTAATGACATCAGTGTTTATCCAAAAAATGCTAAGTAGTCTTGTTCGTGTTCTACCTGTCATGCTGAAACTTTTGTCATCAATCCAACTCCATATAGTTGGTTTGAGTGGCAGACTCGATGCTTTTTTTTCTGGCTTTGTTGTTCCATTTTCTTTGCCCATTTTGCTCTTTGACATGAAAGATGCTAGGGATTTCAAAAATACTTGTGATTAAGCTTTTCTACATACAAACTTCAGAGTCGAATTATTTTATTTCAGGCACGACCCCTGTTCAAAGATAGGAAAAAGTTCCCTCAGATGGCTGATCCGATTCTACGGGGCCAATATCCTGTGAGAGGCCTCTACCAGGCCCTCGCTGTCGCGGCAATGTGCGTGCAGGAGCAACCCACCATGAGGCCTTTGATCTCCGATGTTGTCACGGCTCTCAACTACCTCGCTTCACAGCATCACGACTCGCGAGCCCAACCCGTTCAGCGCACTTCAAGTTCAACTGCGCCGGGGTCGCCTCCCCAGTCAAGTAGGGGAAAGTAATGGGGTAAGCTGACATCACTGCAAAATTCTTTCAGAATAACCATTAGTGATCTTCATGCATATCCTTCAATCATCAACATCGGAATCTGCTGCTTCATCAATCTTTCAGCCTGTTATCTAGTTTTGAATCATATTCAGATAGCAGGTATGTTGTCTCAATTTACATATAAATCTCATGAAATACATGGTTCTTTTGTTCTTGTAAATGTGGCTCACTTTGTAACTATGTTGAGCATTATAACTCCTCATTGCTATTGGTTTTCAGCAATTATAGTGAGATTTGACAAAAAAAAATGTAATTCCTAATTCTGTATGACTTATTGCTGGCATCCAGTTGAATCCCAAGCATGTTGGTTTGCGAGTTTTTGATTTCAAGTCGAATTTAACTGAGTTATGGATTCATGTATATGCGAGTCATGTGCCTTTGAGGACTACACTGCCACCTGTATGCACTCATTTGGATTTCGAATTAAGAAGGCTTTTGGTTAAATGCTATTTAGATATTCGTATGTTTATGTTATCTCTAGACTGTTAATTAGGGTGGCATATAGATTTCACTAAATTTTTGGTGCATCGTGTCGCGATGGATTTATAATTTTTTTATAATATTATCTAAACATATTGTTGAACTAAATAATTAATTTCTTAAACTCAATTATTTTTCAAAAAATTATTAATTCAATAACATATTAGAGTAACATAAAGACAAAGCTACTCTAAGGTCTGTTTGGTAATAAGAAAAAAAAGAAGATTTAGTTGGAATTTTTAGTGATTTTTGAAAAATGTGTATGATGTGGAATAAAGTAAGTTGGTTATATTAAAAATTGTGTATGATGTGAAAAAAAGTTGATTGATTTATTGAGAATTGTGTTGGATGTGAAATAAAGTGATTGTTTAATGTTGGAATTTGTGTGAGATGAGATATAAAATAATTTTTTAAGTTTTTTTAAAATAAATATAAGATTTTGGCCATGGGTAATTTTAGCCATGATTTTTATTAGATCTTATTATTATGATATAAGATATAAATTTATGGCTAATTCTAATACATTTATTAGATCTTAAAAAATAAAATTTTTACCAAGTCAGATATATTTTTTGACTATATTATTTCTTTGATAATTTTTAATAAAATTTAGTATGAAACTAACTGAAAACTTGTAATATTGTTTTTTTTTTTGAATAATGGATTGTAATATTGTAATCCATAAATTTTAGTATAAGAATTTTTAATTATTATTTGATTAATGATGCCTAAAAGTGATTATTTTCAACATCAAATTGGGACTCAAATAGAATCTTTTTATTTTTTGATATTCAGTGATATGTCATCATAATCTAATTCAATTATTTCTTATATTAATTTAATTTAATCAATTGTTAATTATATAAAATTAAAATTATATTCAAATATAATTTTATAATTTGACTTAAATTTGACATTTGAATTCATATTTAAATGCAATTTATTTTATTTTTAAATTTGATTTGTATATCTGAAATTGTATTGAATAGAACTTGCATGATTGAAATCACATTCAAATGGAGTCATATATAACTGAAACTATTTTTGAATGCAATTTATTTAATTAAAGTTATATTTAAATATAATTTTTAAAATTTGATATAGAATTTCATACCTACAATTATATTTGAGTACAAAACTTTGTATACTTGAACTTACAAATTAATAATTAATACAAATTTTAAGATTAAATCTATATATATGACAAAATTCGTATTTAAATATGAGGAGTGGTGACCGCGCCGTTAAATTTGCTTGCGCACGTGCGCTGCACCATATCAGCTCTCAAAAAAATAAATCAAATATTTGTATGGTTTACTTTTTTTCGAAAGGGGTCACTATTAGGGCTGATAATGAGTTAAATTCGAGTGAATTTGACTCATCTCAAATTTGAGCTGTGTTTAATTTGAGTTAACAAAAATCTAGTCAATCTCAAGTAGATTTTTAAATTAAATTGAATTTAATTTTTAATCTTATTTATTGATTTAAAATTTTATTTTTCAAATAACATGTATCTTACTTTTTAAATTTTTTAATTATATTTATATGTAATATATATTTATTTAAATATAACCTTTTTAATATATATTTTAAATTTTTTTAATATATATTTTATAAGAAAACTATTTATGTATATATAGTAGTGTTAATTATTGAAAAATATTTATAATTAACCCATAATTATTATTTAGTTTATGATTTTTAAAAAATTACTCATAGGTCCTTATTTTGAAATTATTATTATATAAAAGTTTTTGTAAATTATAATTATTACATAATAAATCTCTATTGACGATTTTTAAAAATATTTTATTTTAAATTTTTAAAAATTTCATTTTTACCTTCTTCACTCTCCTTCTCTCTCTCCCCCTTCAGGAGTTGACAGCAAAATAGTATCGATAAGGCAGTAGCGGTGAAGCCGCATCGACAAGGTAGCGGCGGTGAGTAATACAAAATTTATAATGATAAAAATATGAAGATTCAAAAAAGTGTTTTTATCAAAAAAAAAAATGTGTTAAGAGTAAAATTAAAAATTCATTAAATTTTACAGCTGAGTAATCTTATATGTAATATTGGTTAAATTGAGGGAATATTTTAGCAAATATTTGAAAATTATGAATTTTACAGTAATTATAAATTAACCACAAAGTTTTTTTAGTAATTAATCCTATATAATATTTTAAAGTACGTCTGAAATACTTATATTTGTATAATTATATTTTAAAGAATAAATCGTATTTTAGGTGATTATTTATATTACAGTCATGTGGAATAGATTCTCACTCTCATGCTCCTTAACCCTTTCTTGAACTTGCGCCATGATTTCTTACTTTTTGGATAATGCTAGAAATTGGTTCTAAATGTGAATTAGAGAAAAAGTTGAAGATCTGTGTATAATTATCCCCTTCTCTTTCTGATTGAAGCGATACCTCCTTTCAAGATCCCCTGCGGCCCGCGAATTCAGACCTCCATGCCTCTCTCGCTCTCTACCGCCGCCATTCTGCGATCTGTAGCCCTCCGTTCGCGCCTCCGCTCTCTCCCTTTCCCTAGATCCGGGCAGAAATCTGCCCGTCTTCGAAGCGCGGCGGCGGATTCCGCATCGGTCTCCGTGATGCACAGGGGAAGGGGATGGAGGGCTGTGGCGGGATTCGCGGGCGACGGCTGGCGGGCGGGGATGCGATCGGGGCGTGCGAGCTTTGCGGGGGGCGAGGGAAAATGGGCGGATGGGGGAAGAGAGGGTGGCGGTCAGAGGGAGGGAAGGAGAGGGCCGGAGATGGGTTCGCTACATCATCAGTATGGGAGCAAGGAAGCGGGGGCGGAGATGGATGGAGGTTACAGGCACCCGCTGCAGCAGCAGCAAGGGGGTTCCTCGAGGTTGCTTACGCTGCCGACGGTGCTCACGATCGGGAGGGTTGCAGCGGTCCCGCTTCTGGTGTTCTGTAGGTTTCAGATTGCTTTGCTTCGTTCCTTCTTCTGGTTTTACTTGCGCAGATGGTATTTATGGGATTTAAGTATACCATCCAAACCAAACCTAAAGAAATCATATTTTCGAAGACCCATCCTGTTATTACATTCCGTTGGTTCTCAATCGTAAAAACTAGCAGCTCTGCATGGTTTTCTATTTGAACAATGTGTGCTCTCAATCACATTTTCTGATTACTGGAATTTTCATTTCAATGTTCTATGCAAGATATTCAACTGTTTAGGCTTCTCTGGAGCAAGATGTTCTGTCGCTTTCCGTATATTGAATACAACTTTAAACTCTGGCGTTCTTCGTGAGAACACAAAGAAGTTGTTAGTCTTACCGCACAAATATACAGTCTGCAAATAGTGGAAATTTTGCCAAATCCATATATTGAAATCCATGGTAGTGTTACAAAGGGCATGGAATATGCATATTAAGATGTTAAGCCAGCAATTCACAGTTGCATTCATAGAACGTTGTCCTTTCAGTCCAACTATTCTAGCTTAATTACTTAATTCTTTTGTCCCCAGGGGATTACCATTTTTTCATCATACTTTAAAAAAATATTGTATTCGTGCGCGTTCTATTAAAATATTCTTGATGGACTACTTAACAGGCCTCTTTTCATTTTATCTGTAAAGTAAAATAGAACAAGTTGGCAGCAATGGTTATGGTATAGTAGTCCCTAGGTGGTAAAGACAAGAATTTCTTTCAACAACAATTGTTGTTGTTATTATTGATGGCAACCAACCAGAGCTCTCGAAGATAATCGTAACATTTACTTTGTCTATAGTAGTTGTCTTTAACACCTAACAACTTGTATATACACTTCCATGTCTAATTTAGTGGTTGTGCAAGGGAGAACAACTAGAGAGTTTTCTCAAGATCTCTCATGAAGCACCAAATTGATCCATTTTCAAGCAATTGAATGGATTTTGAACTTAGAAACTAGCTGACTATAGATTATACATCTCAGAATAATTTATACTTAAACATGAATTCCAATGTTTTGTCTTTCTGCCCTTTATGTATTATAACTATAGTCTGCATCAACATGTGTCTATAATATATCAAGGGTGGGCTGCAAACAATGGTTTGGTTAGCGCACTAAGATGTGGAGGTCACTATGAGCTTTTATCCTGGAAACAACCTCTCTCATGTGTGCAGATCAACCCTCTCTATACCTACATAAGTAACAGCCTAATGCATAGGGCTCAATGAGCATAGTGATTCAAGTGGAATGGTAAAAATCTAACTCGATTTGATGTTTTTAGCTCGATTCGAGCATGACTTTAACTTGAACTCGCAAATGAATTTAACCGACTCAAAAACAATCAATTTTGTGTCCACTCAAAACAAATTTAGAGCCAAATCGAGTTGAAGTAAACATAACAATTTAACAGCCAATCCTGTTGGCTGAGGAAGGCTCGTTGGGTGGATTTTGGTTGTGTTGGATGCAAAGATGTGAGACACAAGTGAAGTCTTGAAAAGTGGAAATTATTGGATAATAGAAATTTGAAATGAGAAAATATAATATTAATATACTATGTTCAATAGTTTTTCCATTTTTACCAATAATTATTGTATACTAAAAATGTTTAGAATTAACTCGAAATTGATTTTGATCTAGTTGGCTCGAAAAACTAATTCAAGCCTTAAAGTATGGCTTGAAACTCGACTTGTATTACTAGATAAAATTTTGAGTTGAGTCAAAGGTCGAGCAAATATCAATTATTTGTCCCATGCCCTGTGACGCCTTTTATTTGTTCATGGTGCATGAGCTAATATGCCTGTGAAGTTTCTAAAATCCCCTACAATGCTTTGGCCTTCTTGCCTTGTTTTACATTTAAACAAGTTTAACTTTACTCCAACTCTTTTTTTCACTAAAAGAAAAATCTTTTACTTTATTTCAGGTCATACACAAACTCGAAGAGAATTTGTTTCCGAAAAAGAAAACTTTTGTCTTGTAACTTTAAACCAAGGCCATTGATTTCATGAAGATTAAAGAATTTTCTGTTGCATTTTGAATTTTATTAGCATTGTCATCTATCACCTTTTGTCTTTCATGTTTGTAAAGAAATTGTTTAATGTGCAAGAATTTGTTATGCTTGTACTCGTGGGAATATGGTTTGCCTTACATCATTACTGGTTCATATTCGTGTAACATTGTTGAGTGGCCTAAGTTGCAACATTTATTTGTTGTTATTGTAAATAATTGCATATTTTGCTTTCGTATTTTGCTATGAACTTGATGATAATTAGGATCTCATCCTTTCCCTTTTGAAATGACGTGATAGTTTTCTTTTATATTTACCCTGACTAGCTTGCTTCCCAGATAGCTAACATTTTTTAATTTTCAATTTAGTTTATCACTTGAATGGTTCATGGGCGACAACTGCAACTAGTGGCATCTTTCTTGTTGCGGCTGTCACAGATTGGCTAGATGGTTATCTTGCTCGTAAGGTGTATAATCTACACTTCAAGTGAATTTACTTCTATAACGAGCTTTTCGCTAATGTGTTCCTCTATTTCCTGCGTGACAGATGCGGCTAGGAACGGCATTTGGTGCATTTTTGGATCCTGTGGCTGATAAGGTGTCGGTTCATTTTTTTTTCTGCGACATCTTTTAATTCTATTTCTGCTTCCTAGTTTACTGTGTTCTATAGATATCTACTAATCAAATTTGATACTTGACTATATGCAGTTTGGTCCCTTCATTTTCTTTATTCACCACTTTGATCTCATGTCCTTGATAAAACTAGTGTTTTGGTCCATTTAATAGCTCAGTTCATATGTGATGTGAATGCATCACAGATTGCAGTCTCTTTCCGTAAAGATAGTTTGAGTGTTGCTGTGAGCATTTCCATCAAATGGGCTCCCCTGACATCTCAAATAGATTTTTTTTTTGACCTAAATTCCCCGTCTTTTCCACTGATATCCATCAAAAACTTGAAAGAATATTGGAAATAATGAAAGACTACTTTAGCCTTTGCAATCCAACTATTGGTGCTGTGATTTGAAAGGTTAAAGTTGCTGATTTTATCAAAAATGTAGGACTGACTTGGGGAACCTAGAGCATAGAGAGAACAAACAGCAGATTTCTTCAAAATGAATGTACTAAAATGCTGTTTTCTATTCTAAATGATTAATTTGTGCAGCTTATGGTAGCAGCAACACTAGTGTTACTATGCTCTAAGCCTTTGGAAATGCCGTGGCTTGGAGAAGTTAAATGGATTTTGACAGTCCCTGCTATTGCTATTATTGGTAGAGAGGTATTCCCACTGACAGCAGGTCACCATTTTTCATAAAGCACTTTGGGTAATGTAGCTATACACTGTTGTATACTGATTTATGACTTGTTTCTGCTTCCAGATAACAATGTCGGCTGTGAGAGAATGGGCTGCATCCCAAAATAGCAAACTTCTTGAGGTTGAGTTTTTGTATTCTCTAGCTGTCATTTCTCTTTTTTAATGTATTTCGTCTTAAAATTTCAACCTTTGTCTATGTGCTTTTGATGTTAACAACAGCTTCTTGTGGCAGGCAGTGGCCGTTAATAATCTTGGGAAATGGAAGACTGCAACTCAAATGACTGCACTAACAATCCTTCTCATTACTCGAGACCCCAGGTTTGAAGCCCTGCTAGCCCAAAAGCTATTTTTGGGTTTAATCAAATTGATTAAAAATTTAGTCCACATGATTATCGACTGGATTAAACCAAGAGATATTGGGGCTGCATCATATTTCTTTCAGTTGTCCTACTTCCAATGTTTATGCTACTAAGGTGGTTTGCATGTCGAACAAATTTTGTTTGATGAACTTGTCAAAATTACTTAAGCTTAACTCAAGCTATTATGCTATAGATCCTAATCCAACCCAAGTTAATCCACCAACGAGAGACATGTACATTAATTAAAAAAATCTTCAAATGAGATTTTTAAATTCAGTTCCAGCCTGACCCGATAATGTGCAACCCAAACTCGAAGGTTAATGTATGAACGAGGCAGTAACAATACATGATGTGACTCGATAACCCAACATGAACTGCTTCAAACATTTAATGATTGTTTGGGTCAGGGTTTTATTACCTTCCTAATCATACATCAATATTACTGATATTTCAACATATATAGTTCAGTATTCTACTGGATCATTTTCTGATTGATCTTTTCTGTTGTCCTTCGCAGTTTAACAGATGTAGGTTTACTAGTTTCTGCTGGAGTATTCCTTCTTTATGTATCTGCTGGACTTGCTTTATGGTCCCTAGCAGTGTACACGAGGAAAATCTGGAGATTCTTGCTCAAGTAGTTTCAGTCTTCAATCAAATTCAAGAAAATTATACCCTTCTCAGATTGCCGGTTTTGGTACCGATTAAACTGCCAGAAAAGTCTTATTCTTTCGAGTTGTTTTCTGTAATCCATCTGGAAGTTTCATTGACTCAGTGAAGCAGATCTTCATCACCATTAACCTTTAGGATTTTATGTAGAGCATATATATATATATATATATATATATATATATATATTAGCTGACATTTTGTAGCTCCCTTTCAAGAAATTTTGCTCCTTTTATTGTACAGGGATTTTATCTTTTACAAGTTATATGAATTTTCTTAATCAAATTATTTACTTTGGAGGCCAAGTGGTCTTTGATATCTTGTTTTTGGAAGCAAAATTCAGTTTCATATCTGCTGGAAATGTTATATTATGATTGAAATGCAAATGTAGATTTTAATCGATTATGATTTTGCCAAAATTGCCGAAATTTTCATAATTTTATCAAAATTCAACTGAAACTAAACCGAAATTATTGAAATCAAAACTGTGTTTTTAAACCTTGCGTAACAGTGTAGTATGTTCATAAAGGTTGTCAGCATTTGGAGAAACTGTTTGTAATTTATATAATATATAGTATTATAAGATTTTAATGTCAATTAGGAGACATGCATATAATATGAGAAAAAATTGAAGGAGTTTTACGTAAAAGATATTTTTAATTATAAAAAATTATGTATTTTATTATTAAAAATAAAATATTATGTATATCATATTAAATTTTAAAAATATTATATATTTCACAAGAAAAAAATTATAATATTAAATTATTAATATATTTTTATAAATTTTATTTTATTATGTATATTTCACAAATTTATAATAAAGATTTTTATTTAACTAGAAATATAACTATAATTTTTTTTTTATATGGAAGATTTTTTTTTACATAATTAGATACACCGACACTCGGTAAAAATTGATATTTTTTTTCGTTCTTACGATCATATTCTTTAAGTGCTTTATGTATCTTTATAATTTACAATGTAGAGAAATAATAAAAAATAGGGCAAATTATGCTCAGGTTCCCGAGTTTAACATTTAATATCGCGCAGGTCCACGTTTTTAAAATTAACATCGGGGTCCCTAAGTTTTTAAAATTTATTAAATGGGTTCTTTTTTATTTTTTTAAAATTAATTTTTTTAAAATTACCGACGATGATCCATATTTTTAACTTTCAAATAAACGGGGCCTTCATGTTTTATATTCATTTCACATTTAACATAAAGTTTTATATAAAAATTAACTATATGTCACATGCTACATGAATTATAATATTAAAAATTAATTTTATATCTAAAAATTAAAATTAATTTTATTTCACATACAATTTATTTTTCAAACACAAAAGAGCTTGTACTCCCCCACCGATAGGATTCAACGTGCCCCTCTCCTCTTTCCTTCACAACCCTGCCACATCTGGCAATACTTCCTCTACTGCCACCCGCCTCAACTACCCTGTTGTTGCCTGCTGCGAGTGGAGAAAGATCAAGGCGCAGTGGAGGAAGATGGAGAAGAAGCCAAGCTTTTCTTCCCAACCCTTACCCCAGTGATGGACATGGGGTAGCGACGCTTCGCTAGGTTTGTTAACGTAGTTTCTTTGTTTTAATATAGTTTGGTGAGTTAGCTGGGTTAGTTAAGGTTAGGGGTTTAATATAGTTAAAAGTACCTCATTCAAAATGGAGTAGAACTAAAATCAATGATCGAATGGTTGAGCAGTCAATCTTTTATTTGTTTTTGGAGCAGAGGATTTGTTCATAATCATCTTCAAAAACTCTCATCTTAACTATGCAAGGTTAATGCGACTCTATTTAGTTGGAGGAAAAAATAATGATTTGGAAAAATTTTGTAAATTTTTTTTAAAAATATCTATGATGTGAGATAAAGTGAATTTGTTATATTAAAAATTTTGTTTGATGTGAAAAAAAGTGATTGTTTAATGTTGAAATTTGTTTATGATGAGATGTAAAATGCTATTTTATTTTTTTAAAATAAAATATGATTTTTTATTGGAGAAAATTTTAGTTATAGCTTAAATTTCCTCAACCAAACAGGGCCTAAGAGTAATTCTTCATCAATTTTTTCTTGATTAGTCAATTTTATTCGAATTAACCCTCAATATCAATGTGCATGACATTAGTCACGTTAAAAATAAATGATGAGTAGGATGTGAAATAAAATTTTATTCTATACTATGTATAATGTGAAATATAATTAAATTTTAGATTTAAAATTTGTGTTTGATGTAACATGTGAGATTAAAGTTTACCTAATTATTTTAAAACACAACTCTAATTGTTTATTATATGAGGTGGCTGGTATAAGCTTCCACCTTGTATTCTGAATAAAGAACAGAAAAGGATAGATGATCATTGTTTTAAGATTTGACCGAATTAGTCAGTTCAACTTGTTTAACCGTGAACCAGCTATCAAAATGGTCAGTCTCTAGTTCAAAGCCTGCTTGGGCAAAGAACTGCTTTGAACTGGACCAAACTTCAACCTAATCGCTGAACCAGTACACCTGAATTGGGCGATCAATCTCCTCTAGAACCCTTTGCTTGCTCAACCTATATAAAGAAGGTTTCAAGCTTCTAATATGAGACTATTAACTTGCAAGGCAAATCTTCTGTGATTGGTGAAAAATTGGCTTCTCTCATTTTATTGGTTTTTAGTTGATTTCTTAAGAAAAATACACTACTCTTAGAATTTAAGATAAAGGTTATATTGTTAGTTAGGGTAAATTGCATCTCGGCTCTTGAGGTTAGAATTGCACTGTAAATTGGTCTCAACATTTAAAAAATCTCGATTTGGGCCTTTGAGGTTGTAAAAGTGTTATAGTTTTGTTCTTTTTTTTTTAGAAATTCATCATTTTTATTAGTTTTCCTCAATAAAAAAATAAAATTTAATTATTTTTTAACTAATTTGAATCATTTACATATTTTTAAGTATCATTACATCCTTTTATTCTCTTCAATTTTTAAACTTTTTTAAAATTTAAATTAAATTTCTCACAATTCTTGCCTTTTCTGCATTAAAAATTTAAAATTGGAAAATATAAATATTAATATTTTAAAATTATATTCTAAAAAATATAAAATTAATAAATATAATAATCTTGCAGCATATTAGTAAAACATTAACAATTATATCTTAATTAGGACTAAAATTATAAAATTTTTGCAACTTTAGGGACTCAAATCGAAGTTTTTACAAGGCTTGGACCAATTTGCAATACCCTTTTAACGTCAGGGGCCCAGATGCAAGTTACCCTATTATTTATTATTAACAATTCTTTTGAAAAAATTTGAGTTTGTTCTTTTATGAATATATTTTGTAAGAATAACAACTTATTTTATTATTACAATCCCTAAAAAGGAACTTGAGATTTATCTTAATCATGAATATATTTCTTAACACCATCTTATTTTTTATTATTTAACAATCCTTCAAAACAAATTTGAGTTTTTTTAATGAATATATCATTTGTTAAATTTGAGTGTTTTTGATCTTATTATTGAATTATTTTTTATGAATATAATTTTGTATTTTATTTATTATTATTATAGAATTATATTTTTTCAATATTTGTTTCATTTTTAAATCATCATGGTCAGACCCTCGTTTAACTTTAGTTGAACCTTAAAATTTTAAATCTTCCATTTTATTGATTTTTTGTCCTCACCTTAAAACCTAAGATTGGTTCTATTTTCAAACCCTTGTGAATAATTTTATATTGGATATACATCGTCTAGTTTTCTAGGTGTTGCCGCATTGCTTTAACACATCTCATTTCTAACATCTCGAAAAGGAGAAATTATTAGGTTTGGACAGAGGTCCCGTAAAAAATTTCGAGGACATTCACGCGATGATGCGTGTGCACGCGGCCCCATGCACGAGCAAAAGAGGAATGTCAGTTTCCTCACAGTTTCTTTATTTAGCAACTCATTTTTGCTACATATTAAGAGTATTATTTAGTGATGTATGAGCATTTTGTCAGTGCGTAAGGCTATCCTATCTTATTCTTTTTTTTTTTTTTATTTATCTCTCCTTGTGACCCAATAGCTTGCGGTTATAGTCAGACCACCTTAATGCAAGTAATGAGAGAGTAGGGTTGGAGATAGGAATTTGCATTAAATGGTTAAAATTGAAAAGCCACGAAATGCTACGAGCACACAAGGGCATATTGCTACTACCCAAGGCATTTACATACGCACAACCCTTACGTAGCTACAAAATCCTCTTATGTAGCTACAAAATCTTCTTATGTAGCCTTTATGTAATAGAAATGAGCTATTACATAAAGAAATGACAAGGAAACGATATTGTTCCGCTTCAGCTTGTGCATGGGGCAACATGTGCATGCGTTGTTGTGTGAATAGGCTCTGAATTTCTTACGTGATCCTTTAGCTGGACCCAATAATTTCTTCTCTAAATTGAGGAGGGTTAACAGCTTTTAGTTGTTCAATTGTTTTCAATATCATCTTCTTCTTGAATATACTAAAAATTTGGATACAGGATGGTTGAAAATGACATTGGTTGCTGATGCTACTTAATTTAAGACTATTATAATGCCTAAATCTTCATGAACAACAATAAGATTATATATGTCCTGATTTGACATGTGGGTGTCGAGACGGCGCCAACAGTAATATAATACATAAGAATTAGATTTATATTTTGGTATACTAAGGCTCTGTTTGGTAATAAGAAAAAAAAGAAGATTTGGTTGGAATTTTTAGTGATTTTTGAAAAATGTGTATGATGTGAAATAAAGTAAGTTGGTTATATTAAAAATTGTATATGATGTCAAATAAAATTGATTGATTTATTGAAAATTGTGTTGGATGTGAAATAAAGTCATTGTTTAATGTTGGAATTTGTGTGAGATGAGATATAAAATAATTTTTTAAGTTTTTTTAAAATAAATTTAAGATTTTAGCCATGGGTAATTTTAGCCATGATTTTTAGTTCATTGCCAAACAGGGCCTAAAGGTGAAGAAGTAACTGCAAGTTACTGATTGAGGCTAAATCATAAAGCTGTTTGAGATGGAGCAGTTTGAAGAATACAGTTTGCAGCAGTGAATTTAAAAGCTAAATCATCGGGAAAGGTGCTTGAAGAGAAGTACAAAGACAATATTGGCATGGTTTGAAGCTGAAACTTATTTGTGTTATCAAGAGTGGTCACACTCTTTGGAGGAAGTAATGGTAAATTATAATTCAAAAGTTAGCTGCAATAGATGCTATCAATATGTTGGTGATACAATTCTTTGTTTCTTTTTTAATCCTATTCTAGGTTTTTGTTTTTTCCCATATACTTTGATTTATAGGGCATAGATTTGCTTGCGAGTGGGTATCCATATTTTCTTTACAATATATGAATTACTTAAATGAAACTTGTTTCATTGATACCTGTTGCAATTGGATCCACGCTTCCTCATCAGGACCATCCACGTGGAAGTTCACACAGAGTCCACGTAGGCAAGGCCTCCGAGTCGAACAAGAAAGGTATCAGACCGAACAGCAGACGCCGAAAAGGTAGCATCCCGAAGAACAAAGACCCGATGTGACATCTAATCGTTGGGAATCGTACTGCCCTGAGGGAAGATGCGGCTTTCCCGCCGACGGACCGTAACCGCTGACACACCGTACAGCAGGAGTCACGTACTAGCCGTCCGCAGGCATTAATTGAGCTGTCATTAGGGCTGTAGATTACTCGGCTGAAAGCGACTAGACATAACAAGCCCAGGGTATATATACTTCCTGTACACAGCCTTCAAAAGGGCTGAGATCCAAAAAAAAAATCCTTTGAATACTCTGTAACCCTTAGAAAGGCATTTCTAGTAACATTTCAAGCCTCCTCGAAAAGGAGCCGTGGTTTTTCCGCCAGTCGGTTTCCACGTAAAAACTCTTTGATTGTTTCCCGTCTTAACAATACCATTGATTCCATCTAATACTTATGATATTTCTACCCATGGCATGTAAGACTCACAGTGGAGGAAGGCATGTCAGTTGATGCTTTATGTAAAGCATTTTCAGTGATAGAGGATGGTTTTCTTGTGGTTGTCAAGAATAAGTGGGCAATCATGCCTCAACTAGCAACAGTTGGATCTTCTTGTTTGGTTGTCTTCGTATGTGATTGTTTGTTGTATGTGGCAAATCTTGGAGACTCTCGTGCAGTTTTAGGAAGATTCAACCAACATGATGGTTGGGTCTCAACTATACAGTTGACATCAGAGCACAATGTATGCTTTGAATCTGTCAGAGAAGAACTTTGGTTATTGCATCCCGATGATCAAAAAAAAAAAGTTTTGAAAAATTAAGTTTGGCGTGTTAAGGGTATCATTCAGTTAATGATTATTTTTGAGGGGCAATTACTTACATGCTACTAAAACTCTACGTATTTTACATATTTGATTTTCGAATCTTTAATATTACATATTGGTCACAACAATCATATGAAAATTATAATATTTATTACATACATGCTACAACTTTTTGGTATGAGTTGTGCTTGAATTATAATTTTTATATGATTTTTGTGGTTAATATGTAATATTAAAGATTTGAGTATTAAATATATAAAATAGTTAGATTTTAGTGACATGCATGTAATTTTTCTTAATTTTTTTCACTTTTTGTTTGTTTTATTTAATGCATCATTTGTATTTTTGGCTTTTGGTTTCACAGAAGTTTTTATGTGTTGAATGAAACAACTTCAATATTCACAATATCTTTTATTTTAATCAAAGTTTCTATATATTTATTTCATGAAAAATGAAGTGATAGGCATAACCAGCTGATAAATTATTTGATATTAAAATCTGTCAATTCAATGCCTAATCTTTATGTACTATGTACTACTTTTCAAGGCATGTCATCTTTTATAATAAGCTTTCATCGGTGTCAATAAGAGAGTGTTTGGTTCAATGCAATCTAAGTGTTAATGTTATTTAAATATTTATGTTATCTGTAAATTATTATTTGCTTAGTTTAATGTCATTGTAATGGAAGATAGTAGTGGTATTCTATATTTCACTTCATTTTTTCTCTTGCTTTCTATTGCTAATGCTTGCTTCTCTATCATGCTGTAAATTCTTTGGCATGGTGATATCCAAGTTTCAACGAAAGTGTACTTTAAACTGCTTTTATTAATTAGCTTAAAGATACTAAAGATTTTCTCAATATTCTTCGGTTATAAAATATATGTTATCTTATTTTGTTCTTTCATTCAAATTTTACTTTGATTGCATGATCCTTTTGAGTTTGGCTACTTTTGCTAGCTTTATTTGATATTGTCAAATACTGTATTGTTAGAATGTAAAATTATTTTTGAGTCATAACCTAAAGGCTTAAGCTCTAAAGCTAGTTGTCTCAAGTTCGAACCTTAATAATTTTCAATTATTGGTGGGGACCCAAATCAGCATCAAAATTAGATGGCCAGGATGACGTCATGTGCTGAATCAAAATTCAAATTCAAATTAATTAGAGCTATTAGAGATTTTCATATTAGCTTTATTTAAATTTGATTTGATTTGATTCAGAGCATATCTGGAAAGATTTGAAGACTCACCCCATTTGGAGCTGATTTTATTTTATTGTAATAGAATTAGTTCCATATTTGCTTTTATTTATTTGGTATTTTATTTCCTGCATTTAGTATTGTATTTTCAAATTTTACATGGGATCTCTCTTTA
>JAEMOT010004233.1:137987-168121 GCA_019297695.1 Apostasia ramifera | reverse complement strand
TTGATATTTTTATTTTAAATTATTGAGTATGTAAATTAAAATAATATTTTTTATATTTAAATTTATGTAGAATAATTTAAAAAATTTATTTATTATTATTATTATTATTTTTATTTTTAAACTAGTACCATTTTAGTCTTCTTTTGATCCTGTTTTGATCCTCGGGTCAAACTTGGCCTAAAAATGTTAGCAAATATAGGTATTTAACAATATATAAATTCAAATGGACAGATCTGCAATTGTTACAGTTTTAAGAAGTGCTTTTGCAAAAAGATCCTCTGTCTCTTCCCCGTCGTCAGGAAAGCGAGCTGCTTACGTCCATGGCGAGAACGCCCTGTAAGCTCGCCCACAGCTCCTCGTCGGCCGTCAGCAGCGCCGCCTGCATTTGGCTCCACCAATCGCCGCCGGCGCCGCCTCCGAAATCTGGCGGTTCAGTTTCCGCCTCGGCTTCCCCGTTCCTCGCAAACCTCCCCCGCACCCTCGGACGGTTGTCCGCCAGCGTCTTCCTGCACGCATACTGCGGCCGCCTCAGGCGGCCGACCGCCGGATGTGGCGTCAAAATCCAAACTTTTTTTTTTTTCGGAATAAATGGGAGAGGGAAAGCAGCGAGATTTTTGGGTTTGAAGAGATCTTACGGTTATCTTCTTGTGGAAATTCCTCTGGTTGCGCTTGCTCCGGTACCGCTCAATCCTCTCCCGCCGCACCTCGGCGCTGTAGCGGCCGACCTTTCCGCCGCTGACTCCGCTGCTGCTGCCGGAGGCGGCGGTGGCGGCAACTCCAGTGGAGTGAAGGGAGCCGTTCATGGCCTGCAAGATGGATAACCACATTTGTTTGAAGGTTTAGTGCTCTGTGGCTATAGCTTCATTTATAAACTTTGAGGCTTGAGGTTACCTTAAGAACTGTTGGACTTTGAATTAAATTTGATTTGAATCGATTAAAAATAACCGATTTTGGAGTCTACTTTCAACTTGATTTGTACTGAATTATCAGGGGTGAAGGGGCGGTTCCATGCAAATCTAGGACTCGAACTAGCTCGGGTCTATTTCATAACTTCAAAACGGAACTAAACCGATTCTTAGTGGCCCCTAAAACTATTAAGATAGTTGACTTCAAATCGTCAAGAAATTGAGTGAAATTCGAGTCATTATCAAGTGATTTTAAGTTGCAAACATCATTGACGGTTGCATTATAAACTAGTGATGAATCAATAGTAATTTTATCATAATTAGTGAAATCGATTTACCTCAAAATTTAATGTATATAATATTATATTTATATATGTTGTGATGACCTATGGTCGAAGAGGGCCTTGAGTTATTATTGGATGATATTTTAAGAGAAGTAAATTATTAGAGGAAAGCGCAGCTCCTGCCTAACTTTTAGGCTGCATAATGAGTGGTGAGAGGGCCACAGAAATGAATTGTATAAGTGAATATTGTGATCACAAATAGTAGATGCATCTTTTAAGGTAAAATTGCAAGGCTAATGGTAGAAAACTTTGTAACAAGTGTGCTTGTGTTAGATAATATTAGGACGGGTGACCTCCTGAAAAGTATGTATTTAAATCACGCAGTTCCTTAAAGACAAAACAAATAATATCTTTATATTTGGATCACGAGCTGTTACGGTGTAAATGTATATTTATTTCAAGAAATGAGATTGGTAGATAGGCTACTGTAAATTCTAAAGATCGAATATCTAGCTAAGGCAATAGTTAATTCGCTCGAACTTGACTCGAACTTACCCAGAGATCATCGAAGCTGAATGAGCGGCGAACAGCGTGTGGGTGGAAGTGAAGGGGATCGAGGGGGTCAGTGATGCCAGAGGAGAAGGGGAAGGAATCAGAGCTGCTGCTGCTGCTGCTACAGTGGAGAAAGGAGGGGGAGGAGAAGGGGGGTGGGGGAAAGGGCGGGCTGTTGGCAGCGGAGTCAAAGACAGAGCAACTTCCGCCTAAGGAGGCGACGGAGAGGCCACCGTGGAAGGAGGGGAACATTTCGGCGGCTGCGGAGGCGGCGGAGGAGTGAGGGGAGCCGGAGAGGTGAAGCTGGTGGCGACGGAGGAGGAGAGCAGAGGGTTATAAAGAAGAGGATTGGCGCACATTAATGGAATGGATGATGACGTGGCGATTTTTTTGAATATTGTGGGCTCCACCAATTCTTCAAGTTGCACAGTTTTATTTTAAGTCAAATTAATCTCTTTAATTCTGTGTCAATGAAAAAGTCCAATATAGCCTTATTTTTAATCCCATTTTAAAATTTATATTTTTTATTAATATATATTATATATTATTATATTATATTTTAATTAAATTTATATTTATAATATATATTCCTTTATTTTAATCTCTTCAAGTTGACTACAAGTCAAAGTTAAGTTAAATTTAAATCAAATCAAATAAACACAAACCTTTTTGTTGGTTTTTTTTAAAGTTTTTTTTTATGTAGGTAATTTGAGTTATTTCAAATAGATTTATGTGGTTTTTAGTTATTAGTAGAGGTTCTTCTATTAATTTTTTCTATCAAGAATAGGGTGGCTTATATGAATGTCATTAAATTCTTTTATTATTTATATATTTGATATCAAAATTTTATAAATATTGTAAACTATCTAATATATTATTTGTATAATATATAAATATGTATTTGAATACTTTTATGTTATATCATTAGAGTGTTTAAATGTGTTTTTTCACGTCTAGAAAAGGTATATTTCTTAATGAGATTGAGATAAATAATGAAGGATAGTTTTATAATATTTAAAAAGATGAATGTAAATATAAAAATTTTGTTGCCATATGTATAAATATTAAGATTTTTGTGGCAAGTATGTAATCGATACCCTCCCATTGGAGATACTTTGTGGATCTTTGTGAAATAGAGGCCAGACTTCAGAGACCTGTATGTAATTCCGTGCCTAGAATTAATTGAAGCTTGCAAACAGGAATTTAGATATTTATGATCCACATATTTTACAAATAAGTCTGATAAATAAATTGCAATTTCAGTTCTATTTGGAAATATTTTTACCAACAGCTCCATATAGCATTCTAATGAAATGTTACAATTATAGCATTTTCTGGGGGCTCTTGGTCAAATTAGGTCGGGATCGATCGGAATATTAACTTGGAACAAACGATTCATATTTTAGACCGTTTTAAGTATAAAGTTGGGTCAAATTTTGGAATCAGATGCAATGAACATGTAGATTCATACACGTTAAATTAAATTTTTTCGAGTGAAGTCAGATTAGATCACAAAAAATTATTGAACATAAATTTAGTTTTGAACATAATTGTCAATCCTACAGGAAAGCTTATGGAGGAGCGCCGTGCGGCTGAAAACGAGTTGAGTTCAAGTGAACTGACCTCATTTTAAGTTCGAGTTCGAGTCAAATTTTTAATTTTTTTGAGATAAGTGGTCAACCTTTATAGTAGTAATAATGTTGTTGATACTTTAATGTGTATATACTCGACTGAGTTTTGAATTTCGAGCAAAATTTTCAGTCCTACACGAGAGGCCATGGTATATTGGAGACTCACTGTTCATATTTTGGACCATAGGAATCTGTTCAACAAAAGCTTTTATAGAGGTTCGTTCTAAAAGTAACCTTACCTTCAGCATCAATATTTTTAATTTTATATGATCTTTTTTTTTTTCTTTAATTAATGTTCCTCCTTTGTAATATTTTTTTAATGTGGGGTCCCATTGCACTTACTATAAACTTAAACAAAGCACCCAAATTGTCCCTTAGAACACATTCCTAACTTAAAAACTTGTGCTTTTCTAAGATTAAAATAATCTATATTAATATTACTTAAAAAAATAATTATTTAATTTAATAATATCTATAAAAATATTCTAAAAAATTATAAAATTATCACTAAAAAATAACATCTAAATATCATAAAATTTATATTATATAATATAATAATAAAATAACATTAAAGTAAATATTCCCTTAATTTTTTTACAATTAAAAGGCAATATATTCAAAATAAAATTAGCTCAACTTATAATAAATATAAACATTTACATATATGTATGAATAATCACATACATATTAGTAAAGTTTAATTATTTAACATATAATATTCAAATTTTTAATATTAATTGCTAAACATTCATGTCATAACTTTGTAATTGAGTAATTAATATATGAGATATAATTTTTATATCTAAAATATAATATTAAAAGTTTAGATAAAAAGTATATAAATTAACTAAATTTTAAGCATGTAACTATTCCTAATATATTAATATATTGAATGATCAAAATGCACATTGAATCACAAAAAAAGGCAAGTTTTTAAATTAAATTCAACTCACAATCGAATAAAATTCAATCTACCTCAATTAAACTTCGAGTTTGAGTTCAAGTTGAGTCGTGCAAACTCGATTAGTATAGAGGATTCTCCATGTAAAACCCATGCACATTTTATATAGTATTAGAGGATTCGCTCAAATTCTTTCTTAGAGGTGAAGCTTCACTGTTCTCATGAAAAGGAATAGGATTGGGCCTCTTTTTTTAAGTGAAACCCAATAGCCATAGATTGCTACAATTTCACCACAAATGAAATGAATATCATTTCAGTATGTTTCCTTATTCATCCAAAAAGAATGATAAATTAGATGGCAATATTTCAAAAAGAAAAAGAAAAAACTATGGAGTTGAAAGCAAATATCACAAAAAAATGACTCAAGTTGATTAAAATTCGATGAATGAGACAACGAGTTGATTTGAATTGAATCGGTTCTTAGACTGAGCAAGTTTACACAGAGTTTAAGAACTTAAAATGACAAGAAAAGAAAGATTATTGACTTAGCTTTGTGTTTTGAACAAAATTTTCAAAAATTAAAGAGAAACTAAAGATTTTGTGCTTTTTACCTTCAATCTCAAATGAAATTGCTTGCCATTAATCCACAGAAGAATGCCTGCAATAATTGAGAAGATTTTGTATCATGTGAATGCTACAGTAGTGGCAATTAAGTGGCTTACCATCAAGCAGCACTGAAAAAGAATATTAAAGACATTTTGCATCATATATCAGAAGTTGGATGTCAAACATGATTAATATTTTCTCAAACAAATTTCACGAGTTTTACGTACAGCATAAAATCATAGAAGCTCGAAAAGATTATAAAACGTCGGACAAAAAGACATTAACATTGTGGTGTGGCAAAACTATAACAGAAGGTAAAAACATGATAACAAAAAAGAGAATGTCAGGCGA
Organism: Apostasia ramifera; assembly: GCA_019297695.1. Taxonomy (NCBI): domain Eukaryota; kingdom Viridiplantae; phylum Streptophyta; class Magnoliopsida; order Asparagales; family Orchidaceae; genus Apostasia; species Apostasia ramifera. Next base: position 162,891 of record JAEMOT010004233.1, on the reverse strand, counting down.
ACTATCGGATATAAAATTGTAAAGAATCAACACAAGCGTGTGGACATGCCAGCATAGAGAAAAAGGTAAAAACATCGAACAAAAGGACATTAACATTTGTGTGTGGCAAAACTATAACAGAAGGTAAAAATATAATAACAAAACAGAGAATGTCAGGCGAACTATCGGATATAAAATTGTAAAGAATCAACACAAGCGTGTGGACATGCCAGCATAAAGAAAAAGGTGCACATTTAAATGAGAGGTATAAAAGTTTAGTTAAGAAATATGAAGAAAACAACAGGCTAAAGTAACTTTATTAGATATAATATAAGAAGATTGATGAAAATTAGAGTTAACAACACGGGATGCATTAAAATGTGGCACACAAGCAAACCTCAAAGATTTGGAATAAGGTTAGCGATGATGACGATCATGACTTTACGTTAAATAATACAGAAACCTAATAAAGATTACTACCAAGTAGATCCAGACTGAAAGGGTAGCTCAAAGTTGAAACATAAAAAAAGGAGACAATGCAACTTAGTACTGCAGTTGATAAATAGTAAAATGATGGAAAGAGGCCTACTAGTAGGAGTCACATCTCCATAAAGTGAAGCAAATATGGGGTCCCTTTCAATATTGGTTGACAAAAGATTGAAAGTACATGTGCTTTCTTATGATTTAACCTAACTGGTTTAGTTAGCCATCTACAAAATTCAAAAATTGACTTCTTGCCACAAGGGAGAAGCTACTGAGTGGACAGGGAACTAATTATAACCTGGCCTGGCAATTCTCTAACTTTATGTGAACAGTGAGCCTCCTAACTTTTAAAGAGTTAATGAGTCGTGTGATAAACAAGATGACCTATTGTCCTAGTTACACATTTTTAAACAACGCTCTATAGAGTTGAGTCCAACCCAGTTCAACAAGACGGTTTCTAGTCATAACTCCAAAACAATAGATTAGCCGAGTCACCGAAGTTCATAAGTTGGTTTCTAGGTCAAATTCAGGTTGAATATCAACGCAATCCGCAAAAATGTTGACCTCCAAGGTGAAGACCATTTGTTGACGACAAAACCTATACAGCCTGAGGTGGCATAGAACTGAAAAATTTAAATAGCATGGAATAAAGAAAAGTACAAGAACACCAAAATGTATGTAGTTCATTAGTTCAAAAAAAAATATTTATGTAGTTCAGAGAAATTCTCCTATATCCAAAAGTCAGGCAAAGTGAGAAAAGGTTCCATAATAATAAAATTTGGGATCTCCTGAGAGGATTATATAGAACACATTAGTAGAAAAAGAACTAAATAAAATGGAAGCTGTTCAAAAGGGAAGCCCAGATTGTAATATCCTGTCATCTTTTTCCTGCTTCATGTGAAATCAAGAGGACCAGTGGAAGGATATCTCGATGCTCACCGGATCTTAAGAAATATCTACATAGTTTTCAGTGAGTTCTGACAAAGACCAGATTTCCTTCGCCAATCCTCATGGTTTCTCACAGAGAGCAAAAAAAAAAGATGGGAAATTACAATTCAGGCCTCCCCTTTGAACAACTTCTACTTAATCTTCTATTATAATTTCTTCATTTAGTTTTTCGTTTTACTAATGTGTATTTACTTCATTCTATTAATGTGTATTTTTGTGTAATCCCTTCCGGGAACCCAAATTTTATATTGAAGCCTTTGTTTGCTTGGCTTAGCCTGTCGATGTAGGAGATTTTTTTTTAACCACATAAAGCCTCGTGTTCGCAATTTTTTTCATTCCACGCTGTTCAGTTATGCTCAGATCTTCGCCACCTCAGGCCACGTAGATTTTATCAACACCCACAAAACCTAATACACATTCACATGCCAAGTTTTGGGTAGTTTCCTTCTTGTATCAGCCTCAAATGTCCAATCTAAAGGCAAAATAAAAGGCTCTAATCACTCAAATACAGTCACTGTGCATGATAATACTAGATCAATTATTCAACAAGGTTGAACAAAGGATAAAGACCTAGTGGATGGAAAAGTAGTGGCATGAAAATAACAGCATAAGCATATCAATATCATCTCAAAAAGACCAGAGGTACCTGATAATAATGGATTAAAGTACATCAACCCTCAAAAAAAGCTAGTCATAAGTAAACTGCTTCACTTCTTGAGTTAACAAGTCAATTTAGCAAGTAGCTACACAAGAATAGAGCTGTATACATGTCATCAATCTTTTAAAAATTTTACCACAAACAGGAACCCAGTATTTGTTAGAAGCTTAGAATGGGAGCTTCAGGAGTTTTTTCCTTCTAAAAATATATCTTTAAGTTTAAAGAAAAAAACTTATTGAACAAACATAAAACTAATTTTATTGGATGAATCTCAATATTGGCAACAGAATAATAAACCTATACAGAACTAAGGTTACATGAATGAAAATGAGGAGGTAAATACATGGTGAACTAAAGTAGATAAATGAAGAGACTTGCAGTAATATTAACATTAAAAATAGCATGATATAGCAATAAACTCAATTGAGTAACAGTAAATAACAATATGGCTAGATAAATGAAAAGAAGATACTAGCAAAACAGAGAATTTAAAACCATATGCAACACTACAACAACAAAGCCTTAATCCCTGACTAGCAGGGGTCAGCAGTGAAAATTCATCATAAGAAGTGGCAGGTTTATGTTGGATGTTAACCTACTACAAACCTCTTGTCTCTAGGCTTGAAAACTAAAAAGAAAATCTCAGAATTGACAGGACCTCTCGCAGCACAAAATTAGAATAATTGTGAAAAATAATTTATAAAGCCAACCAGAACTGATGGTAATGGAAATATTAATGATGATAGTAAAGTTAGAATTAGACCATCTCAAATGCAGGTGGAGGCTCAATGCACGCAAAGAGCCAAGCACTAACATCAGGAGGTCAACCCCTAAGTGCTCCATCTACAATGTTTCCATCAGCATGACATGACACACCCAAAAAGATTTCAAAGGATCAATTACCGGAGTCATGAGAAGACTACCTTGATGATCATTTTATAGCTTAGCTCATGTTTACTTCCACTTTCTGCTTCTGTATCTTCATCTGCATAATATCTAAATAAACTGTCACTGATCAAAACAAGAACCAGGCCAGAATGCCTAAGTTATGAAATTTCGATAGATTTTAGGTCAAGTCCATACAGATTATGAAGACGATAACCATGACACTGGATGGCTTCAACAACACGGCGTCTTACTATCGAGGCACTTATCATCTACTATTGTTGGAGGGCCAGGAATGCCAAGGTTCATGGCCAACCAACCCCATCCCCGATCATCGTTGCTACTAATATCTTGAGCTTAATCGATGTTGACATGAGCCAATCAAAAAGCTACTGGGATTCAGGGGCATCTACAAGGCCTTATATTCCAACCCTCAACTGTTGGATCCCCCCTCCCCTTGGATGGTTAAAACTTTGATGGCTCTTTACAGGACAATGGAGTTGCTGGCGCCAGCTACATCCTCAGAGACCACAGGGGAGGCAAACGGAGGATCCTCACCCATGCTATAGCTACGATGGAGATGGAAGCATCACCCCATGGGATGAGGGCTACTCTTTCTGTAGTAGGAGATTCTATATTGTTGTGGCTCAAAGGAGACTCTCTTGAGACACTACTAGAACTAAGTTGGAACCTGAAGCTGAACACCACAGCATTGGCACCCCCCAAAACTGCAGCACATGAACATAGAGAGAGTGAAAACAAGGTTTTGCTTGAATTGATTTCTCATTTTTGCATATGTGACGTAGCATAGGTTAATAGAGTTACTAATAGTGTTGCGGATCACATAGCGCATCTAGCGACTTTAGATAATCTTGATTGAAAAAGGGGAATGCCCCTACCTAATGATTTTTGCAACATCCTTTATGAGGATGTGACTTGATGTATTCTCTTTAATTTAGTTTAGTTTTTTAATATATAGCCTAAACCACACTTTCAAAAAACACTATGACACAGGAGTTTCAGTGGAAGTTAATCATCACATGACAAACTCAAAAATAAATCGAAAATTCCCGTAAGAGTGGATGTCCAAGATGCAGGTGATACTAGTAGGGAAATTATATTGAGCTGATTTCAAGCAAATCTCAAATTGAAATCAAAATTCTTGAATTGAAATTGACTCGAAAATGAATTCGAATTGACTGTTCTCAATTCTGAGCAGTCTTGGCTTGAAATTCTTGATTCTAAGTTGATTCAATTTCCTAGTTGAGTTAGCTCAATTTCCAAAATGCATCAGGTCAAGCCAAAATCAAGTTGGAACCGAGCCAACAAGTTAATTATAAATAAAATTACAAATTGAGCGTTGAGGGACGAATTTGAACCAGGGATAGTGGGACTTCTAGCTTAGGAGTTGGACAAGCTAAATCACTGGACCAAGTTACAAATAATTTACCCATAAAGTGTGAAACTTATGGAAAAAGAGACGTCAATATTTTCTAATATTTCTTTTGAAGTGTACCAGGTTAAACTCAAAAGGCCACAAAATTATACCAATGTCACACTTGGCTCATGAGGTTAATTGAATTATGCTTAAATTTTTCAATAATATCACTATTTTTCGATAGTTGGTAATGCTTTTCACACGATTCCACATTTGTTGGTTTCTGAAGTCAAAGGATGAAGTCAAAGAACCCGACATAAGTTCTTTTGAGAATCCCTCAAAAAATACATGCTTTCACCTTTAATTAATGGAAGTTTAAAAAATACTTTTTTCAACTTCACTCTCCTCATTTATCAACTTCCGCTACAAGTTGCTTCACATCTCTTTGCTTTTTTTTAAAACCTTTTTGAGAAGACCATATGTTGAATAAGTTGAACCAGTCTTATCTTTGTCAATCTTGTCAAAGAACTAACGCAAGTTGAAAAGATCTCTTATGGTATTGTCGATGAATATAAGTCACACACCTTCAAAAAGAATATAAGCCGCATCCAACAAATCTCCCTTGACTTGAATTCTCTCCACACAGCCTTTCTTCTTCCACTTATGTGTTCCCAAGAACTTTCAGACCACTCACTAAAAGATAGAAATAAAGTTCTAATAGTGCTCAAACTTTGAAGTCGTTAGAGATTTTATCAACATTCTTGAAACACGAATACAATACAAGAAAACGAATACAATAAGATACAGATATGATGATAGAAAAAACTTGAAAATATGGGATACAGATATAGCAAGCATAAAAGAGATATGGCATATATATATTACTAAATATATTTATATGTGCATAAAATATTGTCAAGTGGATCTACTAAAAAAGAACAAAGTGCAGTTTGATTCCTCATACCATCAATTGATGAAATATTGTTTTTTACACATTCTAAATATTAAAAGGAATCCCTAGATGTATATGTGAGAGGTTGAGAGAGCTCTTAGTTTTTATACAATGATTGCTCTTTCGCATATAAAACCCTGATGTTTTTAAGGTTGTTTCCATATATAAGAATTCATATAAGGCATCATTTGGATTCTCAAGTCCATTTTTTTTTTAAAAAATCTCTTTGCAAATAGGACTCCAAAATTGTTCACCAAAATTTATTTCCATTGTTTTAATTTCTTGGCATTATGACTGTAAACGAACCACGCTCAACTGCATCGTGATCTGTTCATGTTCATGCTCGTTTACAAAAACTTGGCTTTGTACTTAGCATCCTCTACTCCTAGTAAACCTTTTATTCTTCTATACCCAATAACATTGAACGTCTTCTTGCATATGGGAAACTCTACAAGCTCGAAGGTCTAATGTCTTCTAAGAGACTCCATCTTTTCTTTCATTGTGACCAACTACTTTCAAGAATAAGAACAAGAGATTGCTCCTGAAATGTATTTGGCTCATCAAGACCATTCATTTCTTGTGTAATAAAAAAATGCATAAGCACCAAATTCATATTCTTCGCACCACTGTGGTTATCAAATGGTTCTTTCTCCATCCATGGTTATCAAATGTGGGATGCACTACTGGAAGTGTATGTTCCTCGATTTCTGCATCTTCCTCGATAGCGCCCCCTCTGATTGTAAGGACATGTTGTCAAAGATCCTTATCTATCCGCACCTTATCAAAAAATTTTCGGATTACGATGCCTAAAGGGGTAAAGGTTTTCGACAAAAAAATATTCGCCGAAGACTACATCATGACTAGACATGATTTTAGACTCTCATGAGTAATTCCATATGTTCTTCCAAATCCCATGAATGTATATCTTTCCTTCTTTAGTACGAGCATACATCAAACAACTTATAATCGTCAAACCCAAAATAGTCAAAAGGAGGATCATCTGACAAAACCATCTCTGGTGTTTTCAACTTTAAAGTAGAGTGAGACAAGGGATTTATCAAATAATAGGCAATAGATATGGATTCTGACCAGAAATTCTTCAATAACCCCACATTAAAAACGATACTCTTTGTTATTTTGAGAGTTATATGTTATATCGCCCCACCATACCATGTAGCTATGGCATTTCCACAAAAATTTGTATGTAGAATGATGCCTTTGTCTTTGCAGCATTAATTGCACTAAAACAAACTACAACCCATTATCAATGCAAAGTCTCTTAATCCATGTGTTAACCTGCTATTTGATTAATGCCTTTAACATCCCCGTGGAGCAGGTGTAAGGGTGTTATATACTTTATTTTTAGGGAACTATGTAATCTGAGATACTTCTCAGGAGATCACCCATCTTGATGCTACTTCAACTCAAACATGCTTAATAGTGGATCATTACCCTCATGATTTTGCCCCCAAAAGGCACCTCTAAAAGTTGGGATCACACTATCAACTTATATAATGCAGCAACTTTTCACCATTTTTTATGCAAAACAATTCATTCTTGTGCTCCTCTTAAGCATAAAAGCCTTCTAGGAGTTGCTCCTTACATCAATGATTCACTTCTATTTTTTTTTATATTATAATTTTATTCTCTTGAGACATCATCAAACGATCGCTCACCACCTTCTTTGGTGACGGGTCGTCACAGCCTTTCACCAATTGACGGCTGTAGATGAGTTGGACTTATTCTTAAGAAATAAGAACAATTGTTTATGAAGGTCAACACATAATAGACTCCATCTTCCGACGAAACACTTAATGGCCCACAAGTCAGAATATATTTAATCAAGACTTCTTCGTCTTTATGTACTATCTCATCAAATGACACCCTCTTATTTTTTCCCAAAACACTTCTCACAGAAGTCCAACTTCCTATTATGCTAACCACATATGAGTCCTCACTTGCTCAAGTCTTCCAAACCCCTCTCCCTCACCAACTCGAAAATGCCACTCTTTGGTCACCTTCTCATGAGATGAAGCAATGCTGAATCTGCACAGCTCCCTAAGTAAAATCACCCATCATCAATGTCATAACATCACGATTGATCTTCAGAACTCCCCGTATATTACTATACATATAATTATTTATATCTAGAACACTAAGAGAATTAAATTTCCTCTTAAGCTAGGGAACATGTATTACCTCCTTCAATGTCCATACGACTCCATCAAGCATCTTGATTCTCAGGCTTTCTATTAAAGTGTCGTTGCCCACCAAGACTATACCAATGGATGATGGCTCATAAGACAAAAACCATTCCCTGTTTGGCGTCATATGGAAGGAACATGCTAAAGCAAACCTCTCAATTTCTTCCATAACAAGAACTATATTGCCATCAAAACTCTCTTCGGCGGCTACACTGGCTTAACATGAACTTTGTTTCTTCTCATGGTCACTCTTCAATTGCTCCAAGCTTTTCCACTTGTAGCAATTCACTTTGATGTGATCTTTCTTCTTACAAAAATTGCAAGTCAGGTGGTGCTTGGCTCACTCTAATTCCAAGGATCCTTAGTTGAAGAATTGACATCTAAATCAAGCATGGTTTTCGACAATAATGCTAGAGACACATCTCCCACCATAATAAACTCCCTTCTATAGAGAATGGAATCCATGAAATTCCTACAAGACGGAGGAAGCAAACACAACAAAAATAGAACTAAGTCCTTTTGTTTCGCCTCTACCATCTCAAGATCCATCACTATGAGTATGAACTGCATTCATCCAAGTACGCCTTGATACTACCACCCTCTAACTACTAGTGAGAATACAAACACCACTTTAGAAAGAGCTTATTCATCAAGCTCTTTGCCATACATAGAGAATTTAACCTGAGCAACAATACCAGGCAAGGAAGAAAAGACACTTCCATAATATTGAATAAAAGCTATTATAAATTACATTATCACATAAATATTTATTATGTAATTATTATATTGACATATCATGTCGTGTCCATGTCTTGTAATTTGGGAAGTTATGTCAAGGGTGTCGAGTCGTTATCCTATGTTCCTGTATCATGCCTGTGCTTCCTATAAACTATGATTGTAGTCTCATTGAGGCAATCTTGAAGGATTCCATTCGATAATCACAATTACATCTAAAAAGTATTTTCTGATCCTTATCTCATACTGTTCCACCAACAAGGCAGAAGGCTTCCTCCCCATGTGACCAGACCATCATCTAATTCCAAATGGAATAAGATTGCCTTCATCTTCACCCATGAGAGAGCATACCTTGTTGTATCCTCATATAACTTCTTAATGTTGCACTTCATAGTCGCCATTATTGAGCTTCCCTTGAACTAGGCTTTGATTCCAATATATGACATAGCAGAGGAAGCTAATAAACTAATAAGGGCAAAGAAGTAAATAACTAAAGAAAAATAGAAACAACTATTACGTGAAAAGTCATGAGAAAAACTACAGGGGCGAGAGAGACAAAGAAGAAGAAGCTTCACTATTATTCAAGGAATTACAGGAGTAATTACATAGAATATAAGATCCCTTATAGAAAATACACTGCAAAAATCCTAAATCATACCTTTATATAGGGTGACAATTTCGGTGACAACATTAACTGAATTATGCTTTAATCTTACAATAAAACCCTACTCTCTAACAGTTTGTACATATCTTTTTTGGAAGTCAATGGATGAAAATGAAGAACACTAAGTTGAACCCAATATATGTTGTTTTCAATACAGCTCTAAAAAAAAATGTTTTCGCCATTTTTCAAAACATAAGTCAAAGAAATATCTTTTTTGACTTCACTTGTCATCTTCAAGTTATTGACTTCTACACTGAATAATTTCTTTGATATTAGATTTTTCACATCTATTTGTTTTTCTTTAAGAAACATTTCTTGGAGGAAATCTTTCTTGGAGCAGATCAAACGTTTGATGAGTAAAACTAGTCTTGTCTTCATCAACCCTATTGGTGAAAGACTAACCCAAATAGAGAAGATCTTCTCAGTCTTTATTGTTGAATAATTCAAGTCACGTCTAAAAAATCTCCTCCTAATAATTAGTATCAGGTAAATAGTTTAACTGGGATAAGCACCGGATAGTTACTCCCATAGGACTTTGTACGACTCCACCATGGTTGAGTTGCCAACAAGCATTTATCTTATTCTAATGCAATGGAGATAAGTGGGCTCATGGTTAATAAAAAGCATTTATCTCGCATAGTGGCCCCTACTGGTGAGAGATGGATTCTTGGTTGGCATTGCACTGGATAGGTAGCCTATTAGAATATTAGTAGTTAGATTATCATGTGACGAGAATCTTTTTTTTTTAGGATAATTGTTAAATGTACATAAGAATAATTGAAAATAGTCTCAATTGATCAGTTCATCACAAATTGTGGTGGTTCTATACACGCGGGTGTCCCTTGCGGGCCTTACCCATAATCCTATGCTTTAGGTTAATGGATGTCCACTCATATATTGTGTCCCCAATTGTTCCTGCAACAATTGTATGGTATTTCACTGAGAGGTATGGCCTTTGAAGGATGGAAAAGATCAATGAATGTATTACCATTACTATGGTGCAAATTTCATGATATTTAAATGAATGTACAGAAATTTTAGTGGGCAACTCAACAGGTATCTATATTCAACTTGCATTTAACACATAAAGAAAGCTCGTTAATACCTAATGAAGGAAAATAAAAACTGCCAAAAAGATAAAGATTGTCATAAAAAAGATAGGGGGAGCCAAAAAAATGAACAGTTGCTCACAAAAGTAAATCGAAAGGGACAATTAGCTGATGACACAAGAGTATGAAGGTTGCACACTAAATACAATAACCAACTGCTAATAAAGTTTCACAATTACAGACTTTGAGTGCATTTATAAAATAACCTAAGGTGGTGCTCTCCTAGCCCAAGGAACTTGCCTAGGTACCAAGGTCTTAGGTTTGAACTATACCACCGTAATATACAAGTGGGTTAAGGGAAATACGATATTCAAAATTAAAATAAATAAAATAATAAAATAAATGAAACATGAATGTATTAGAAAGCTAAAGAAAATTTAGGAAAATAACATCCATTTGTAATTCAAAAAGGTTTTATAAGGTAGTTAGCAGACTGAGATCTGTGAACAAGATATAACAATTTATAAATATTAATATGAAACTATAATGCATCATAAATGAATTGCTAACAAGAAGTATGGTTATTTAACTATCTAACGCACACATGCACTCAGCACATCCATGCACAAGCTTGTGACTCAGAAAACCATACAGGATGCCATCGACTTAAACCAAGTGATTGCTCTTATTGCATATTAACTATATCATCTCTATTAGCTAATTACAGTAGTCAACAGGGGTTTGTCACATATTGAAACTAGTGGGTTAGGTAAAAGTCTAGTGCATGTAACTTCAAGCTTTCAACTACTAGGTAGGTCAATGAGCAAAATAACCAAAGCCACTAATCAACAAGTGATATCCACTTGTTTGCTGGATGATATAAATCACGGAAACTATGCACGACTTTTTTGCATGAAATGCAGTTAAGGATAATAAGATCCTATGTCTTTTAGTTTGGGCGGAGAACTAATGAATAAGATTTCGAAACAGTGATATATGATGTGAAATATTTAGGTTATAAACAAATAAGAAATGGCAAGAATAACTAAAAAAATGCATGAAGAATAATTCAAATATTCTCATGGAATAATAACCTTTTTCACAACAAAAAATCAAATAAAAAAATGTAAAAAATGATCTTATAATCATATAAACCATATTACTTAATTTGTTGGGATCATTTAACTAATTCCAACTTAATGAAAATAGTGAATTAGGACCAGATCCTAAAATTTGTATTATTAATCAGTCCCTAGATGCATATACACAATAATGACAGCATATACGAGGATGTCAATCATAAGATCAAGATAAATGGTTAGAATGGTAAAGTATGACAGAAATTATGTAAAAAATGTCTATAAAATTGAAAGAAAATTTTAGAAAACAATTACGAGGGATTGACCGTTGGGCCATTAAGAGGCAAATTAAGATTACTATAATTGAGAAGAATATGGATAAGAGGCCACACTAGAGTGAACCATATAAAATTAATTATACCAGAGAGAGAATGGGCATGTTCAAGGCAGTTCAGCCATGTCCATCCTTAACTTATAGAAGCTCCAAGAAGAAAAGGTGAGGGGATCCAGAATATGTTATTAAAAAGAACAAATAGTGACTTAGAATAGCCACTACACATGACCTTTAGGCCTCGTTTGGTTGGAGCTAAAAAGAAACCATCAAACTTCTCTAAAAATATTTTCATCAATGTTTTACATTTATTTCACATCATAAAAAAATTTAAATATTAAAAATCAATTTTATTTCACATACTACACAAATTTGAATCTTAAAAATTTTCTTTATCAAACATCTTATACATACTTCAATAAAAAATCTAACTTTTTTCACATCTAATATAATCTTCAATAATTAAATAACTTTATTTCACATCATGGCATTAAAATAATTTTCTTTCTCTATCTCAAAAAAACTTAAAATATCTCAAAAATATACTCCAACTGAGGCCTTAATCACTTGTTGTCTTTTATATTATTACTTTTTAGATAAAGGTGACTAGAAAAGAGAAATTTATGTACACTCAACTAATTTGTTAGTATGGTTTTTTAGTTGTTTGTGGGGGTCCATAAATACATACACTATACAGAGAACAGGAATCATATAGTCATGTTGAATGAAGTGTAAAAACATCTTTTGTGTCTCAGTGTTTGTGCAGGAAAAGATTGCTTCTCCCACAATCTTTATGAACCATACATTGAAAAGTAAATTACAAATAGTCTACTCAAGCCTGCCATGCCTATTGGTATATTTAAATAACAGAACTCAGGAAATGCCAAACGCTCAGTGTATGATATGGAGTGGAAAAATCAACCATAGTATAGCCTTAATATCAGTTTTACATATTAATGATATTAATGCAGCATTTCATGCCAATGGCATATCATAATGAAAGAAGAATTTCCAAATAAGTACCGCTTCAAGTACAAAACGAGAGCTCCAAAATTTATTCAGAAAACTCAAGGTACACTCGTGAGCCCAATTTTCACTGTTAACAATCATAAAATTTATGTCCCTTTCCCCAAAATATGCATTTTTAATGTCACTCTATTATACTGTAATGCCCTACTTTTGATACTGTAGTATATGTGATGGGCCCAAAACTTATACAATGAAAGATAGCATTGCTAGAAGTTGCCCTTCTGCACAAATACAACAATGTAGCAAAATATATGAGCTTGAATATTATCATATAAAACTAATTAAAAAAATTAAGACGAAACAAAAGTAGAATCAAATATGATAACTAAGACTGATTGATGGCGATTCAATTGAGCATAGAAAGGACAACTGACGTACTTATTTTAGGCACAAAGGAAAGCGAATGGATTAATTTTAATTTCTGCTTATCTTTTAATTAGATAATAACAATTTATTTAAATTTTAAATATTATAGATTTAAAATTTAAATAAATTTTAAAATAATTCCACTAATGAGACAACTTTTAAGACTTAGGATGGTCTATTTAAGTGGTTAGTCATGCCTTTTGAATTATCCAATGCTCCTAGCACATCCATGAAAACAATGACTCATATTTTACAACCCTTTATAGGTGAACTTTTAGTAGTTTATTTTGATGATATTCTTATATATAGTAAATCTAAATGTAAGTATTTGGATTATCTTCGTACTGTTTTACTAACTCTCAGAAATTTTAAACTTTATGCTAATTTTAAAAAGTGTAGTTTCTTACAACCTAATGTTCTTTTTCTTAAGTTTATAGTATTTTTCCAAGGTATCTCTATTGATTCAGATAAAGTGAAAGCAATTAGAGATTGGCCTATACCTACATCTATCACAAAGGCTAAAAGTTTTCAGGGTTTAGCCACATTCTATAGAAAATTTATTTGAAAATTTAGCTCAATTATGGCTCTTATAACTAAAAGTTTAATAAAAGAAAATTTCAAATGAACTCTATCAACGGGTCAAGCTTTTAAGGATATAAAACAAAAATTGACCAATTATCCTTAAGCATCCAAATTTTAATAAAGTTTTTGAAGTGATTTGTGATGCCTCGGGGATATATATAGGAGAAGTTTTGAATCAAGAGAGTCATCCAATAGCTTTCTTTGGTAAAAAACTTTCTAAAGCAAAACAACACAATTCCACTTATGATAAAGAATTTTATGTAATTGTACAATCACTTAGATACTAAAAATTTTATTTACTACCTATGGAGTTTGTACTATTTTCTGATCATTTAGCTTTGCAATATCTTTAATCTCAAAAGAAGCTCAACTCTAGGCACGCTAGGCAGGTAGAGTTTTTTAGCGAATATACTTTTGTGCTATAACACAAATTAGGCGTAGGGAATAAAGTTGCTAATGGCCTTGGTAGAGTTGTTGGAGTACTTCACAATATGAAAATTGAAGTCGTTAGATTTGATAAACTTAAAGACGAATATGAATCTTGTACAGATTTTGGTATAATATTTCAAGAGATTTTTAAGGGGAATCAATGCGATCAAGAATCTTTTCTTATCCGTGATGAGTAATTGTTTAAGGGCACACAACTTTGTATCCCTATAGCATCATTACGTGATTACCTTATTTGGGAAATACATGCTAAGAGACTCACTAGACGTTTAGATCAAGAAAAAATAATTACTTTAGTTTCTAATAGATTTTATTGGCCTAGTCTACATAAAAATGTCTCTAGAATTATTTCTCAATGTTGAACTTGTCAGAGTACTAAAGTTAAGAAACGAAACACAAGGTTGTACACTCGTTTACCAACACAGCATGCACTATGGAAAGATTTGAGTATGAATTTTATTTTAGGATTACCCAAAACAGCTAGAAGTCATGATTCTATCTTTGTAGTTGTTGATAGTTTTCTAAAATGACACTTCATTTCATGTAGTAAGACCAGTGATGCATCTCATATATCTAGGTTGTTTTTAAAGGATGTTATTAAATTACATGGTTTGCTTAATTCTATCATTTTGATAGAAATGTCAAATTTATTTTTTATTTTTGGAAACCCTTTGAAACTTACGTGGCACTGAGCTTAAATTTTCTTTAGCCTATCATCCACAAATAGAAGGTTAAACTGAGGTTACTAACCGAATTTTAGGTAATATGTTGAGATGTCTTGTGAGGCATAAACATGAAAATTGAGATCTTGTTCTACCTATTGTTAAATTTACTTATAATAATTTTGTTAATAGATCTATTGACATTAGTCCTTTTAAATGTGTCTATGGTTATAAGCCTCGTGCTCCATTTGATCTTATTCCTCATTTACGTATTTCCGACTCTGCTGAATCTTTTGCACGTCATATATATGAACTTCATGCTAAATTAAATGAAAAATTGCTACAAGTAATTTTAAATATAAACTTGTTACCAGTGTTCACCATAAGGCCAGGGATTTTTAACATTGGTGATCTTGTGATGGTTCGCATTCATCATGAACGGCTACCTAAAAATTCCTTTAAGAAACTCCATGCAAGAGCTATTGGCCCTTACCCTATCCTTGATAAACTTGGACCAAAAGATTATTTACTTAAATTACCTGATCACATAAATATTAATCATATTTTTAATGTGAAAAAACTAACACCATATCGAAGCACCTTTGAGCCTCATGCTTTGCCTAGTCTTGCTCTTACAGGTATTTCTAATCCAAAAACTCCTCCAGTGCTTTAGTGCAAAGATGAGATTGAGACTATTCTTACTGATAAAATTATGAGCACAACTGATGGTAGATGTTATTGTTTTCTTGTACAGTGAAAAGGTCGGTCAGCATCTGATGTTGCTTGGATCACTGAGGCTGAATGTAGAAGATTGAATCCGACAGTTCTAGATTCCTATCTACATTCCATCTCGACTAAGTTGAGTTTTCTTCAACTAGGAGTGATTTACTTGAGCACAAAAAGGACTATCGGCGTACTTATTTTAGGCACAAAGGAAAGCAAATGGATTAATTTCAGTTTTCTTTTATCTTTTAATTAGATAATGACAATTTATTTAATTTTAATATTTTAGGCACAAAGGAAAGCAAATGGATTAATTTCAGTTTTCTTTTATCTTTTAATTAGATAATGACAATTTATTTAAATTTTAAATATTATATATTAAATTTAAATAAATTTTAAAATAATTCTACTAATGTGGATAATTAGTAAGAAGTTATTTTTTTCATTATTATTAGCCTAACATTTCTCTAATTTAGTTGAGGCAAATTAATTATAAATATGTCTCATATCTTTGCAATAGGTACTTTTGAATAATTTTTGAATAAAATTCTCTAATTTTCTCTCATTTCTTTTTGTGTCCTTCCTTTTCTTTTAATTATTCTTCTCTTTCTTCATTTAAGTTCTACATCACTGATGTTTAATTACTTTGATCATTGTAGTTTCCAGAGAAGAAAAATTGAATAGTTTGAAAGTTTTGCTTTTTAGGTGCTAGTATTGTTCTGTATTAACGTAGCCACAAGATACGATACAAATTTCTCAGATAGCAGTTAAAAGAGATAAAAGTTCTCATGAGGTAGTACTGAACCTAAATCATTAGTTTCACGTATATAAATTGCCGTAGCTAGGTAAGACCTGGACAATAAATGCATCTGAGAATGCCTTTTATAGGTTAGAAATATAGTTCATCATCACAAAAGCTTGGCCTTTCTTAATCGCCAAGCTTTCTTCTTTACAAACATCGGCTTACACAGGTTTTTAAAAGTCAATAAATAAGGTCGATGGCATGACTTTCTCCTGCGTCTAGTTTTACCTGCATAGAAAGAAAGAATAATCATAATGAAAACAATTAATTTTCAAACATATTCTTTCAAATCCAACAGAAGGTTTAAGTAGTTTAAATCTTCACCATCTCTATGAACTAAACATGATAAAAGTGAAGTCAAATTCATAAGTAACTAAGTTCAAAATGCTTAAGAAACAAAATCCTACGTACCAGCCAGTGAGATTTCTGAGGCAGTATTATGCTTCTTTTTGCTTTTAGCTTCGGAAGTGAATCCACTAGATGTACTAGTGTTAAGCAAAACTCCTCTCGTCCCCAGAATTTCTGAATCAATAGATCCATCTGCCAAATCCACTTTAGTTGATGCAACTGCAAAAGTAGAATCATATTTCCTTCCCTGATTCGTACAACCAACATTACCATTTAAATTTGAGGTGCTAGTTTCTAATGGAACCACCTCAGGGTTCTCCATTTTGTTTGGAAAATAGTTAAATGACACATCAGCTGATGATGACAAAACATTACTTTCACATATACTAGGATGTTTATGTAAGTCCTCATGAAGACATCTGTTGTACTGGTTCGAATTCTCATCTCCCTGCACAGTTTTGGATCCTGCTTCCAGAAACTGTTCTGTGAATGCATCATTTTGCAAGGATACAGTTACCATTGTCTCCTTATTCATCATGGATATCTGATTTTCAGTGTCAACTGAAGAACAATCCATATCTTCTGCAACATCACTGGGGAACTTCAAGAGAACAGAATCAGCATCCACCTGAGCTGTAATCACCTCTCTTCTTTTCACATTGGATGCATTAATCTTGTCAGCATGGGTAAAATCCATTATACTAAAATCTGTGACCGACAGAAGTCCTGCTGAAATTGATGTTCTAGCTACTGAAGAATTCCTACTCACATTGTCAGACATTTCAGTTTCATTTGAATATGGTTTGTCATCTTCACTGGCAGCAGTTTCCACAAACTTTCTGATCATTGATTTTGAGTTCTTTACAGCTAGATTACCAACCATATCATAATGATCAACTTCATTAGAAGAAGGAATTTCCTTAGCATAATCAGGTAGGTTCTGATTAGTACAAGAGAAAAGTGGTGCATTAGGAACCACTCCATTGATTGATGATGTAAAATTAATAGCATTTTGACATTTAGAGCGTGTACTAGCTGTAGAGAAAAGCCTAGTCATCTCATCTAACGACAGAAAATCACCTTCCCCATTTGATATAGGATCCCAAACATTCCAGTCCTTGAACCAATCCTCCTGAGCATCTACCCGTTCTTCCGGTAACATTCTTTCTATTCTGATAGCTCCCATAAAGTAACAATCTTTTTTTCGAAGAGCATTAGCAACCAACAACCTGCTTTCAACGAAATAAGTACAATTTTACAGAAGAAGGCATGGTTCAAAGGAATAAAAGTTAGCTCTTCCAACCTGCAATTTCCAGATATAGCTGCTTTAGCTCGCTCCATAGATAGTCCTAGCAGAAAAGATACTAAATTAGCAACATCATTTGGACCTCTAACTTCCTTTAAACTGGCAGCAGAACCAGAGATAATGAGATTCTTTCCACGAGTCCAGTCCGCCAACAGCTGAATTAAAGTGAAAAATGAAAGATCAAATTTTACATGAGAAAAGAAAACATAACTTGAAATAGAATGATAAAACTCATAATGCAATAATCATAACTCCAAGCAAAGAAAAGAATCATTTTATGCTATTACAACTATAACAACCCACTTAAGAAATATGCAATCAAAAATAGTACAAATGATAGTAAAAACAAAAATAAAATGAATAAGTTACATTCAGTTTGAACCAACATATACATATTTGGAACACTACAAACCTTAAAATAAAAGAAAATATATAATTCTACTACTATCTGTCGTAACCAATTTTTGTGACATTATATTATAATATAAATCCTGCTTTCCCTCCCTTAACCTAAAATTCACTCATTTCACCCTATAAATACCACAGAAAATTTCCCAAAGAAACCAAACTAAACTTGCATTCTCATCAAAGCACTTCCCTCTCACTCGTCTCCACCCCCCTCACAAATGGAAAAATTCCGTCGACCACTTACCTATCTTTCTTTAGGCAATCGGTTATACTTTGCTATCAAAGATTGATTATCTTCAATAACTAATGATAAAAATATTAAACGATACTTGTTACCAAAATGTATTAACCAAACTAACATTTACAAATTAAATTCCTATACAATTTTCTGATGAGTTATTTTGCATTTGGCATGTTCGAACACAAATATTTGTAAAACTATATAATAATAATTGGGCTATAAGTAAAGGGAAAATTTTCCTTTTAAATAATAAATACAAGTTATCGTAGATAATGGCACGAGAGAATTTAAAATAAATCTTAAAGAATGAATTAAAAATAACAATTACTATTATGTGTCTTTCTTTCCTTAAGTTCCATAACTAATCTTAGGTGTATATGTGAACCTAATATCAAACTCATATAAATGATAAATTACTGTATAATTAAATTTGACACTTATTTTTAGTTATAATTATGAATTTCCTTATTGTGCACTACATATACTTATTATTGGGCAATAGTGTAAATAGGTTAATTTTTACAAAAGAATTATAAATTTTCACACATCATAAATAACTTAAGGGGCCCATATCCTAAGAAATATATTATAAATAAAAACTACATTAAGACATACTTATTTTATGAATTCATAATTTACTATATATTTTACTATATAAATAAACTTCAAAATACCTTACTTCATAAGATTTATTTAACAAAGAAACTAACCCCATAACATTAGTATTTTGTGAATACACAAATTAAATTACATATTCATCTTATATTACATTCTTTTGGCCTCCGTTATATCAGTGCAATTTGACTTCGTGTGACAGTATTTGAAGTATCAACTTTGAATAGCTTTTTGTGCTTGTATGTGATTTTTAATTTTCGCAACAGAATCCTAGTTTTTAAAAATTACAGCTTCAGATGACTCAGCATCATCCAGAGGTTTGCACTATGCCGTTTTCACAGTTCTATTCTATTTTGTTTGCCTGCTAATCTGTGTTAGAATACTAGTCCCAGCTCTTGACATGATTTAATTTTGATAACATAAATTTGATATCTTAAATCTGTTTATTATATAATTTCTTATATAAATCGACCTACTAATATTATAATAGATTCACCTTAGATCATTCCTTGGACCTCCTATTATTATTATTTTGTTATTATTATTATTATCTTTTGTTTAATGATATCAAATCTTAAGGGGAAGGATCCAAAGTAGGATGGACCCACCGAGGACTTGATATGCTTTGAACCTTGTATTATAATGACTTTATATTTATCTATTTGTAAATAATGAATTGAATTTGTAATAAGGTCGTATCTGAGGAAACCAGGAAACTTGGGACCGACTACCTTATGTAATTATCTATATTTGTATTTCTACTATGTTCTTGTTCTGGATATTTTGAAAACCTCACAAGCCAATCCGAATCTTCCTAAGTGTTACAGATAATTCGAATTGGGGCGTGACAACAATGAAGAAAAAATAAATGGTTGCACCTACCTAAAGGAAAGGGATATCAAAGATAGAAAATAATAGCTTTAGTAAGTACAAAAAGTCCCAATCAACCTTATTTCTTCCCAACTATAGACAATTTGTGCATGAAGTGTGCCATGATTTAAGTTGCATCAGGGAAAGTAGACAAAAGCCATCAACACTAAATTCTAAAAGGAAAAAACATAAAACGAAGACATGTTACAATCAAACGGTTAATCAATAAACTACAAAGATAATTAAGAACTTTAAATACTGTTTGAGAAGGATAAATAGAAAGTTTAATGATTCTTGTAGATAAAATAAATAAATAGAAGTGGTACAAACCAAGATTAACTGTAAGTTTGTGGATTGCTTCTTCAAACCAACTTTAGCAACTCAAATTGCTTATGATTACAGGAGCAAAAAATATGTCATAAGATCATTCCTATGCTATGCAATGAACTTAATCACCCAGTGAAAAGTCTTCACAGTTAAATAAAAGTACACCAAAAAATCATAGGCTAGCTTAGAGGTTCAAGTTAACAAAAGAAAAATACACAACAACACAACAAAGAGGAAAACAAAATGCACCTTGGATTACATGTTTAACAACGTGTATAGTAGCCTTGTCATATAACAATAATTAAGAACTTTATACTATAATTCAATTCGTAAATTTCCCTGAATTCTTAAATTTTCACAAACAGCAAGATTCATCAACGTATCACAACTTTATTTACCTAAAAATTTTGCTAAACAGTGCAGTTTCCTCACTAAGATAAGTATGTCCTTTTCCTATGAAGACCAACCTTTACTTCTGATCAGTAACAAGATACAGCTTATACAAAAGGCCAAAATGCAACTTACACTTTCCATTATATGAAACCAGACCAGAAATATCTACACTGCTGTGTTTTTCATGTTCAAGTAGCCCCAAATAGTGCACAAATTGAAGATTCTTCGATTAGGCACACAGACTTTTGCCTATCCATAATTACACTGCTGCGTTTTTCATGTTCAAGTAGCCCCAACTAGTACACAAATTGAAGTTTCTTCAATTAGGCACATAGACTTCTGCATATTTTGAGTCATGAATAAGGAGAGTCCAAATTCTACATGCTACATTCCTTTGAACCCAAAAAAGGGATGCAAAGAAAGAAAAGACTGGGAAGAATTAAGGAAAGAGCAAAAAAAGAACAGTTGACAGGATAGAACTAACTGTTCAACATTTTATCAAAAAACCGAAAAAAACAATGTGCTGCTAATCTATCTTCCTTTGTGATTTTCTATTACTCAATCTTTCCATAGTTGTGAAGAAATGTAATTCTAAATTAAAAAAGCAGAAGAAAAACAAGAGTGACGAAAGATGATTTAGTAATTGACGTAATATCAATACAATGATGTTGACAGCACTGACATCCGCAGTAGAAGGATCAAAGGCACCTCCCCAACTAAATTGGAGTATACAACTTATTCAAGGAGAATAGTACCATGAGTATGAGATGCAACAGCAAAAAATACAATGACCTTCTCTTTGAAACAAATATTCATTGGGCATAACAACACAAGTCAATTTCTATTAGTAATTCAACATTGACAATAAACACAACTGTTTATTAGTATACGTATGCTAGACTCATTCGACAAAAAAGTACAATGTGGGATAAAACTTAAACAACTGATGCCACAATATTGAATACTGATGATACTGTACTTGTTGTCAAAAGTTGCATTGACTGTTGACACATGAAATATGATGCCAGAACAACAAAAAAGCGGACATTGCATAAGATATATATAAATACACACACCCCATTTATTCATACATACACACAGGCATGCTAGCATATTATTATTAACGTATGGCACAAAGTAGCAACTAGCAAATAACAACATTCTTGTTGTCTTGGTAGAGATGTATACATACTAATTTGAAGCACGCGCACACAAAGGCCAAGGCTAAGTAAGCATGCTATCACGTTCTTGTAACTACCTACCTTTGCATCAGATAGTGTATGCCGCCTTGCATGATCATCAGTAACATGTGATATCTCTTGCACCCCACGCTGCATATAAAATCAACTAGCAGATTATTCAAACAAACAAGGTCCATATGAATGTAGACTCAACCGAAGAGTAAAAAGAATGTTAAATTTTCAGAAGACTTCTTAAGATGCAAATATATACACTCTGACAGTATGTAACTAATACTAAGTTACAGTTCAGGCAACAAAATTATATATATTATTATGCTATAATCAGCATTCCTAGCATTAGCAGAAGATGCACCCCCAATCAATCAATTTTAGATAAGCCTTTTGAATTCAGGCTGTCCAATATTTTCAGTTAAGAGCAACAATAAATGATATACCTAGTTCAGTACAACACCTTCAATAAATTATTTAACCACGTTATCTCTTCAATACAAAAAAATAAAAATCAACCATTGTAGTCCAGAGCTCAAGACAAAATTCTTGTGAAAGGATGTTGAAATGAAAGTTTTGGCGAAGTTTTCAAAACGCCCTTATTTTTGAGATGAACAGGTACACTTTTGATTACAAGAAAAACTTCAAAATGCCCCAGTTTCTTCCCAATAAGCACACATGACACATCATTCTAGTTGGCAGAATGAAAAGTGGCTAATTTACCGCACACAGCTTAGTCATGGGGGTCTCACCCTCCATCCCTACACCTCGTTACGATAAAGATACTAGCCTGTATAACACTATAAACTAGCAAGTTCCAAATTTCTAGCTTTCAAGGTAGATAAGTATGCACATGTCTAACATGAAGATCCATTATTTTATCTTTCTGTTACTAGTTACCTTGGGATGAGAAGATTTTTGAAGACTTGCATGACCATTAGCAATTAGATGAGCATATGTTATCTCAAAATGCACCCCACGCTGCAGATAAAATTAAATAGCAGGTTAAACTGACAAAAAAAATATCTTCCTGAAGTTAATCAGGCATCCAGCTTAAAAAAAATTTAACTTTCATACAATACATTGAAGCACCTTAACTGCATCCTTAACCATTGCAGATTTTAATCGGAACGGTACTCGCTGAGAGAAGTCCAACGCAATTATATCAACCTGAGCAAGGAAGCATATCAAAATAAGACTTAACTCTTCTGTTCTTATACACTCCCCACCCCCCACCTTCTCCCCCCAAGACAGAAGTACCAAAATGCCATTTTTCCCCAAAATTATAAGCTTAAGGTACGTTCCAACAACAGCTCGACATTCTTACAACATACATTCGATGCCTGGCACGCCTGATCGAATGCCATCTGATTCACCGGCCGCACCGCCACAATATCGTAACTCCGCAATAGGCGGTTCCCGCCGCAGAGGGCGGAAGCGGCGGCAGCGCTTTCGACGGAGACCGTGATGCGGGTGTACTGCCGAAAGGGAGAGGAGCGGGGCACGCCGAGAAGCTCGCGATGCAGGGCCACAGAGGCAGCGAAGGCGCCTGAGGATGCGCCGGTGACTGCATCGAGTAAGGAAGATGTGGGAAATGGGGCGATTCGGCAACGATCGTTGTCGGAGAGGACGCCTCGGAAGGGCCGGTCGTAGGCGATTGCAGTGTAGCCAAGCTCCATCAAACGCGCCGCCGTCTGCAGATGTGAACGTGAGCCGCCGCAGGAATCAGCGACGCCTGATTTCTCGATATAGGGGACGCTTAGGTCGAAATAATCCATCGTAAGAAGCGGCGGCGGCGGCGGCGGCTGCGAGGGAGATTGGAGAGGAAGAGAGTTCAGCCTAGGGGAATTTACACGAATAATCTACGCTTAGCTTTAGGGATTTGCATATCTCGCCCTAAACTTAACAATAAAAATAAAAAAATAAAAAAAAACTTATTATTATTCTGTTCATCCCAACAAAAGAATATTCACATATCACCCCCTTGAATAATTAACTATTCATCCTGGACCAACCGAGGCCTCGAGGCTATTAGTAGGATTGGCAACGGGGCAAATTTGGATCGGATTTATAAATATTTATATCCGCCCTGCTATATATTATTCATTATTTATATCCGCCCCATACCCGTTTCCACCTTATCATAGGCCAGGTGAGGTCTTATAGCTCAATTTATCAACAGATCAAAATGTCAGATGAACATGTAACTTATTTCCTCACAGTAATATCATGTTTCATAGTATGCATAAATGTATATATATTATAATGATGAATGATCAGAACCACAGGTATACGTCACTAGTGTGACATCAGATTAAACAGGTTCATCACCAGTGTGATAACAGATTTATCAGATATGTCACTAGTGTGACATCAGACTAACAGGATGCGGGTACGTCCCCCACACGACGCCATGCGTCCAGAAGGTGGTTGTCAACCACCGGGATCCCAGCTTATCATATCATTGTATATCTCAGGATACATGGGTCCAATTTAACCCAGTATAATATCTTGGCACAAAGCCCAACAGAATATCGGCACACAGCCAAACAGAGTATCGGCACAAAGCCAAACAGAATATGCAGAATATGCAGAGTATAGCTCACAGAATATAATTGATATCATTTTGTATATAGTCATGTTAATTTAATAATCACGATGTCCCAAGTTCATTGAAAATCGCTTACTTGAACGAGAGACGGTAACTGTTTGCTGGCGGATGACGTGTTCCCTGATTAAGTTCAGTGAGAATAATTACTAATAATATCAGTCAAGCCAAGTAGATCAAAACTGGTCAATATAGGTCAAACCAGTTCAAATAGATCAGACTAGGTCAACTTGGGTCAAACTGAGTCAGTATAGGTTAATGGGTCAAACAGGTCAAACGGGTCAAATGGGTCAAATGGGTCAAACAGGTCAAACAAAATCAAACGGGTTGACTCGGGTATAACGGGTTCAAATGAGTTGGCTCGAGTATAACGGGTTCAAACGGGTTGACTCGGGTATAACGGGTTAACTCAGATGTAATGGGTCGACACGGGTTATCTTGGGTCAAACGGGTTAAGTGGGTCAATATAGGTTTAAACAGGCTAAGCACTAGTCAACCAAATGTAATTAGTAAGACCAGCATTCTTACCTAACAGAGTCTCGTCGCTGGAGGAAAGGTGCACCAAGATGAGCTAAAAACTCAGAGGAGATTTAGAGGTTGTGATTCTTCCTGAGGGTTCTGAGGCCTTTTTATAGGGGGAGA
>JAEMOT010004233.1:122075-137920 GCA_019297695.1 Apostasia ramifera | reverse complement strand
TATATATATATATATATATATTAACAGGTATTTATTTAAACGGATTATTACATTATACCCGTACCCGCCATATTTCATAATGGAGCGGGGCGGATTGCGGGTCGCGGGTAAAATTTTTGAACTCATACCCCTCTCATTAGGAGCGGGTCGAAGCGGTTTAATCGGGTACGGGTATAAATTGTCACCCCTAGCTACTAGGCAGAAATTGTGATTACTGGTCAAAATTAGAGATACAAATGTAAATATGTCATTTTTACAAGTTAAATGTATAAAATAGTTTTAAAATGACATTTAGTTGCCTCTAACTTTAACTAATAAATCCTCATTAAAAAAATTTTAAATAACAAAAATATATCAAAATAATCCTTATAAAAAATTTTAAATAACAAATTAAAAATAGAATAAATAAAATGGTTAATTGCATCCGAGGGTCTCTGTTATAAGAATGCTTGCAAGTGAGTACCAACCATGATATATTCTCGACTTTAATCTCTCAGTTTAAGTATTTTGAATATAGACTGAATACTATCAAATACACAAAATGTCTTCTAGTAATACGGACATTTCATAGTAGTCTTGACGTAAGGCATAAAACTACTAAAGCTTTAGAATGGAGGACTAAAGTTTTCAAAAAAATATACTTAGGTCATTACATCATTTTTAAATATGTTAATTAGTGAAAAAGTCATATAATTAATCTTTAATTATATTTTAGTTTACAGTTTTTAAAAACTTGCTAATAGGTCCCTATAATTAATCCAAAATTATAAATAAGGCCCTTCCACTATTATCATTAAAACAAATTTTAAATTTTACTTTTAACACTTTTTCTCTCACTGATTCCCTCTCCCAAGGAGAGGAAAAGAGAGAGAGAGATGGGGGGAGCCTGGCGAGCTCTGCAGTTCATCGCTACTCTGCAAAATATTAGGTGAGGATATTTTAGTAATTTTAAAAATAAAAAGTATTTAAAATATTTTTTTCTTTCTTTTTTTTGTTCTCTTTTACTTTTATTTGGCTATTTTCTTGCATAGTTATTCTATATTATGATACACCAATGATTCAATATTCATTTGTATCCATAAAAAAATAATTTTTCATCAATATATTTTATTTATTTTTTAAACATGATTCACATACATACCACACTAAACTTTAAATATTATCTATTTGTCACCCATTTTATAAAATTTGAAGTATACAGTGGCGTGCATTTGGACTAAAGTATAATATTTAAAATATTTTATAGACATGAATATAAATGTTCCTAGAATCTAATGCTATATTTGGGATAGCTTGAAATTTAAAGAATTTAAAGGGTTTAAAAAGCTTAAAATCTAAATGAGAGAAGTTAATAGAAGCCACTTTGAGTGTTTTTTGTAGTGCAAATGAACTAAGGAGTTTAAATTTTAGGTCAAGAGGCTTAAAATTTGCAGTCAGCTGCATATGATATTTCTTTTGAAGTATTTTTGGCATATCACATTATTAAAATTAATTTTATTTAAAATCATTTACGACATTCAAAATAAATAACTACCTTAATTTTAAATTATATATATTCATAATAAATGCTTCGTTTTAAATTCTATTATTTTTATAAATTTATAATTTTAAAATTCTAATTTTTTATCATTAAAATTTAAGAAAACCACAAATTTATTGCTCTCCACTCTCTCGATCTTCTCTCTCTCCACACAATTGCAACCATTTGCATCATGTGTAGGCCCCTGAAATCCCATCGGAGCAATCTAATGTGCATGACTCAATGAATGGTAGCTAGGATGTGGTGCAACCGACCCTCTTTTTTGCTCTTCAGCCTACAGGGAGCAAGTGGGATGTCATCGGCTCCTCTACAGGCAGAAGAGTGAGAGGGGGACGGGAGCTAGCATAATATTATCCTTTTTTAATTGGCAGTATTTTATCCGTTTTGTTAGTCATAATTGTCAAGATAGGAGAGAGATTATAATAAAAGTAAAATTAAAATTTTAAAAAATTTATATATTATATTATATATTAAAAATTTGTGCGATATTATATCCTAAATTTAATAGGCAGTTGGAAATTACTCTATATATAAATCAGCATATAAAATGACTAATTTGAAAAAAAAATATTTAACTCGATTAAAATTTAATTAATTCATCACAAGTAAAGGACAGATGATTCGTTGGGCTCAACCCGACCCAGATCGGGCCCACAATTTCGCACCGTTCAGGTTGGAAATTTCTGCCAAATCCTCCAGAATCAAATAAAAAAAACACTTTTTTTTTTCTTGTCTTCTTCTCCGCCTCCTTCCGCCCTCCTTCCGCCCTCTTCCGCCATGCAGCCTCCCCTTAACAGTTCCTCACCGGCATTCTCTTCATAAACCCCAACGTCTTCCTCACCCACTTCTACCGTCAGATTCTCCGTCGGCTGCAGTCATGGGGTTAGAATCCGAGAAAGGTTCGATTTTTCCTTGTTTTAGGGTTTCGATATTGGAATCGACGGACTATTAGCGTGTTTTTGTTTGCAGGAGGCGAGATGGATCTACCGAGAATTTATATTGGATCGCCGCTTCCGTCACCAGGCCCGTCGCCGAGGGGGGCTGCGCCGGCGCTGGTGCTGTCGAATTCGGGGAAGAGGATGGATCAGTCGACGGGGAAGAAGAAGTATGTGAAGCAGGTGACAGGGCGGTACAACGACACGGAGCTTCACCTGGCGGCGCAGCGTGGGGACGTGGTCGCGGTGCGCCAGATCCTGAGCGCAATCGACGCACTGATGATGGGGACGGCGTCGGCGGCGGACTTCGACGGTGAAGTGGCGGAGATGCGGTCGGCAATGGTGAACGATGTCAACGAGGTTGGGGAGACGGCAATATTCGTGGCGGCAGAGAAGGGGCATCTCGAGCTCTTCGAGGAACTTCTCAAGTACAGCGACAGGGAGGGTCTCACGAGGAAGAACCGATCAGGGTTCGACGCGCTGCACGTCGCCGCCAGAGAAGGACACCGTGGTAAATTTCCCCAAGTCCGCTTCTATTAATCCAAGCTTCATGTGAGAATTTTCAAACTTGAAGTGATTGAATTCAAATTCTAATCTCAAAACTCTAGTCATATTTTTCTACTTCATTGCTGACCCATATTGTTGTTCTTGAACAAAAAACTTGTAAACTTGAGATGATTTTAATGCAAATTTACTTTCATTGACATTCAAATCGTTTTGTTATTTGGATCAAACAGAACAAATCAGAATTAAACACAAAACTAGATTAAAGTGTTAAGATTAAAGCTTGAAGATTTAGTTGGTTAAACATGGAATAAAAGTGCAATAGGGGATTCAAACCTGGACGCCCGAGGAAAAGGAATCCAAAACTAAACAAGAGATGAAGCTGAAACCTCAAAAGAGGTCAAAACTTTACAAAAGGAAAAAATCATGAACTTAAATTCGCAATAAAGCTGATGCTTCCTGGAACCTGCTTGGGAATCCTGATGCTTTTGTTCCATTTAGTTGGTGTGTTTGGTAATCATCTTTTTGACTTCTATTTGGTGAAGAGTTCCTGCCTTTTGGATAATGCCGTGTTTGTTTGTGATTATAGCAAGTTCATAATTGAGTTAAACTTAGTCTCAAGTATACAGTGAAGAAGTTGTTTGTTTGTCAGTCAAGACTCAAGTATAAGATCAATTGCTATGTTGCTGAACCAAATTAGGCCACATGGAGTCCCAATGCTTTTGTTCTTTTAGTTGGTGTTTTTGTTAATTTTTGTTGTCTAGTATCATTTGTTGATCTTGCGCTTGTTATTCAAAGAACAGTAATTTTTCCTAGAATAAATCTTGAAGGGAATTATTTTGAGAATGATGGACAAGTCTAGTAGATATAACAATTACATGCAAAAAAGAAATTTAACATAATTATGGGAACTGATAAATGATTATGTTATGCTTGGGGCCCCTGTAAACGCAAACATCATACACAGATATAACTAATCTATAAATTGAAGGAAGAGTTTGTTGAAGAAATGAATAGAAACCACATAGTTCATATGCCACACCAAGTGCTCCTTTGAAAACGTTTTTCCTGACCTCAAATCAGCTTTTACTGCATAATTATTTGTTTGTAATGAGACGTGTATTTTGTTTCAACCTGAACCTGTAATATATGAATCAGACATAAACTCATTTCAGTGGTTACTGAAAGCTTCCCATTGGAGCTTATGGTGGGAAATTGTTACATGTTTTCATGTCAAAGCATATTATTTCTTATAGCAAACTAAAGTTTTAGTTCCTATGTATTCTTTTTTCCAATTACATTACTCTTGGAATAGGACTGGCTTGAGATATCATTTCAACGATATAAATCAGCAACTGCTGATTGGAATTGTTCAAGCATGTGGCATACATATCTTTTTATGTTATCAAGGATTAACTTTGTTTTAGATGTACCTTGAAAATAATTCTGATATTGCTTTTCCTTGAAAAGTTATTAGTTGGCATTTGGACTATGATCAGGATCTTTGAGCTGGCTTTTATAGAAATTCTTGTACTTAAGTTTAGGACAGGGAGCACAAATATTTGAATTAGCAATACATTTGTCTTCTGCTCATTGTTAAATATAGGTTATTGTGGAGGATTAACACGAACACACAAACTTATTTGGTTTTGCACTGCAAAGTCAATGTAGCATGCATCTTTTTTCTTGAAAAAAAAGAAAGCATTTTAAAAATAATTGGGAGACATGGGAGCTCCAAGTTGATTCCTTTATCAGACATCATCTGGTGACTAATTAACCTAAAAGCTTATGCTTATAGGTTATGGCACATGAATAATTTATATTTTACTCACCTCTGTAGTTGGGAAGGTTTAGATTTGCTTCGTGATTCTTTTTTATCTACATTTACTTACATTTTATGCAATCATCAATTTCTGACAAATTGTCAGTTCCATCACTAAGTAATATGCGTACAGCTATTGTTCAGGTGCTTTTGGACCATGATCCTGCACTTTGCAGGACATTTGGCCCATCTAATGCTACTCCTCTTATATCTTCTGCGACAAGGGGCCATATTGAAGTAGTCAAACTACTGATGGCTCAGGATTCTGGTATGATTGAGTTGGCGAAAACTAATGGAAAGAATGCTTTGCATTTAGCCGCTCGACAAGGACATGTGGATGTTGTAAAGGCATTGCTAGATAATGATCCCCAGCTGGCCCGAAGGACAGATAAGAAAGGCCAGACTGCTTTGCACATGGCAGTTAAAGGAACAAATTGCGATGTGGTCAAGGTAATTGTTGATGCTGATCCAGCCATTGTGATGTTACCTGACAAATTCGGTAACACAGCACTGCATGTGGCCACGAGGAAAAAGCGTGCTGAGGTGCTAATACAAAGTTCAGATTTGCTCCATGATTCATTTTTAGTGCCATTTACATATATAGCATGTAAACTTTACATATTGAAATCTTATAAACGCCACAAAAGTAACATTATGATCACTCTCAGTTATTCAATACATGGAACATTCCTCTTAAGTTTATCTTGTTAACATATGCAACACCAAAAGTTGCCAATTTACTTGTTAACCTGTCATCTTCGGCAAGCTATCCAATGGGTGTTATTCCAGATTAATACCGTTAGGTAACTCACAGTAGCATGTGTTACTTTGGTGCTGTTTTCAGAATTTGGTGTTCTTTTCCTAAATATTAGGATATAGTTATTTGATAAGTAAATAGACAAATTTTGCAAGTTATATATTAATGTCTTCTTCAGTTAAACTAATGTTGATTTATAGAGTTTAGCGAATGTTTCACTAATATAGTTGGATGACATAATAATCTGAAGTTGCTATATTTTCTTGCAAGAATATAAATGTAGGCTTCTAGATCATGATATTATTTTCTTTCAAGCACTCTACACTTGGTTTGATTGATTAAAAATCTAGAAAAATGTTTGTCCTCAGTATTCTTCAGTATTTCCTTGTAGATCATATGTAATAGAGAGATGCAGGTCAGAGAGCAATTAGAAATTATGCTTACTCTCAGCACATAGTTTTGCTCAATATCAGCTTGTATCTTTTTGCAGATTGTAAATGTTTTACTGTTACTCCCAGACACCCATGTAAACTCATTGACAAGAGACCACAAGACCGCTCTTGATATCGCAGAAAACCTTCCTCTTTCAGAAGAAGCTGCAGAAATCAAAGAAAGCTTGTCTCGTTATGGTGCTGTCAGAGCCAACGATTTGAACCAGCCCCGCGATGAGCTCCGGAAAACTGTGACCGAGATTAAAAAAGATGTCCACACTCAACTTGAGCAGACCAGGAAAACCAACAAGAATGTCCATGGTATCGCAAAGGAGATCCGAAAGCTCCACCGAGAAGGCATCAACAATGCAACAAACTCTGTTACGGTGGTTGCTGTTTTGTTCGCTACCGTTGCATTTGCTGCAATCTTCACTGTGCCCGGCGGAGGTGACAATAGCGGGGTAGCAGTAGCAGTTCACACTTCCTCTTTCAAGATCTTCTTCATCTTTAATGCCATAGCTCTCTTTACTTCACTGGCAGTGGTGGTGGTGCAAATAACATTGGTTCGTGGAGAAACTAAGTCGGAAAGGAGAGTTGTGGGGGTGATCAACAAGTTGATGTGGTTGGCTTCAGTCTGCACAACGGTAGCTTTTATAGCTTCTTCATATATTGTGGTTGGTCGTCATTTTCAGTGGGCAGCTGTTCTTGTTACTGTAATAGGTGGAGTGATAATGGTCGGTGTTCTCGGGACGATGACTTACTATGTAGTGAAGTCAAAGAAGAAGAGGAAGCTGAGGAAGAAGGAGAAGTCATTAAAGAGAAGTCTTGCATCGAATTCATGGCATTATAATTCCTCTGAATCTGAGGTAAATCCTATATATGCTATCTGAGGAAGTTGGGAGGTGGAATGTTGTATGAGGTCTTGCTTTTCTCCTGCTGTTGATATTTGTATTTCTTATTCATTAATAGTCACATTTAACTTGCTTTCAAAAAGAAAAGGCATATTTAACTTTTGGTTAAAGCTCCTCATTCAATGTATATTTTCCCCTAATTCTGAGGGAAAATTTTGTATGCATTAGTTTGAAGTCATGACCTTCTATTTTCTGACTCATGATTGGCTTGCCTACATGTGGATTCAACTTTCAAATTGTATGGCTGGTAATATAGTTGAGTTCGAGCGAGCTAGTACCAACTTGAATTCAGAGTTCTCAAGTCCAGCTTGGTTTGAACTCAAAAACACAATTTCGAGTGGACCAGCTTTGATAGAAATCTTTCAACCTCGAGCTGCCTCAAAATCAATTTCAAGTCTACTCAGTATGTTTATTTGTGAATTTTTGGCTGGTTAATATTTATGTTGTTTGACACAATTATAGATCCTAACTTGGGAAATGGAAGTGAATCTCAAGCTTGAGTTGAGGCTAAATATTTATCACTTAAAATTTTTTTGAAATATTCTCTGCTTGAGAGCCAATTTTGAATTTCCAGCTATTCTTGTTGTTGTTCTCAACTCAATGTTTATCATTTTATGTAAGTAGTAGTATTGGCTGGTTTTTTTGTTTTACTGTAGTTTTGTTTGGTTGGAGATAAAAAAAAATGATTTTGAAAATTTTTATAGAAATTTTTAGAAAAATATGTATGATGTAAAATAAAGTGACTTAATTATATTAGAAATTATGTTGAATGTGAAATAAAGTGATTGTTTAATATTGAAATCTGTGTAAGATGAGATATAAAATAAATTTTTAATTTTTTTTAAAATGAATTTAAGATTTTGGTCATAGTCAAGATTAGCTATTAATTTTAGCCTGTTATCAAACAGGGCCTTTGTGATGCCCGTGGCCGAAGAGGGCGGCCCGTATTCGTCGGGTGATGTCTCAAGAAAGGGGAATCACTGGTGTAGAGTGCAACTCCTGACAGGCTTTTAGGCCGAATAATGAGTGGTAAGAGGGGCACAGGAATGAATCGACTCATATTGAAAAAAAGGGAGATCCTGAGCTGTATAAGTAGATAACATGATCTTAAATAGTAGAGACATTTTTTGAGGCAAAATCGTAGGTTAATGATGAAAAATTCTGTAGTTAAGCGTGTTTGAGCTAGAGTGGCACTAGGATGGGCGACCTCCTGAGAAGCATTTAAGTTACGCAATTTTCCTAAAATTAAAGCGGATAATATTTTTATATTGAGATCACGGAATGTTACAGCCTGTGATTGACATTAGAGCTGGGGTAGTTATCGTTAAGAAGAGCTTTGTCTGTAATAGGCTTTTTTTTTTCTCAATTGTTATCAAACTGTTTTTTTTTTTTTTGAAGAAAATAATTGTTTGTGCAGCACAACAAAGAACTCTTGCAAATAGTGCCTAAATCTCTCTTTCTTTAATTGAGTCTTTTTTGGATTTATATGTAAAATAATTTTTTTTTTCAAAATTACGTAAATTCTTCGAAAGGTTATGTCTTTCAGACTCAATTTTAAAATTATATTTCTCTGTGATCTATTAATATTTTAATTTATAATTGATCTGAAAAAATAAACTCATTTTTTAATATTATGAATGTCACATCATGAATAGTTTTTATCACTTTTAATCTAAATGGTGTTCTCTTTGCTAGAGGTTGCTTATAGCGAAGCTACATGTAAGATGATGAAATTTTTAACCGATTATTAGAGTCATAGTATTGATTTCAACTATTTATTTTTAATACTTTTGATTATTTAGCTCTTATTATTTTATTTTAGATTCGCATAATATCTTTGGAATAAAGCGAGTTTCTGGGGACTAGTTAACTTTTTATTTTTATTGAAAATAATTGACTATATGATATAAAATAATATTTTTTATATTAAAATTTATATAAAATGTGATAAAATTTTATTTATTTATTTATTTATTATTATTATTGTTAAAGTAGTACTATTTTAGTCTGAATTTCGGTGATCGAGGCAAAGAGGGTCTTAAGAGTTAAGACCATAAATAACATTTATCACTTCATATAATATGATTGAAACTATATCAAATGGCACATTTTACAAATTGAAAACTAAAAAGTAGAATATTTCTGAAGATTATTGACCAGACAAATTATTATGCATGATATACATATTATTTCAATAGTATAATAAATTTATTTTCAATGAGATTTATGTCTTATACTTATTTTTTTTTGCAATATATTATACTGTTTCTCAAATTTATTTTCATTATATTCAAGCATTTCACTATTTCTTCGCTTATGTATATCCATATTTCTTCAAAATTCTTCTTTTATGTGTGTCAATATTTTTTCGGACGCATATTTGTACTTAAAACATACCCAATATTCGTTCCATTAAGTAAGAGACTATTGGATAATAAATTATTTACATATATATCACAAAAAATATGATTATTTATGCCCATAATATTTTAGAACTATTAGAGATAACTAAAGAATTCATGTCATGATTGATTCGACAAATTTTACGCTGGCTGTCGACTGCCTAACGCAACCCTCCGCGTTTCTCAGTATGATGTGGTTCGAGGACGAACCAGGCGGAAACTGGTGGGCCTGTGACGGCCGTGGCCGAAGAGGGCGGGGAGTAATCGCTGGGTGATGTCCTAAGAGAAAGGAATCACTGAGGCGGAAACTGGTGGGCCTGCAAAGAGGAAACATACAAATAAAATAAATATTGTAGAAATGAGGATGTTAAGGTAGATGTGTGGATATACACGAAAGGATAGAATGAGAAATGAGTATATCTGAAAAAAAATTGGTGTTGCACCAATTAAGAATAAACTTAGAGAAAGTCGGCTTAGATGGTTTGGACATCTAAATCGTAGGCCGATTGAAGCTCCAGTTAGAAAAATTGAGTTATTAGATTTTGCCCATATACAAAAAAGAAGAGGGAGACTAAAGAAGATATGGCAAGAAAATATAAGGAGTGATCTTAGTTACTTAAACTTAGATAAGAATTTAGTAACTGATAGAGCGCAATGGAAACAAAGGATTCATGTAGCCGACCCCACCTAGTGGGATTAAGGCTTGGTTGTGGTTATTGTTGTTGTAGAGATAACTACTTATATGTTACCAAAAATTTTAAATATTATCTACGTGCTATCATTTTCACAAATTTATTCGTATTACATTTTGAATATTACAGTGATTGATTTGTATATATAACACTTTCTATTTATATGTCATCCTATTCTGTACAATGGATGGCAGGTTGACTTGACCTATTTATTAAAATTAGAATTTATTATTGTTATCGATTTTGACATTAATTACTACATGCATATCACATAGTTTTTTTAATTTAAATTTTTAATTATATTTGATTAAATTTAAAAAATATTAAATTTATCAAATTTTAGTAATCAAAAAAATATAATAAATGAATTAATGAATGGGTCAAGTATGAGTCTTAATTCCAAAATTGAGCCAAACCTACATAGATTTGATTCAAAAAGATAATTTAACCTAAATCTGATCTGCCAACCTAAATAATGAGATTTATGGTAAATTTAATATTTTTTTATGTTTAATGTGCAAATAGTTAAGTTTATTAAAAAAAATATTATTTATTTATTTATTTCTCTACATGATATCCAGTCAGACGTGATAAATCAAAATAATTTCGGGGTATTTATGTAAATGTTCATATAAATTTAGGTTTTTGTTTTTTTAATGAATTAAGATGCCGTAAGAATGTTTTTGGACTTTTGGATAATTTTTATTTTATTTATAGGAAAATTTTTGATACATAAAACTATTGACACTGTCAATAATTAAATATCAATATTTATGAAACGTATTCCATTAAAACAATAAATGAGATTAAAAATTTTGAGTAGTGCAAATTCAAATTATACTGGTGGTATTCTTTTATTTGTTTATATTCAAATATCGCATTAATAAACACTACTTCCTTTGTATTCAAGATTCATATTTAACTATTGATTTATTTTATTTCTCTTGCTATCGTCTTTATTTGTGTACATTTTAATTTTTATAGAACTCATTTTATGTCTTACATTATATTTGTTGGTAATACTGGTGTTGAGGCTAAAAATCAATTAGAAGATCAAAAGAGAAATTTTTTACGTGAAAAACTGACTAGGCGAAAAACCACAGCACTATTTGGGCGGCTTTCAAAGATTTTCACTAATGTGAATGCTTTTTACAGTATTACAGTAATGAGGTGAGGAGAAAGTTGAACAGGAAGAGGGTCAAGCTGAGAATCCAAAAAAAATTTCCTTTTTTTCTGTTATAATGAGATTTTATACTCTGATCTGATCTTTGGAGAGTCACTTCAAGGGTAGGGATTCCATCTCTGGAGTTAGGTCAATGATGTCTGCTAGGCTGGAGCGTCATGACCTCAGTTGTATGGAGAGTATTATCCAGGAAGAGGGGAGTCATGCCTCTTAAAAGCGATATAGAGTCTTGTACCTCATGCGTGCGTAGGTAGTTCGTCGTGGGTTCTTTAGTATGGGCTCTTCGACAACAGCCTTTCGTCTGGGATCCCCTTTTCGACCTCCATTCGCCGTCGAGCTCCTGTGACGCCGATACCTCATAGGCCTCGACGTGTATGCTCCAGATGTGATAATGCGGATTTGGACGTAACAACTGGTATGTATTTGGTCAGTTCAAAGCCTAAATAACTAAATATTATTTTCAATAAAAAAAACTATATATTATTTCAATTTATTAAAAAGCTTTATGTTTTAATACAGCAAGTTCTCGTCACTAACAAATGTAAATATTTAAAATATCCAATTTACAAATTAAATATTTAATTTCTTTTTTATAGTAATTAAATATTTAATTTTATTATGGGCAAATTTCACCCAGGTCCCTGAGTTTAAGGGTTATTATCACACAGTCCACGTTTTTAAAATTATATCTTCGGGGTCCCTAAATTTTCAAAAATTATTAGGTCCCTTTTTTATTTTTTTATTATTAAAAAATATAAAAATTACTATTATACCGTTATCCTNGAGGGTAAGGGTATAATGATAATTTTTATATTTTTTAATAATAAAAAAATAAAAAAAGGGACCCAGATGATAATTTTTGAAAACCTAGGGAACGAAGATATAATTTTAAAAATATAGACCTGTGTGATAATAACCTTTAAACTCAGGGACCTGAGTGAAATTTGCCCATTTATTATTTATATGTTGGATACATTTTACCTATTTTAATTTTTAATTCTAATTCGATGCTTTACCAAAAATAAAAAATAAAATAAAATAAAAGAAAAGAAAAAAATCTAAATCGATGCTATGGATGATTCGGGAGACGAACCAAAGTCCGAACCGGAGAAGACCTC
Source organism: Apostasia ramifera (assembly GCA_019297695.1). Lineage (NCBI taxonomy): Eukaryota > Viridiplantae > Streptophyta > Magnoliopsida > Asparagales > Orchidaceae > Apostasia > Apostasia ramifera. The sequence goes on along the minus strand of JAEMOT010004233.1, from coordinate 125,625 downwards.
CGCGAGCCGGGCCCGCAATTCCTCGGGGTCGGCGTCCGCCGCTGGCGGTTGGCCGCCGCACGCTGCCAGGCAGCGCCTGTAGGCACCCTGGTACGCCGGCAATATCATCGCCTCCACCACCGCCCTAACCTCCTTCCTCATGCCGTCGTCCGCCACCACCCACCCTTTCTGCCGCCGGCAAGCCTCCTCCAACTTCCTGTTGAACTCCTCCAGTGCCGCCGGCACTGCCGATTCCTCCGCCGGCACCGGCACCGCCGCCGCGACACTACCCCACCCCAACCTGACGTACTTCTCAGCGTATCTCGTCGCCTTCGCCTCGTGCCTCTCCGCCCATTCCTCCCCCAACGCCATAATCAGGCTGCTCGTCCTCACCTTGTTCACCACGTACCGAAGATTGTTCGCCAAGAAGAGGTAGGATAGAGAAATGTCGCTGTACGCCCCCGCCGTCAGGTCGAGTTTGCAGAGGAGGATGAGAAGAACCCACGCTAAGCGCTCCGCCACTTCAGGCGGCGCCGCCACCTGCGAGTGGGACGGCAGGGACTCCTCCGGTAGCGGCTTCGGAGGGCGGAACGGATCGTTGGCGAAGATGTCGGCGAGCGTGGGAGTGTAGTCAGCGAGGAAGCAGAGGTAGTTCATGGCGTAGCGGGCGAGGGGGTGTACAGCTCCGCCGATGACAGGAGAATCGGCGGCGAACTTCTGCATTGCCGCCTCGAATCCGGCGAGCATGCACCTAGCCGACTTGGCCAGCGCCCGGAGCGACTCACCTGCCTTTGCAACTACGGCGGAGGTGGAGGCCGGAGAGAAGACGGATACGAGCTCCGGTGAGAGGTCGGCGACGGCCTCGAAGAGGTCCAGGATGCGAAAGAGCTTCTCCGGCGAGAGGTTCGCCTTTGCGACAGCCTCCGGGAAGGCGACGAGCCTGAGGGCGGCGTCGAGGGTGGCGCCGGAAAAGCAGAACTCGGTGGCGGAGTCAAAGCCTGCGAATACGTGGTCGCAGAGGAGGCGCTCGCGGGTGAAGAGTGTGCCGACGGCTGTCCGAGCGCCGGCGATCCATGAGCAGATTTTGTGTTCGAGGAGTTCCCACTTCAACTTCTTAATCTGGAACGGGGACGGCAGGACAAAACAGAGGCGGCGGAGGCCGTCATCGACTATGGTTTTTCGGTGGATCTCGTACGCCCGGACGCAATCCCGGCCGTACCCATTGGCGATCATAATCTCGGCGATGGACCTCAAGTCGTCAGCAGCTCCGCCGCCGGCGAGAGGCTTCATCTCAAAGCCATCTTCGTTGGAGCAGAGGATAAGTTGGAACTCCTGCTCGAGGCGATGGATAGCGGATTGCATAAGAGTTTGGGCCCGCACGAGGGAGCTGCAGCGAGAGTCCTCCGGCAAGTCGCAGTTGGCGGAGGAGTAAAAGAGCATGGTGATCTGGAGGTCGCCGACGGCTCGGAGGAAGGCCGGGACATCTGCTCTGCCTTCGGCAGAGAAGAGGGAGCTGCTTTGTTTCACATCCGTGGAGGAGTTAGTGCCCCATTTGGCGACGACGTCCTCCGCTGTGGCGAGGTTCTCCAGGATCGAATTAGTGCCCCGCGCCTGGCCATCGTCGGCGGCCACGCCGGAGGTTCGAGCTCTTCGTCTGCTAAAAGGAAACCCAATTCGCATTTCCCCTTTCCCCATTAGAGAGAGAGAGAGTTTTGATCGGTGAAGGAATTGAAGGAAAGATGGGAAATAAATACAGCTTCGCAGGAAGAAAGAAGACGGAAAATTGTGAGGTTCGAAAGCACAGCTCATCACATATGTCCACCCAAAATATACACGTGGCAGGCTCTAGTTAGGCTTCAAATAATTCTACGTTTGAACTCAAAAATTGCTCAAAAAAGGCAATGAATGCTTACAAACATAAATTTTGAACTAATTTGATTAATTTTTTTGGCCCGTAAGCCGGGCTAAACCTAACCTGAACTTGATTTGACTTAATCAAAGCCTGATTAAGCTCAATCTATGCCAAATTCGGCCCACCCATTGCGCATGTCTACTTCTCATTATACCTAGGCATTGGGCGAGTAACCCGATAAACTAGCCAAAGTCCAATAAATTTTGAACAGATTTGATTAACTATTTCAGCTCGTAAGCCGGGCTAAGCTCATCCAGAGCCCGATTTGACTTAATCAAGGCCCGGCCCGATCCATGCCAACCTGGCCCGCCCATTGCCCAAATCTACTTACAAGTAAGGCTGATAAATAGAATATTTTGCTCATTATTATGTTAATATTACATCATATAATATAAAAAAATTTATTTTATTTAATAATATCAATATATAATTTTTTAAAAATTATAAAATTATTAATTAAAATAAAATATCTAGATGTCATTACATCTAAATAACAGCATCAACATAAATCGAACTAAACTTTCTCTTAACTTTAAATTTTTAAATTTAATTTAAATTCAATTAAGTTTAATTAAAATCTATTTATTTTGAAATAATTTTTTATTAAACAAGTATAATATATATATATATATATATATTATTTTAAATTTACATCAAGAAACTTTAAATACTTATTAGTCTACAAATATTAAGTCGGTTATGGCTTAAATTAATAAGTAAATTGATTTTGTGTCATAAAAAAGTAAGTAGGTTATAAATTGAGTAAAATATGAATTGAATTTGAATGTTAAACATAGTATTAGTATTTATTATTTCGACATTGAGCAATTTGGATTTGTTTTTAGATGAGAGAGAAAAAATTATTAATTTATAAATTTAATGTAAAATAATATTATTTTAATATTAAAATGTGTATAAAAGGTGAAATAAAATTAAATTTAATATTAAATATTATGATGAATGTGAAATAAAATTAATTATTAAATTTTATTTGGTTTAAAACTATTTTAAAATAAAAATCTATTTTATTAATATTTTAAATTTATCATAAATTTTAATCACTTTATTTCATATTAAACATAAATTTTAACTTTATTTTACATTTAATATAAATTTTAATATTAAAATTAATTTTATTTCACATTTTATCTATTTTATTTTATATCAAATATATAAAATAAAAAATATATATTTTACTCAAAAATAACTCACAACTTAATAAAGTTTTAATATTATTTTTGTGTTTGATATAATATAAAATTAAAATTTATAATATATTTAAAATTTTAAATTCTATTTTTTTTTTTTGAATTTCAATTCTATTTTTTTAGTGCCGAAGCAGTAACTCAAGTCTTCGTTACAATCAAAACGCTTTAAGTGGATCAAAATAATAGTCAACTTTGACCAACAAACGTGCGGCCTGAGTTCATTAATATATTTATATTTAAATATAAACAATTTTTTAGTCATATTTTTCTTTAGGACAAATTTCAGCCAGTCTTGAGTTTAAGGGTTATTATCACACAGGTCCACATTTTTAAAATCTATCATCCGGGTCCCTAGGTTATCAAAAATATCATCTGGGTCTTTTTTTTATTTTTTATTATTAAAAAAATATACAAAATTATCATTATACCCTTACCCTCCCTCTCTCCATCA
>JAEMOT010004233.1:105070-115932 GCA_019297695.1 Apostasia ramifera | reverse complement strand
CTTGTTGAGTTGAGATGCAGGGAGGAGAGAGAAAGTGATTTCTAACGTTTGTTACGGCCCAAGGACCTATATGCTCATTTCATCAAACTAGAAGACCAGTTTGCTACATTTAAATATTTGAGGGACCTGTTTGCACATACGACCAAACTAGAGGGACCCAGATGCTATTTACCCTTTTCTTAATGAAAATAAATGATGTACAATGTGTATTATTTACTTATTTTATTTTTCATATTTTTAATTTATATTTAAGATTATTTATTTGATAACATATGTATTAATTAATATTATTATTACTGTATATATAAATTCAAAACGAACGAAAAATTCTCGTATTTTTAAAGAAAATTAATAGCATAAATAAGTAAATTATAGTTAGTATAAGTTTTGGATTAACCCAAATCCGATCCGAAAGCTAGATCCATCACGGGTCATGAATTGGATCCAGGTCGATGCTAATCCAATTCGATTTTTGAGCCGATCCGTATGTCTTTCTGGTCAAATCCGGGTCTATAATTACTCATTATAATGAAAATAAGTTAAAGTGCGTGTACTTAAGATTTTGTAATGTTTTGAGTGTGCATAGCGTAATCAACAAAGAATGAATGGGTAATGCATAAATACAATTAAATGGTGTGGCAGGTAGGTTAAATATCCTTTTATTAAAATACTCATATGGAGCACATTCACTGTTCATGATAACATAATGCAGATCCACAGAATTAACAGCAGCATCAGGGCAAACCAGGCAGAGCTACATTAGAAGCTACATGTGATATGAAGAACAATACCAGTTTGCGAAGGAAGTAGTCAAGAATTCACTTTTGGAGCCCATCCTGCAATAACATGCTCCTTAGCAGCAGGTTTGGTCTTCAAAAATGACTCCCTGTTGAAGAGCAGCTGGGAAGCAAAAAGAAAAACTGCCATTATAAACTGAAGGGTACATAAGGTCCATAAGAACTGAGACATACTTTACATAGGATTGAAGGAGTATACTTAGCGTCGGCAATAGGTCGGAAAGACTATCAAAACGGGTAAAATTGAGATATTTGCACCATGTAAAAGTAAGGCGACATAGTCTACATTTGGAAAAGATTCCATTTCCATTTCGAGAAATTTGAAAAAAAGTTAAAATACATATGCAGTATCACTTTCCACTCGCATTGTTCCATTTATATCATTTCTGTCATGTGATCACTTTTTAACTTTGGTTATTCTGCTACAACATTGCTTATATTATAGAATATGCATTTTTATTCTTAAAATCATTGTATAACTTTGTATATTCTCTTCCCTTCTTATCTCAACTTTTCATTAGAAAATTTCAAATGTGGTTAATATGATCTCTAAAAATGAATTGTAGAACGTGTATGATACAGTCATAGCTAACAGCGAAAAAGAAACTTTTTTTGTTGGAGTGAGATAATGTATATGACATAAGAAAGAAAAGAAGTTCGGCGAAAAGAACTTACGTAAAATGAGATACAAAATCTTGAATCTATATATGAATGATGCTGGAGCAAAAGGGTAGTACCATGCTGACGACAGTTTGGGATTTGCCATTCAACCTTGACCAGGGACGCCATTATTTCAGATTGTATTTATGCGGCTTTTATTATTTTGACAGAATTTATAGTGAAGTTCATTTGTATTTATGATTCTGGAATGTTATATTCATGTGAGGTATTTTATGTAGAGCAGACAGTACTTTGGTGGAGGGACTCTCCTCATAAAGGCACAATCTGATAATCCATTCCTCTAATGGACCACCAAAAAAAGAAAATCAAACTGATTTTTATTTATTTTTAGGAGTTATTTTTATATTAATTATTTTCTATTCTATTTGAGTGGTTTTAGAAATAATCATTAGCAATTCCTCCTTTGTGTACAGAACTTATGATGTATTTTTCTGTGTGTAAATACATTCAAGTTTCTAAGATTAAGATATAATATCATGCAAGTTCATGTTTTATAATTTTTAACATTTAAGTTCTTGAGTCACACGAGTGCATAGACATCCAAATTAATATTATAACTCATATAATATGTAAAATGCATGCTTATTCAAGATGTAAATTTGTTAATTCTGAACAACTTAAAAATTGACTGAAAATAGATTAAATTTTAACTGTCTCAGACAAAACTTAACTAGAAATCAAAACAACAAAAAATTCAAATCAGTGCATGCCAAAGGGACGAGTTTAATTTCTAGATAAGGGAAAAAAAACGCTCTCACTTTTGTGTATGCGTGAACATAGGCCAAGTTTTCTGGGATGCTCCAGCTTCTGAAGTGGCCTAGGGCAACCTCAAGATGGAATAGTTTTGGTGCTAGACTCAAATCAACAGCAGAAATGTTTTCTCCATTAATATATGGCCCCTGCAAAACTTGATGAGTGAGGAACATAATTATCCTCTAAACAAGGCTCAAGTTCTAGACAAATATTGTGTAATTTATAGAGGAAAAAAAGTTCTAGACAAGAATTTGAAGGCAAGAAAGATGAGCGATAAATACCAGTAATATGTAAAAAGGAAACAATGTGCAACAACAAAATAATGAATACGTCCATACATGATTTTTGAGATGCTCATCTAGAGCATTCAACTCATTCACCAGTGCCTGCTCTGATCCATCATTTGGATCCTTGCTCTTCAAAAATGTGACAAAGGAGAAAAATATTTTCGATCCCCTGAGAGAAATTAAATAGATAAAGGGATAGTTTCTATCCACATGGAAATTAAATCCACAATAAATATTACTATTTTTTTCTATCAAAACTCAAAAGTAAATTACTTGCTGATCTTCCATAAAAATGTTTCACGTTTTAAGAGTTTCAATATACAGTGTCAAAGAAAATGAATACAACACAGAAAAAAACAAGTTTATACACACATGACACAAATATCTTGAACAAGAGCAGAGCACGGAGTTGCTTCCTGAAGTATTGCAATTTCATAGATCAATAGATATTAAAAAAACAAATAGAGAAAACTTCCAAGCATGTTGAGTTTAAATCGAGCACTTGAATATGAATCACCAGAGATTAGGAGTCAAACTCATATTAATAAACCGTGCTTAATCTCATCATCCGATTTTCAACATATACAAAAAGTATTGGGTTTGCTTGCTCACACTGATTCAGCTATCAAGAGAAATCATAATTCAGTAAAATTTCAGTAAATCAAATAGATTTGCACAAGGACAAACTCATATTAATAAACCGTGCTTAATCTCATCATCCGATTTTCAATATATACAAAAAGTATTGGGTTTGCTTGCTCACACTGATTCAGCTATCAAGAGAAATTAATTCAGTAAAATTTCAGTAAATCAAATAGATTTGCACAAGGACATATCCTAGGAGCTCACTGTTTTATTTATATTTCAATTTTTAACAGCAACAAGGAGATTAAATTCCACTAATATAGCCAGGCTTAACAAACGAGTTGAGAGAAAGAAAAGAAAAAATAGAATTGCAAGTACGACACCCTGAATTGAGAACTTCATATAACTATCATATATGACGCTTGTGAAAAGCAAACTGAAATAAGACCCATTAATAAATTAATTATATGTTCAAACAAGGTTTAATGGAAAATATAGTTAAGTAATAAAATAAAGTTTTTTATGCCATTTAAAAAGTTTAAATTGAGGCTTATTTAAGCCACAAAAAAGAAGCCCAGTTTTATGAAAGAATGATGTTGAAGACATTTGATAAGCCTCTAAATTGAGCCCAAATTTAGTTTCAGACTTAACAAAACAAATGATATGATACACGTATTAACTAATTATTTGCCGTCTCTTTTTGATGCAGATGCATCCCTGACTTCAGCACCACTGATGATGAGACCAGCTTGACTGGTTGGACCCAACTTTGGACATAGCTATCTTCTTTTTTACATCATTTGTTTTAGTGGAAATTGTAGTGAGGATATTTGTGTTGTGTGAAACTTGTATTTTGTACATACACTCATGAAGATGTGCATGATTGCAAGTAAAGGTTTACGACAAATTTGGCCTCCCAAGCAATTTAGAAATTGTCATACTATATATATATATATATATATATATATATATATAGAGAGAGAGAGAGAGAGAGAGAGAGACCCATATAATTTATATGCATACTTTTGCATGGTCATGTTGAAGTGATTGAACATGTTAAAGGGATGCTATCTTAGGTTATTCTAGCCAGTGCACAGAGGAAAAATTAGACCATTAATCTTCCATGAAAGTCACGACACTTGCATTAATCCAACAGCACTCCAATCCACAACCGATCCACCATTCGTTTCCCAAAACAACAACCACGAATTGTTCTGGCAGGGGCTGCATGCTGCTGTTCACATGACCCTTCCTAGTGGCAACCATCATTATCACTCTCTATCACCCCTCATCCACATTACATATTAACTGAGAGGAAACTAGGGCAAGTTCATATGTATAAAACTTGTGATGAAGGCTGCAGGCAGCAGCAATGATTTTGATGAAGACGTGAGGACGAAGAAATCAGAAGGCATTGATGAAGCTTTCATCTAGCACTTGGAGGGGATCCAACACTCAAATTAGGGGAAGGAAGGGAATCCAAGGCATTGCTATCACAGATTTGAGGAGCGTTCAGGGGATTGTGTGGTGGGTTTGAGTCTCATTTCTTCTATATTATCATATTTTGTTTTTCTATGTTCTCCTATTCTCCTTATTGTACTTGTATCTCTTATCATTCCATCAAAACATATGTGAATCTTTTCTTGGACTTTGGCTTGATAGGAACATTTCCATGACAATTTCATCTTTTATTTACTGTTGTTAGCCATATTTTGTTGGTATTCTTATTGTTTGTGTTGAAATGTTTGTAATTTGAAGTTTAAGTTCAATACATTGTCAGGTTGAATAAATCCTTTGCAAGTTGGCCTACTTTCTATGCACATTTTGAGCGTTCTCTTGAAAATCTAACGCGAATCACTTGTCTAGTACTCATGTTTGGTTATTTTCTCTCGTACCGAGCGTGATATTCATGTCAAAGAGCATAGATTATATTTACATCATAGTTAGAGCACTTTCTAATTGGAGATGTTTCTCACATTCATTTCATGTGGACCTAGGGTAGATTTTATAAATCCAATTAGTGATTTATTATTTTATTTTTAGTGCATATTTAATTTTTATTTATTTACATCCACAAACTCTTGGATTTTCATCCATTGGTTGGCCAACTCTCCAGCTCATGCCTGCATTATGTTTGGTATCCAAGCCAGTGTTCCATAGTCCCTCGACTACAGACGATCCCTACTTCGAATCTTGTCATACCGTAATGTATTGTTTTCATTTTCAAGCATTCATTCATATTATAATTTTATTCCGGACATCATGGTATACAGAGATTAATGTCCTTACCGGGGCCATCAGTCAGATATGAGTCAAAATTACTTTTCTCACGTAAGTATGTTCAAAGGATGAACAAACGTCAGTTGGGTAATAGTTTTTGGCCACCCAAAACTGTTTAGTATTCATGACACCACACCTGAGCCTCTCCGAGTGGAAGCAATTACTACTGTACTTTGAAAGAATGAGTAAGACAAAAACTCATCTCACAGAGGGAGAGACACCTACTGTACCTCTTGAGTACAAGTAGGTGAAAGTGCACCATGGAGTACTATCAAATAAAAAAAACAAAGTGCACTATGCAGTGGGAGAAAGTCATCCAAGGCGAGTTCCCATGGGTAAGAGGTGTGTTCATAGGGAGAGTTAGCGGTGGGTTTGAGTCTCATTTCTTCTCTATTATCTTTGTTATCCTATATTCTCTTACTATTTATATTATACTTGTATCTCTTATCACACCATATAAAATACATGTGAATCTTTTCTTGACATAAATATTTTGATGTCAACTTTATCTTTTAGTTATCTTTTGTTAGAATCCTTGCTGTTTTTGTTGGAATTCTTTATATTTTGAAATTTAATTCGATAAATAGTTAGGTTGAATTGATCTTTGCATGTTGGTCTACTTTCTATGCACATTTTGAGCAGCTTCTTGAAATTCCAATGTGAATCATTTGTCTAGTACTAGTGCTTGATTAATCTCACGTAACTAGCATGAAATCCGTGTCGAATATCAAAGATATATCATAGTTAGAGCTCTATTTAAGGTGTTTGTGTGAAAGATTTTTTGATGTTCATTTATGTGCACCTAAGGTAGATTTTATGAATAAATTTAGTGTTTTAGTACTTTACTTAGCATCTTAGTGTATATTCAGCTTTTGTTCGTTTAGCATCTTAGTGTATATTCAGCTTTTGTTCATTTACATAGAAATCTCTTAGATTTTCACTCCCAAACTGATCGACCCACTGACTCCTATCTGCGTCACTTCACTACTACTTCCCCTTCTAACTTTCTTCCACTTCCATCCCCACATTTGCAATTTTTTTTGGCCTACAGTTATGTGGAGAAGTAACCAATACAAGAAAAGGAGGACAACGAGTAAAACAACAATTGAATAACACAAGATAATGATGGGGTGATGAAGATGGGCCAGTAATGCTTCTATAGAAGAGGTCAATTGTGAAAAACAGAAGACATAAGATAAACTGAAGCTCAGGTGAACATATACCAATATAGCAACACCCAATGGGATATGTTCCATAACAAAATCTACCACCAAAATCCAAGAATCTAACAAGATCAAGCATGCAAGATATTTAAAAAATTTATGGTAAAAATATATTCATGGTAATACCAAGGAGTAAGCTTATCGGAAGGCATAGGCGTACACAGATGCTTTCTCAGGGGGAGTCACAAGAGAAGGATTGGCGTATGTCTCCTCTATGATCTGAGCTATCACATCGGAATCGGAAACCCATTTGTCCTCATCGATTTTCAGCACTGGCACCTTCCCCTCCGGGCTAATCTTCAAAAACCTAATTCAAATGTTTCGAGACATAAAACACCATGTAATCCAAAAGAAATACTGATTTCTCCATGATTCAAAAGAAAAGGGAAGAGGAAGTTCAAATCACCACTCCGGCTTATTGCTCAAGTCGATCAGCTTCACTTCATAAGGGATCTTCTTCTCCTCCAGAGTTAGAAGAACTCTTTGGCAAAATGGGCCTATCGATTTCAAATCATAAAAAAAAAACGTGTCTTGGCGAGAGATTAAGATCGAATCAGCAAAAATATGGGAAGGAGGAAGGGGGAGGGGGAAGGGGGAGAGAAGGATTACAGTCGCCAAGAGTGTCAGGCGCGCCGGCTGCCGCCTTGACGCAGACGTGGACGGGCTCCGGCAGAACGACGGTTGCCATTACCGTCGAAGGAAAGCTTTCCGGGATCGAAGCTTCAGGAAGAGCGAAGGAGCCGATAATGGGCCGCTCACTTTGGTTGGTTCGAGCTCTTTTATATACAATATATAAAAAAATTATTTTATAAAAGAATATTTTAATATAAAAAAATATTTTAATATCAAAAAATATTTAAAATATAAAATACTTTTAGTTTTAATATCCGAACTTATATTGAATATAAAATAAAATTAATTTTATAATTAAAATTTATATTTAACAAAAAAAAAATTACCTAAAAACGAGACTTTGAGTTAGCATTTCCTCAACAAAATTTTATTTTTGGGTTAGAATTATCTGGGCTTGGGCCCATAGAAGAGTTTGCCAAATTAATTTAAATTTTTGAAAAATTTTGATTTAAGTATTTTAAATTATAAAAGTATTGTACTATTGATTTTTTTAAATTGCACATTTTTTGCTATTTTTTTTAATAAAAATCTGAAATTTGATATTTTTAATTAAACTATTTAAATATTTTAAAAACTATTACACCTTTTTATCATTATTTTTATTTAAAAAATCTTTTTCATATCGTATTTTTTCATTTAAAATTTAAAATTATATTCTAAAAAATACAAATATTAATAATTATAAATAATACTTAGCACAATAATAAAAATTAATAATTATACCTTAATTAGAACTAAATAATAATATTTTTATAATCTCAGAAATCAAAATTAATATTCTTAAAAATTTATAAGAATATTTGGTTCAGTATTATATTATATTATCTAAAAAAATAAATATTTTATTTAATAATATTTATAAATAATTTTTTATAAAATTACAAAATTATTAATTAAAAAATAATATCTAAATATCATTACATTTAAATTATATGCAATAACACTAATTTATAAAACTTTTTTTACCTAGGCGTGAATGCAATTTACCCTTTGTTTTTAAATCATTTTCCTCTCACTTTTGATAGAATATAATATAATATAATTGGAATTGATTTAAAGAATGAAAGTAATATTTAATTTAATATTATCTTAACTCTTTTTATCTTAATAATTAACCGCTCCTTGCACCAGTGATTCCTCTCTCTTGAGATATCACCCGGCGAACACTCCCCACCCTCATCAAATTAACTCACCTCAGGCAACTTTCTGCCCTCATCAGTTCTAGGTATATAAGTTCAACCTACCACTTCATATAACAGAATATCAAAAAAAAAAAAAAAACAGAATATCAATTCATTTTCATAACGATTATTTATATCAAAATCCATAATAAATTACTTGTGTCAACTCAGTATACCATCCATTCATTCACTATATCAATAAATAAATAACAGTAACATTACAAACCAGTTTATTTGACAAAATAATAATATATCAACGATAGAACAATATGAATAAAAAATATAAGCACATCAACATAAATAAGCAATAAAATATATTTCTAATAATTAATAAATAAATTATATAAAGTTGGTTCCCCTGTCTCTTAGTTGTCTGATAATCTATTTTCACATATACACTCTGAAAAATAGAAACACAAATAAATTGAAATTTATTTATTTTATCTAATTTTTAACTTTTACATATATATATATATATATATTTTATATCTTTATAATTCTCTCTAACCAAATATAGTTTTAATTGAATCTATATTTTAAGTTTTGATAAAAATACATTAATAACCACTTACCAAATTTATATCTAACAAATCAATCACTATTATACATAAATCAAATATATAAAATAATTTATCACCTCCTCCTCCTCCCAAAAGCCAGCAACATTAATTAAAGAAAATGCCTCTGTTTTTATCCAAATAATTGGGATCATTGCATTTTGATCCCCATAATTTTACCTCCTTTTAAATAAATCTAAAATTATTATTTTTTAAATTCAACTTTTCTCATGTAAAACTCAACTCAATTTTAATATATTTTAAATCCTATTTTAAATTATACGATACTATTAAAATATTTATAATACTATTTAACATATCAATTTCTTTTTTTAATATATTTAACTCAATATTATAATTAAAATTTAAAATTAAAAATCTAAATATTACATATAAATCTTATTTTTATGATATTTTTGTCACCCAATAATAAAATAATATGTAATACTAATAAATAAGATAATACTAGGAGCAAAATGAGAATTTAAATAAATAAATATATATATATATATATATATATATAAATATCTTATTGTATTTGAATTTACTAAATTTTGATAAAAAACAACTCGTCGCGAGAACTTAGTTAATATTTTGATAGTTAAACCGGTTTGATTATTTTATGTTGAATTAGTTTCATATATACGATGAACAATTGCTCGAATATTTTATGAGAATATACAGGTTAAGATGCCTATCGTTCTATTCGACTACTCTAATTTTTTTTTCCCTAAAACTAAGACTTATAAGTGCAAAGAAAAGAGGCTACTGCATATTTTATGAAGATTTAGATTTGATCATTTATTTCATAAACTTAAACTTATGCCGCGAGAAATATTAAGTCATAACGAGGAAATTAAATTTGATTTTAGTCGAACTAAATTGAATCAACCGACCGATTGGGACTTCAACTTGTGATCTTATTTGAGTCAATTTAGTTTTAAATTAAAAAATTGAAACAGATATTTTTTAATCTGTTTGATTAATGAAACTGTTGGCATGTTTGGTTAGCACTTAGCAGTATACAGACCAGCTGTTTTACCAAATAGTTTTTTTTTTTTAAAAAATTAAAAGTTATTTAAAGCTCCATTTAAAAAATAAAAAATATTATAAAAAAATTATAGCTAAATTTTTTATTTTATTTACAAAAATTTAAATTATTTTATACCACATTTTATAAAAATTCTAGCATTAAACAATCACTTTATTTTATATTTTATTAATTTCCAGTAAATTAATTAATTTTATTTTACATTTAACATAATATTTAATATAATATTTCTCATTATAGATATTTTTTAAAAAAATCGCAAAAAATTTTCAAATTACCTATTCATTCTTCCAATGAAACTAAAAATAACTCGAATTAATTTCAATATTAGTGAAAAAAATGTGAAATGAGACAAACTTGGCTTCATGTGATTTATAGAATAACTCGATTAGCAACCCAATCTTAATCTGATCTAAAATTTCTTGTGAGTTAACTTAACCAAACTAGAGCTCGATCGATCTTCTACATACATCAGTTCAAACTGAAATTATCCATTTTATTTGTGTTGATAAATTTAATTTTATTACCGACTAAAATTTTCTCAAAAAAATTTTCTCGCCGACTAAAAATTAAGTTAAAGTATAGTATCATATTATATATATAGGGCAAATTTTATCCAGGTTCCTGAGTTTAAGGGTTATTATCACACAGATCCACATTTTTAAAATTTATTATCGGAGTCCCTAGGTTTTCAAAAATTATCATCTGGGTCCCTTTTTTATTTTTTTATTATTAAAAAATATAAAAATTACCATTATACCTTTACCCTCCCTCTCTCCACCAGATCCGGCAGCCGCGCCTTCACTGCGCTGCCCCGCGCTGCCTCCGGCGGCC
>JAEMOT010004233.1:81440-104641 GCA_019297695.1 Apostasia ramifera | reverse complement strand
TGCGCGAGGCTGCCGGAGGTGGCGCGGGGCGGCGCGGCTGCCGGATCTGGTAAAGAGAGGGAGGGTAAAGGTATAATGGTAATTTTTATATTTTTTAATAATAAAAAATTAAAAAAAGACTCAGATGATATTTTTTGAAAACCTAGGGACCCCGATGATAATTTTAAAAACGTGTACCTGTATGATAATAACCTTTAAACTCAGGGACCTGAGTGAAATTATATATTGTCCGAGTTGAATAAAATTTTATTGAAATTACTTATTTATTATTGATCATTTGTTTGGTGCAATTTTTTATTTTTTTTACTTTAGCTTGCTTTGTTCACTCCATTATTTAGGTAACATATAATTTTATTAATATTTTAAATTTATCATAATTTTTAATAATATTATTTCACATTTATTATAAATTTTAATATTAAAATCAATTTTATTTCACATTTTACGCATCTCCTAATATAAAAATAAATTTTTTTTCATCTAACTTATAAAATAAGCTTCTTCTATGTTAGCCAAACATAATTCTCCAATCAAACAAAGCCTTTGAATAGATCTTCATAGAACACAAAACGATAAAAAATTCTCATATAAAACGAAAAACAGTTATAAACAAAATACAGAACGATGAATATCGATATGAAACTGCACTTTTTATCGTTCCGTGCTTGGCCAGGCTAATGAGACCCGTGCATCTGCGTGGTGCTCGCAGATCAAGCACCGAACATTTTATACGGAGCGACGACGACACCAATAATTTCTCCTCCTCGCCACTTATTTTTGGTACATAATTAATATACTTACTCATATTTAATCTTACTTTGTCGAACTCACTTCTATATAGTTTGGTTTTAACGATAAAACCAATTGCGAGCAATAGTGACTCGACTGAATTTTCAAATATATCGAACTCGTGGGCTCCCCTCACGATGTATACAGGATGAAACATCGAATTAGCTTAATAGACTTTAACTAGCAGAATGTTCTGGTACCAAACCTGATGTAAAAGAGAATTGCACACAAACACATATAGCATTAATTAAACAAGTAAACTCGAATAAAAAATAAGATATAATTGAAAGAACTCAAATTAAGATTTTCATATGGTGCCAATACATATAATTTAGTATTTGATATAATTTTAACAATAACATATCAATACATGTTACGGCCTCGTTTAGTTCAGATAATTTTTTAGAACTAACACAACTTTTAACTTTAAAAACAACTTTATTTCACATTCAATACAAATATAAATATTATAATTAATTTTATTTCACATCTTACGTATTTTCTAATACTAAAGTAAAATTTTTTTTATTAGACTTAAAAAATAAAATATATTTTTTTTATAAAAAAAAAACTCGAACTAAATCAGCCGTAAAGTAATTTATTATAACGAAGTATATACATAAACAAGATTAGAGAAAGAGATTGAGAGAGAAGGGGCGAGCCTGGCGAGCTCTACAGTGCTCCACTCTAGGGGTGGCATTGAGTTGAGTTCGAGCGAGTTTCAGTATACTTGAACTCGAAAATTTCGATTTCATTGAGACTCGAAATCGACTCGAACTCGAATCATTTCGAGTCGAGTCAGCTCGACTCGATTTAACTTGAGTTCAAGTCGATTTCAAATCGATTTCAGTTTTTGAATAAATTTAAATTACATAATAAAAAAAAACACATTTAAAATAGTTACACTTTAACTAAATTTTTTTTTCATTTTCAATTTTCAATGTGCCACTCTTTCATAATATAATAAAAAAATTTAATAAATAATTTTATTTCGAGTAAGCTCGATTTTTTTCGAATGAGTCAAGCCAAACTCGAAATCGACTCAAAATAATTTCGAGTACACTGAATAGATCGAAACTCGACTCGAAATAACTCGAATTGATTTCGAGTCGAGTTTTTTATCGAGCAAATTTCGAGCAATTTTCGAGTTTCAAATAAAATTGCCAGCCCTGATCCACTCTGCTAGATGCAGAAAGGGAGATAAACGGAGTATTTTAATAATTTTAAAACTAATAAATATTTAAAATATATATCGTCTAGTTCATATATAATAACTAAAAAATAATGACAGAAATAGTTAAAAAAAGACTACTCTGAAATTTTAAGTCAATATTAAAGATCACTTCAAAATTAATAATATTTTAAAATACTATTTGATTGGAGGTCAAATTATAATTAAAATAATTTTTAATAATTTCTAATTATTTTATTAAAAAATAATAATAATAAATTAATATATACTTATTAAAAATTATGCTTCTTCTAGATTAAAAAAATTAAGAATTTTTCTTTCAATATGAAATAACTTTTGCCCAATAAGATTTATTTTCCTTTTGCTAGTATCATGTTAGCATCATGTTTAATTTAAATAAGAATTGTTTGAATATATTCAAACTATTCAAACTTTCTATATGCATTTAATTTATGGTGCATTTATTCAATATAATTTTCATAGTTTATTATTTAAATATTATAATATAAGATTATATTTCATGTGTTGTGCATATATATAATAATATTCTTGTTATGCATGTGATAAATATTATGATATTAAAATATATAATTAAAAAATATTAAATTGCATATTGTGTGTTGCTTGATTTCATATGAAGTTGGTAAAAACTGAGTTCGCAATAACTCACCCTCCATTTATTTTTTAAGTACACTTCAGGCTATACTCAAAATGGGCGTGAGAGCGACCAGCTTAAAAGATGATTTTGATTAAATAATAAAATTAATTTACTTTTTCATGGTTATTGATTTTGAGTATAATTTTTTTTTAATTAATTGTACTTTATTAAAAGTAATGCAGAATTATTATTTCGATAAAATTAGATTATTTTTTATAAATATTAATATAATATTTTGGATATTGAGTTGTGTATGTAGTATTAAAAAATTTTTTGCCACTCTAACAGATATGATATAGATTTTGATTAATCTTCTATTAGCCTTTGATCACACATTTGTAAGCTTATGTGAATTTTATTTTATTTTATTTTGTATAGTCAAATTTTAAGTGGGTCCCCCTTCCAAGGGAATCTTAAGTGAGGGCCAACTCATTTTATCATATTAAAATAAAGTGGGAAATTGTGATTTTTGTTGGTAAAAAGGTGAAATTGCACAAAGGTCCCTTTTCACTAGAGGTGGGAATAAGCTCCCTTGACTCGATCAAACGCGAAGAAATTAGGTTTGAGTAACAAGTCTCGAGTCTAAAATTTATTTTGACAAGAACCAACCTAAGTTTGAATACAATAACTCCGGCATAGTTTGTATATATACTTTTTTTTTATTATTCAAGAATTTATTTTTTATATACATTACTTTTGTTATATGTAAGAGAAAAGCTGGTGTCTAACATGTTGTATAGGTACAATTAGTATTCCTCGAAATTATTAACTATAAAAGGAATATAATTAATGTTTGTCAAAAGTTAGCTTAAAAAGCAATAAAAATGTGTACTGTGCTGACCTCTAAGTCAAGCTTAGGCACAAATACTTCACCCGATCTCCCACTTGTGCTTTGCTTAATTTGATTCTGCTCTGATCAGACTTGAAATCGATGTCCACCTCTATTTCCCACCCTTTGTATTTCTATTTCACATGTTTTCAAAGGGAAAGCCGTTAAATGTTAATTAGCGACTTTAAAATGAATAAATGGAAATGCCTCACTAACATTTATAAGTTGTGACCACATGGCACCATAAAAAATCTACACAAACAAACCTTAAATTGATTAGTAGCAAATGATTGTGCATGCAGATTCGAGAAAAGAAGTTGAGTCATGACATGAAATAATTTCTATATGTAAATAGACGACGGAACCAAAATATCAGTACCTAAATGCTATAACGTCAAAACATAAAATTAAATTTAATACACCTATAAAGACTAACGAAATAATTTACTCTTAACATAATTTAATAACCACGCAGCATAAGTTTAGATCACTAGCATGGCTCTGTCATTTAGCCACGAGATAATGTCAGAGAATACAATATCAAGATTGTTGCGCGACTCTCCAGAGGTCAATGCATGCCACATCCCTGGATAGAGCTTGAAGGTCTTGTCCTTGCTCGCAGCCTCCTCGTATAATGTCTGGCTCATCGTAGGATCTGTTACAATGTCGTCGCCTCCATGCACAACAAGAAATGGCAATGACACCTACAAGAGCAAAATAGCACGCAATATTACACGAGTTTACGAATAATGTGCAGTATAGATGTAAATATAGAATGAAAAGAATTTAACACTTCACTTGGTGGATGTTCCTCTCAACGTCTAAGCTTGACATTAGAAGCTCCATGGCAGTTTTCAGTCTTGGCATCCCTTTGTAGCAGTAAGGATTGGTGCGAATCTACACATTTGATGTTGTGATATGTACAACATTATATTCTATTAATCTATGAAATATGATTTTCTATTTGTGATTCAGTGATCATATGATAAATGTTTTTAAAAATTGTATGAAGATATACATAAGAACTTTGAAATATCTAAACTTTGAGATGCTAGGAATCAGTTGAAGAGGTGTGGAGCAACGAAGCTAGATATTCTTTTTAGTAGTGGGTCAATCCAATAGATGGATAGTCTAATCGACAATATTTGTTTGCAAGTTGCAACAGATATAGAAATCAGATGCAATAATCGGTAGACTAAAGACACCATATATATCCGATATGGTGAATATTGCATCATCCAATGATGTTTGGATGCGTCAAATGAAGAATCCGAGGAATTAAATTGATGATCAATCAGTCGATTCGTTTCGAATCAGGTCATTAGATGACAGGTTGAATGAAAGTGCGAGAGATGTGGGTTTCGATGTCAAATGGATCAAATTTGATCCGGTTAAAACTTCCTGACTATTTCTACAGGTTGCGTTAATATATTGATTTTTTTTTCTAAATTTGTAATAATTGTCTAGATTAGTGACGACTGTATTGTACTAATTAGACATGTTTTGGGGGTTAGAGAAAGTTGGAGCTGTTGAAACTCTTGAAGAATGGCAACTTTCTCTTTGTCAGTTCCTAATTTTTCCCCAAAATTACGGTATTTAACATAAGTTTTGATGTAAAAATCGTTTCTTCTTGAGATTTAAACTTATGCTGTGATTGATTCGTAAAGGCAAAAATGTAAATTGATACGTAAAAATTAGATCAATTTTAAAGTGGACATTGGACGTAGGTGAAAGTTCATCAATCACGAACTTATCCTCTTATATTTGCTACCTAAATCTCAACATAATTGAATTTTCCTTCCAATTTTCATGTCACACTATTGCATCTATTGCTAAGTCTTTCACACATCTACAATACAAAGAAAACTTAAAAAATTTGAGCAGCACATCTAATTACCTCTTCTCTGAAATCTGGATTCTTGAAGGCACTATCAATGACATTTTTTATAGGAACTATCTTCCACTTTGGTACAACTTTGCCCATTTTAGTTAAAGCCTTTACCACCAAAGGAGAAGGTTTCATGTCTTCAGCAATCTACATGAAGAAAGAAAGCGTCGATTGTTAATTGATCTGCATCAAATGATCAACTATTAGAGAAGATCATCAGAAGAAAGGAAGAACCTTGCACATAGGCGCAACTAAAACTGCTCCATCCCAGTAACATGGGCTTTTCTTATGCAGAAGAAGGGCAACAGCTCCTCCCATCGACTCACCAAGCAGAAATCTCTTCTTCTTCTCATTCTTTGTCGTCTCTATAGATTGATGTTAGCAAAAATATCTAGTAAAAGCTAAAAAAATAGATATATATATATATATCAATGCCCTTACCGCAAATCTCACAAAAGTGCTTAAAACAATCATCCACAAGTTCACTGAAGCTCTTAATGTAACCTTGCAAGCCAGATGATTTCCCATGGCCCTTGTAGTCCATCCCATAGACGGCGAATCCGGCCTTCGCTAGACGAATTCCAGTGCCTGAACAAATGTGAAGAGTTTTGTTGGAAAGTGGTAAGCACAAATACTACACAACTTAGTGAGGTAGAAGAGAAAACTTGAATTTCTAACAAGTTTAGAATAACTTGATCAGCGCTCACCTCTCATCGAAATACTGCATTCCATGCCATATCCTGTCAAGAAAAATCTAACACGTCAGAGGAAGATCGCATGAGAGCTAACGAGTAGAAGGTTTCATTGACAAAACGAAGTACCATGGCAGAGGAAAACCAATGCTTTCGGATCTCGGAATTCTGGCAGCCACCGACAAGTAAACAGTCTTAGACCACGCGTGCTCACAATGAAGTTCTGCAAAGGAGAACACCAATCAGAGCCCTCTCTCTTCATCTCATCCTGCTATGAAGCTCCTACCATTGCTCACCTCTTCATACCTCACACTTCCAATACCTCCTGCTTGCATATCAATTTAGAAGAAGATAACAATAAAGAAGCTACAAGAAGAAGAAGAAGAAGAAGAAGAAGAAGAAGAAGGCTTATTGGTGAAAATGTATTAGGGGTTCTTCCCTTGAATGCATATATCCTAAAGTTTCAATCTCAATGAGCTTGTTAGAAGGTCATTTTCTCATGATTAGCTTAAAGCCCATGTGCAAGGTCAACTATTAATAAGCGTGTATCATACGTAAATTCCCTCATTAATTGTGCATGGTCAACAGATGATGAACAAATTGCAAGAGTTAGGATGAAAAAAATATGAAAATTTTTAACTTGAAAAAAAAAAGAAGTAAGATCGACTATATAAATCTTTTATTTTTATGATACTATATTAAATAGTAAAATTTTTATTTAACTCAAAGTATATATTATCATTTCTTATAGTTTCTTATCAGATCTTTTTTGACATTCTTTTTCCTCTTTTTTTATGGACAAAATTCAATAATCTAATTTTTTTTATTAGAGCATCTATAGGCCTACAATTTATATATCCAAATTATATAAGCTCACAGCTCTTTCTGAGCTTATTTTCAATTGGGACTACTTTAACTTTCTCATGAATATACTTATTTTCATCTTATTTTTTCGTGTCTGCCTACTTATCCACTTTAGCATCCTTATTTTTATAATACTTATATTATTTGTGTATTTCTACTTGTAAGCTAACATTCGGTACCATATAACATCATTGTCTTATATCTGTTCTATAAAATTTATCTTTAAATTGAGTAAAATTTTTCTATCACACAATACACCTAATGCATCACTACAATATTCTTGTTTGTTTACGAGAACTTTCTATATTCCCAGATTATGTCAAAGGCATTTCTTCGATAATATTTCTTATTATTTTGTTACGTATGGTACAATTCACATAAATCTTAATGTATTATATTATACATAATCTCTTCATAAAATTTACACTATATGTGATTATTTTTTGTAAAATTTGTGAGACATATGTATAAAAATTCTATTTTATTTTATAGTCCCTTTTTTTTATGGAAGAAGTCCTTTTACCTTATTAGGAAAAGCACTTCTTCCATTAGTCTTTTCATTTGTGAAGCCACCAAAGGAGAAGTAGTCAAATAATTATTTGCCTAGCCGGATGCAAGTAGAAGGGATGATATTCTTTGACTCCGTCTTTTAATCCATTTGTTATGTGTACTGCCACGACGAAGGTGTAGATTCTTGGCATTAGCAAATGGTGTTCTTTGTTTGATTTATCGACAATTTGACCAAATTCTCTACCTCAAAAATATTCTAGTGAGTTTCTATTCTTCAACTAGGCTTGTGAACAGGTCGGATTCAGATCAGGTTGACCCCAAATCAAATCCAAATTTGTATATATTGGATCGGGCCATGGTTGACCCGAATCCCCTTGAATCAGAATTCGAGATTTCTAATTTAATCCATTTATAGTAAAAATTGTTGTTTGAAGTTCTTTTAATAATTAAATCTAGAATATTATTAAACTTATTGAAAGTAAAATTAAAAATATAATGCTTTTATAAATTTAAATATTTTATTAGAAATATCAATATTTATAATATATATATATATCATAAAAAAATAAATTTTAAAAAATAAATTATAAAGATAAGTATATTATTCGTTACGATCTCCTAACATAATCTATAAGGAACTTTAATTGATTAATCATAGTGATGCTTTCTGTTTAAATCATTCTACAAAAATATTATTAATTAATAGTATTTTATGCCTATGTGAATTAAATGGGTGGGATCAAGGATGATTTAAATTTAATCAATTTATTTGTAAATAAATTGGATCAATAAACGAGTTAAATTAATGAGTCAAAAAGAAGAATCTGCTTAAAAAGTTAATTGAATTGAAACTCAGATCAGACCGAATTTCTACGCCGAATCCATTGATGGGCCAACCAACCTTCAACCATAAACTGATGACGTGGCGGATGATGGCTGATGGAGGCATGCAAAATATAATGTTTAAAATATTTATTTTAGCTTTTCAATAAAATATTTTCTTAATATATCAACATATTTATATATTTTTAATATATATACTATGAATTTTAATATGCATAATAAGATGTGATTAATTTCTAGCGGCATATATAATATTATTATATGTGTTAAATATAAAGTTCATTTGTATAAAATATTATAATATATGTTAAAATATATATAATATATATATTAAAGAAAATTTTAATTTAAATATTAAAATAATAATTGTGAGAAAATTTGTGATCTTTATATAAATTTTGCGGCTATTTTGTAATATTTAAAATTTAAAATAATTTATTGTTTCTGAATTGCAGTCCATAATCATAGCTTTCAGACGGCAAGGCCGGCCAGCTTTTATTTAATTTCTGAGTCAAATTTTGATAGTAAAATTTGAATTTCATTTAAGTTCTATTTCAATATATTTTTTTAAAATAATTACCTGCATATCACACTATTTTATTTTATTTATGCATCACTCATTTATTATTAATTAATTATACTATGCACACTCAAAATATTATAAAATCTTATATGCTAAGCTAAAATTTAGTTAAAATTTATTTGAAAAAAAAAAGTTTCGCTAGTAAATCATTAAAATTATATTTTTTACCTTTAATAGTACTTTTTTTTCTTTCTCGATGTCACACTAAAGTGCTGATCTGTCCTAAAATCAATTCACGTAGCGCATATTTTCTTCCCTTACCACAACCTAAACATCAAAGTTTTAAGATTTTCACTCAAAATATATTTAAATATCCTTAAAATAATATGATGAACGGTTCAGATTTTTTGTAACCTAATTATAGCTAGGTTATTAGAAAATTATAATTGCTCATTATAATGAAAATAAGTGAAAGTGTGTGTATATAAAATTTTATAATATTTTGAGTATGCATAGCGTAATTAACTAAGAATGGATGGATAATACATAAATAAAGTGAAATAATATGATATATAGGTAATTATCTCTTTTTTTTAATATGAAATCCTCAAAATAAATAATTGTATATTAAAGATAAACATGATTTTTTTTTTCATTCGAAATTCTGAAATTTTACTTCTTTAAAAAATATTGGAAAATTTTCTGCTTTCCCGTAAAATCTGAATTTTTTTTTTGTAATTTCAGATTTTTTGGTTTTCCATTTTAAATTAATTTTGAATTTGCTAACAGCATAATTCTCTCCCTTCTACTTAAATATAATATTACAAATTTAATTTTAAATTTCATGTATATATTTTCAATATTATTTTTTATACAAAATAATATATCTCAATTATACTTTAAAAAATTCTATATATATATATATTTATATTTGTACAGTAGGGCACAAATTTTGAAAGTATATTATTTTTAATCCTTTAAATTCAAAATAAAATTAATAAATAATATAAAATATATAAATAATATTAACATTTAAATTATACTTTTCAGAAAAACCTAGATTACATAAAATAGAGCAATCTCCCAATCCTATATATAAATTACTATATATAGCTTTATTTGCAATATATATAATGCAAATACAATTCAAGAAATTTGATTTTTAAATAAGCTCAATTTTATGAGTTACATGATACAACTTCAAAAAATAAAAATAAAAATAAAATAAAAAATAAACCTTAAATATATGAAGAGATAATTACCTACATGCCACACTATTTCGCTTTATTTATGCGTTATCCATCCATTATTAGTTAATTACGCTATGCACACTCAAAACATTATAAAATCTTACATACACACACTTTCACTTGTTTTCATTATAATAAAAAATTATAATTTTCTCATAACCTAACTATAGTTAGATTACAAAAAATTTGAACCATTCATCATATTATTTTAAGGATGTTTAAATATATTTTGAGTGAAAATCTTAAAATTTTGATGTTTAGATAGTGCCAAGGAAAAGAGACATTCGCGACGTGAATTAATTTTAAGACAGATCAGCGCTTTAGTGTGACATCGAGGAAGAAAAAAAATATGTACTATTAAGGTTAAAAATATAATTTTAATAATTTATTAACGAAATATTTTTTTTTAAATAAATTTTGACTGAGTTTTAACTTAACTGTGTGTACGTAAGATTTCATAATATTTTGAGTGTGCATAGCATAATTAACTAAGAATGGATGGATAACGCATAAATAAAGTGAAATTGTGTGACATGTAGGTAATTATCCCATATATGAATCAATTACATCAATGCTTAGAACTCATTGTTTTGTTTTGATTTAGTAAGATGTTTTACAGTTATGATTATGTAACAAAATCTTGAATATATGAATCATATGATTTATTTATCCCAATAAATGTTATATTAATAGCTATTAACATAATGCTAATGAAGAAAATGAATTCATGATCATGTAAATAAATCAGATAAATCAACTCAAATTCATCATCTCAATAAAATTAAGCTCATAGCTGACCATAATTTAATTATGATAAAAAACTTTAAGATCTCGTTTAATTCAAATTTTTTTTTGATAAAAAAAATTATTTTTTAAGTCTAAATTCTTACCTTGAACTTGACATGATTTTAATTTTTTTTGTCATGCATTAATGACTGTGAAAATCGCCTCTTCTTCTTGTTTATGATATTGGATAAAAGGTAGGAAAAAAAATTAAAGATTTATTAATAATAATTAAGAAAAGATCATGTTTATGATATTAGATAAACCATAAAAATTTTTCAGTAAATTTTTAAAATCAGTGGATCAAAATGTAATTAAAAATTAACTATAAAACTTTTTCAGTAATTAATCATTTTTCAAATGTTGCATTCAAATAAGTAGATGTTAATCATATCAACATGCAGTAAATTATCAAAACAGTAAAATATCAACATTGGGGACAAAATGATCTAAAAAAAAAGCAGTGGGTAAAATTTAATCAAAGTCTCAATATTTTTGGGTATTTCAAACCTCTGTGAAATACAATATAAGGCCCTGTTTGACGCGAGTACTAAATCAGGACTAAAATAATACAAATTTAAAAAACAACAATAATAATAATAAATAAATTTTTTTAATCATTCTATACAAATTTTAATATAAAAAAATATTATTTTATTTCACATACTCAATAATTTTCAATAAAAAAAATTAACTCTATTTTACATTCTAAACCAAAATACTCAATTCGAATATTTTAATTTAAGATGTGAAATAAAATATATATTTTTATTAAAAATTATTGAGTATGTGAAGTAAAATAATATTTTTTATATTAGAATTTGTGTAGAATGATTAAAAAAATTATTTATTATTATTATTGTTGTTTTTTAAATTAGTATCATTTTGGTCCTGATTTGGTCCTGATTTGGTCCTCGCGCCAAACAGGGCCTAAAGTTTACGAATTATGTTCTAGAATTTAGAGTTTAGGGTTTAACTTTGTGTGAAAGTAGTTTAGGACATAGGATTTAGTGTTTTGGATTTTAAGTTATGATTTTAGAATTTAGGATTTAAAGTATAGTAAGATTTTATTCAGAAATGATGTAAAATCTATAATTTTTGACAAATAGGATGTGATATATATAATTGCCCCTAAAATCTAATACCTCATAATTGGAGGAACTAAATTGAAATAAATAGAAGTTTAGGAGATCTGCCTAATATATCTAAGAATTGGCGGATAAATATGATATTTAGAAAGATTTATGTGATTGTATGAAATTAGCCCAAAAAAAGATACAACACAAATATCAAACATATCCAAAGGCTTGGAAAAAGTACTGCAAACTAACGATTGGATCAACACACATAGAAACATAGAAGTAAAACTCAAACTAAAGAGCTTAAAAAAAATCCGATCAAAATTTGGATAAGAGTAAAGAATAGTTTTGCTTACGATGATAGTGAAGAGCTAAAAAATCAATGCCTCGACGGCATACTTCCTCAGGGGAAAGTACATCTCTTTCTTCTTCTGGCGCTTAGTCTTCAAAGAAACCTGCAACAAAAGTGCAAATGATCATAAACTGTTCAATTAATTTAAATGAGTATAAAACAGCATTGGAAGAGATGAAATGTATCAAGGACTGCGATTTCTGCCTTCTCCGTATCTGCTAACTCTGCTAAATTGACACATTTCTTATGTACCCATAAGCTAGAAATCCAAGGTTCCACACAAGCTTCAGTTATGTGGTTTTCTCCTCAAATAAATCGATTCACAATTTCTATCTTAAAAAAGTCGAGCACTTGAGAGCCACAGCAAGAAGCATAAGAACAGGTGGTTTTAGTTTCTATTATCTTTTTACTCTTTCTGGTCTCCAAAAATTAAATCAGAGTTTATGAGGTTTGGGACCAGTTTAGCATAGGTCCCAATTGCATTTTGCTTTACTTATATTAAATGTGAGTAAAAATGTCGGTAATCATTAAGATTCTTGTGGACAAAATACATTTAAGGTACTTCTTCCTTTCAAGGCTCTCATGTTATTTGGTTCTAAGGCCGGTTCTGACACGACCAAAGAATGATACTCTTAAGCTATTTCTCTTGTTTTATCTCGGGCAATGACGGGGATGTTGGACAACTTCATAAACTTTCGATAAGTAGCTCGGAATTATATGAAGCTCTCATCAAAAGTATGTCAGATTGCAACTCTTAGCACCTATAAGATAGATCATTCAAAGGGATGGTTTTAATGATTACATGTATGCCACTTAAATCTTATCATACTACATATTTGATATCAAGCTCTCAACAGTTGCATATAGATCATCAAAATCTTGTAAAATGTAGATATTACAGAAGTCACACTCCTTCATTTATCTCCTCTTCTGTAAGGGACATTCAGTTTAAATTATGTATTAATATATATTCTACCACCTCCATGATACATCAGCAGAGGGCTCAAGGAGTCCAGATCGAAGATGACAGTGCACTAACTCCTCTACTGAATATCATGATGGTGGTGAAATACATATCCATGCACAGTATTAAAGGAATATTTCTTAAAGGAGTTGATATAACTGATGTTTGTAATATGAGAAGACAACGAAACATTAAAGCATTATCTAAAAGCAACGGCCAGCATATATCCCAAGCAAAAAGCTACAGGACATTTCAAATGAAATTACATGGGTTATGATTTCTCCAATGCATACAAAACTAAAATGAATTCACCAAGGCATCTACATGAATAAACTAAATATACAACTATCAACCATAAAAAAATACTTCCTCAAATGTGGTAAGCACAATTATAGAGTAGCAACTAATCAAGTTTAGGGATGTTTAGTTCAATGTAACCAAAACTTTTGTGTCATCTAGATGTCAATGTTATCTAAATATCTATAATATTATCTCTAAATTGTTATTATGTCATGACATCACAATAATATTCCTTTAGTGACATTATACACACCTTTCAGCACCATAAACCATACATAATCAATCCAGTGTCGCAACAAACATAGCATATAAGCCTCTACCCAAGAAAACAAACAATCTGTGAAACAAAGTAAGCAAAACTACATCACCACCTACAAAAAATAAGCTATTGAATTTGCATTTGAAACCTAATCAGATTCAGAACTCAAAGAAGTTGTTTCCATAGCCAATTTCATTCA
Organism: Apostasia ramifera; assembly: GCA_019297695.1. Classification (NCBI taxonomy): domain Eukaryota; kingdom Viridiplantae; phylum Streptophyta; class Magnoliopsida; order Asparagales; family Orchidaceae; genus Apostasia; species Apostasia ramifera. The sequence goes on along the minus strand of JAEMOT010004233.1, from coordinate 90,667 downwards.
AGCAAAACTCATAAATTAACAACTTCAACCCAAATACCCAAAACTGTCAGTTTCTATCTCACAGGACAGGACGGGATCATTCACTGAAGCCAAAATCGATCAGTATATTTAAGAGGAAGGAACCTGGTGCTTTGTGAGCTGCCGCCTGATGGCTCGAGTCTTCTTCGGCCTCAGATCAAGAGGAAGGAACCTCTTCTTCTTGTAAACCTCCCTCAATGCCGCCTTCTGCTTCGGGGAAATCAGCGTCAGCACCTGTGCTATCGATAACCTCACCACCTTTGCTGCCATCAAAACCGAAAACAAAAACCCAAACATGAACGGATCTAAAAGATCATCTCAGGAGTCCGGACGGCAAAAAAATCAAAACAAATTACGGGGCATCAAATGGATACATCTTGGATAACTTGTTGGGGGCGCGCCAGCCCCCGGTGACCTTGGCAACGCGCAGAAGCGCGAGCTCCGCCTTGAGGTCCTTGAGCTGGTTCAGCAGCTCCGTCTTCGACTTCTACCGAAGCTCGTGCACCTTAATTCTCGCGGCTATTGCAAAGAAGAAACCACATGAGATCACACAAAAAGGCATGAAATCGGACAAAATATAACTTCCTACTCGTTTGTTCTAAAATTAAAAATTAACCTCATTTAATTTTAATAGCACATTACACATAAAATTTAAAAAGCATTTAATTCAATATTATTTTAATATTATATTATATTATATTATTTTAAAAAAAATATTTAATTTAATGATATTTATAAATAATTTTTTATTAAATTATAAAATTATTAATTAAAAGATGATATCTAGATATCATAACATCTAAATTACATAATATAACACCAAAATAATAATATACCAAACGCTCTCTTAATATTAAAAATTAACTTTATTTTACATTTTATATATACTATTAAAATAATAATTAACTTTATATCACATTCTTCACATATCCTAACATAATAATTGACTTTATTTTACATTATTTATAATTTTTAATAAAAAATATATCTGTCCAAATTTAATTTTAACCATATTAAATTTAACTTTGCAAATAAATAAATTCTAGGTCTATTTATTTATAAGATTTAATTTAATAAAATTAAAAATTAAATTTAAATAAATATTTTTTTATTCAAAATTATAAATAATGTGAAATAAAATTAATTATTTGAGATATGTTAGAAGTCTGATATAAAATTAGTCAATATGTTAGGATATATGAGAGATGTAATATAGGTTAGTTATTATTTTAGTAATGTATGTAGGGTGTGAAATAAAATTAATTTTTAATATTAAATTTTATGTATGATATGATATGCCTGTTTAAAATTAAATAAAGTTAATTTTTAACTGCCAAACAAACAGGATTTAAAGCGAGCAAAATAAGTTCTTTTAAAATGTATAAAGAATGCATATATCAAGCTTATTTGAGTTAATTTTGATTCCATTTCAAACATGCAAACTGCGAGTTAAAAAAAAAGGTGTTTACTTATATGACACAAAAAACTTTAATATTTATTTATTAGGTACCTTAAACTTAAATATTACATGACACACTTATTTATTTAAATTTTACAACCAACACACTCTAGTTAAATTTTTTTATATTTTATTTGAACAAATCATACTTGAGTTATGTTTTAACTTAAACAAGGTTCATAAGAATAAAATCTAACACCCACCCGATACATATTAAATCAAATCTAATCGTTCATCCAATTCTCCATTATTAAAATAAGCATCTAATAAAATATTCTACATAGTTAACAGATTTAAATAATTTTTAACGTGTAAGATTTAATTTAAGATGCATCAAGAGTTAGATTTTATTTAAGATGCAATGAGGGTTAGATTTTATTTAGATAAATTTTATTTAAGTTAAAACATAACTTAGGTATGGTTTACTCAAATAAAATGTAGGGATTTTAATTAGATTGTGTTTATTATAAAATTAAAATAAATGAGTATTTATCATGTAATATTTAATTTTAGGATATTTAATAAGTAAATATTAAAATTTTTTGTGTTGTACTCGTAAAAATCTCAAAAAAACAAATGCATCAATTATATGAGTAGTTTGAATTATGCTTTCATGCAACTTTGCCAATTTTATTTTAAAGCAAATTTCGACTAAATTCACTCATTTTTAAAATATATTTTTTAAAATTGAGACTTTTCAATTAAAATTAAAATTATGTTAAAATTTATTGGAACAAAGATTAATGAAACTGGCATATCTACAAGTGAAATTAGAACAAAAATCATTTTATAAAACTTTAATCCGAATATCAAACATATAGTAATTGTTTATTTGTGAAATTTAATTTTAAAATAAAATTAACTTTTTATTTTAAATTATGTATATAATATAAAATATAATTAATTTTTAATATTAAATTTTATGAATAATATGAAATATTAAACTAAAATTAATCAAATTAATTTTAAATTGAGTAAACAAATAAGATCATATAATCCATAATATTAAATTTTCATGTGCGATAGAGTTTACAGGTTTTCTAATATCTCGAAAAATGTCTCTATTATTTAGCTTCAAAAATAATTTATAAATATTTATATATTTTTTTATTTATTTCAATATATCCACAATTTTCTTTGATATTGTGCTATGATTTAAACCTAAGACCTCTTTTATAGTTGTAATTAGGCAATCTCTTTCCCCAAAATACGTCTATTTATTAATGTAATTATGAAATTATTCAAAAAATTATATTTTGGAATAAGCAAAATAAAAGGTTTTGGCATCTTCACTTTTTTAATGTTAAATTTAATAATTTTATCTAAAAATTAGGGGAAAATTTTTAAGAAAAGAAGGAAACAAAAATTTTATCGTAACACATTGTTTGATTTGAGGCATTTTTTTATTTAACACAAATTTTAACTGTAAAAATTAACTTTATTGCACATCTAACATAAATATAAATATTAAAATTAACTTTATTTTATATCTCATATATTTTTTAATATTAAAATAAAATTCTTTGACATTAAATTTAAAAAATAAAATATTTTTTTCTTATTCAAAGCAAAAACTCGAGCCAAACGAGACATAAAATTTAGCGGAAAAAAATCGTTCCCAAACTTAAAAAATAACTAGATTCATGTTAGCACATTAAAATTACTTGAAATCAATTTTACATTTTTGAATTTAATCGTAAAACTTCTGAACCAAATCATGTTCCATGCATTGAGCTTATTTGATTGAAAAATTATTTTTAGATAAAAATTAAAAATATTTTATTATTAAAAAATATATATAATGTGAAATAAATTTGATTTAAATTTAATAGTGAGATAAAATTGCTGGTGGTGAGACCCCAAATAGTTGAACTAGGGGGGTCAATCTGCATCCAAATATACTATTTGATTATATTACAAGGTTATATATGAAATTAGACATATTAAATTTTATATTTATTTGGCATCAAGCTGTAATTTCTAGGCCCGTCAATCGGTTGAATTCGGATCAGATTAGCTCTGAATATTTGTTGACCTAACCGGACAGTCTGGCATTGCCGGACCATCTTATATATTTAAAATGCATGTGGGAAGAGTTGTAGGAAGGAAGGAGGTAACTAACTATTATGAGCATCTCATTTTAGAAGGATAAACATCATTTGAATTTGTGAGATTATGCTCTAATATTACACGAGTCTATGAATTTGAAAAATCAACTGTTAGATACCTGAAGTTATGATTTTCGGCACGATCATTCCATCTGTTCAAGTTCAATTTACTGTTAGTAATCTTCCCTCATTTTCGGTATTTGAAATTTGAGGGATTGGGAGATGCATGTGGAGGGCTCTAGATTTTAGCGCTCGAGTCTTATGTCACTGACATATGTATGCCAAAAGGAAACGCTAACAATGATACTCAGCTTCTCCAAAAACTTATAACCATCACGAAATATTTGTGTCAATCCAAATAGGAGAATCCTTTCAATAGGATTAAGATCTTGAAAAGGAAGAAGAGAGTTTTAAATTTGTGAGCTTGTGTGAATTTGGTCTAAACTCGAACGACATTCCACGATGCGATAAGAATTGTTTTATTAATAAGAAGAGCTCGCGTGAAACAATTCTATCATCAGAACACCCTGAAATTTGATCCACATTTCAGGCTCCCAAATGTAGTTAAATTACCCTTTGAATGTCTGCAAAAATAATGCATATGTTAGTGTTATTTTATAATTCATGCAAAGTCATGTTATGAATTTTACAAATGCTTTAAAAAATTAAGGGCATTTACCTGCATGCCACACAAACTTTTTAATATTACACCACACACATTTTCTTCACAAAATTTATACTATGGATTGTAAAGAAAATATGTGTGATGTAATACATGAAGATTTATGTGACATATGGGTAATTATCCCAAAATATATCACACATCCAGCAAATAATCCACCAAACTCCTTTGAAAAGTCAATGCCCTAATCATGTAGGACTCTTAATTAATTTAATCTAATAAAAGAATTGATCAACATAGCTTTTGCATATATATTTACCAAAAAAAAAAAAAATTGCATTTGAGTCCCTAAGGTTGAGAGGCAATTGCAAATTGATCTCTGTTTTTAAAAAGTATTGATTTTGGTCCATGACATTATAAAAGCACTATGGTTCCTCTTTAGAATCTCATATTTTTTGATAAAAAATTTAAGATTTAGTTTCTCAATTTTTTTTTGTTTTTTTCATTCTAAAAAAAAGTTAAAAATATAAATATTAATATTTCAAAATTATAATTTAAAAAATCAGAAAATTAATAATTAAAAACAATTTGACATTATAATGTTAAAAAAATTAATAATTATATTTTAAGATGGCAGCACTTTTGTAATATTAGGGGCTTAAATTGAAATTTTTAAAATGTTAAATTAATTTGTAATTCCCTTTGATCCTCAGGAGCCTAATGCAATTTATCCTATAAAATTACTTATAAAATTAATTATTGTAATCGTCTTTTAGCTGGCGAATCTTAAGCTAATGGGTTTTTTGTCAGATATGCTTGAAGATCTTAGGAATCCGTGTGTAAAAAGTCTTCATATTCCATTAATTTTTTTCATTAGTGTTCTTTTAATAAAGTTATTAACAAGTCTAATGATTTATGCTAATTAATTTCTTAAATCTACTATAAAAAAAATTTCTTAAATCAAATTAAAAAAAAAAAAAGTAAAAGTAAGTACTTACTGCTCTATAAAATTCTACCTATATAATTACTTTTGTTTAAAATTTATTTAAGTTTTAAATATTACATATACATCACTCAAACTAATTTTTATTAAAAATAAATAAAATATATATAAAATATTTTACATGTAGAATGACATCGATAGAACACTGTCCCATAGGCACCATGCTGGGTAATTTATTTTTGTAATTTGGCTGCCAATGACCACCATGCGTCAGTCGGCCACTAGATATTTCTCGTTGCTACCACCATCCTCCACCATCGGTGTTTCGAGTTAAATTAACTATAGTTTAATATGCAAAAATATATTTTAAAAGTGGTTATTATGTAAATGTAATTTTCTCATAGGGACGTGTATGTAATTGCCCTGAAAAAAAAAAAAAAATCTTCGCGAGCTGCATCCATCTATATTAATCCCAATCTCCCCGGCTTAATATCACTATCCATGGCGCCGTCAGGGCAACTTCTCCTCATCTTCCTCTTCTTCTCTGCTGCTGCGAGCGCATCTCCCTGGAAAAAAATCTCTCCGGCTGACATCAACGGATCAGGCGGCCGCTATCAGAAGATGGGAGAAGATGCAGTGAAGGAATTCAACAGGAGGAATGCCGTGCGAGGCGACGGGATCAGGGAGCTTTACTTTTGCAGGGCGATGGAGGCTGCTTCACTGCGGCTGCCGAGAAACGTCACAGTGGTGTCTCTAACGCTCATGGCCGAAGGAAGAGCATGCAGTTCTGCTGTGTGCAGCCATTTCCAGATGGACGCGCACAGGGCCGTAGTGGCTTCGATTGACGGTCAAATCTCCCTCCAATCGTTGGTTTTGCTTGAAGGTTATAATCCTGGATCCGATGTGAAGTGCGTTGCAAATGAAATAAACTGAACTTCCCGTAAAGAAGTCGCCCGGCAGACGGGCGATTTTTATTTCTTAATTTAATGATGATAATTAATATCGTTTGAAACATGTTTTTTTTATTAATTTTTTTTTAATTTGTTCATATGATTAATTAGTTAATTAAAAATACTTATATTTAAAAAATCTTTTTTTTTTAATTAAGTTTTTTTTTAAGCACTAATTTGTCGCTGTAAGAATCAAGGTCCTTAGAATCGGATTAGACAGGTCAGTTAGACTATGAACTGACTAATATACCTATGATCTCATGACGAAAAAGAGTGGAGAATGATTGTCAGGAGCAAAGTGAAATTCTTGGCAGGCTTTTAGGCTGATAAATAGCAGCGACAGGAGCACAAGAATGAATCATCACATATCGAAAATAAGGGCAAATTTCTAATCTGTATAAATAGATAATGTGATCCTAATAATATAAGCGTCTTTTAAGAAAAAACCACGAAGCTATTAGATCAAGGTGGGCAACGTAACTTAAGTTGCATGAGAGATTTATATTTAAGATTTTTTTTTGATAATCATTTATACTTGAGGGTTGAATTAAAAGATTAAAAATTAATTAAGAGTCAGAACACTATCAACGACTATGTCTCCTGCCACCAGTCACCAGGCGTTGCCCATTGCTACCACTAATCACCATCATACATGTTTCAATTATATTAATCGTAGTTTAATTATGATAATATTAACGGAGTATTATTATTATAATATCCATAATTGCAGGGCGGTATATATATAAATAAATTTTAAAGAATGATCAGTATATAAATATAATCTTTCAAAGTGACATACATGTAATTACCTCTTGAAATTAATTATATAAATTATCTATACATAAATTTTAATATTAAAGTAATAATATTTCAAAATTAGGTGAATTATAAAATTAAAATAAATTTTATTTATATTTTCCATAAATTAAAAATAAAAATACTATTAATAGTTGCTTTTTTCTTAATTACAAATGATCTCACAAACTAACAGAATTTCTCAAAACAATTCGATCTATTACATTAAAAAAAAAAGTGAAAACGCAGATCTAAAAGATCTGTTTATTTGTAAAATTAAATTTAATAAGACTAAAATTAAATTTGAATAAATTTTTTTTTTATTAAAAATTATGAATGATGTAAAATAAAATTAATTATTATATTGGGATATGTGAGGAATGTGATATAAAGTTAGTTATTATATTGCGATAAATAATGTGATATAAGTTAATTATTATTTTAATAATGTGTATAGAATGTGAAATAAAATTAATTTTTAATATTAAATTTTATATGTAATGTAATATGTTAGTTTAAATTAAATTAGGTTAATTTTTAACGATCAAATATGGCCTTTAATATAAAAAATAATATTTTACTTCACATACTTAATAATTTTTAATAAAAATATAAACTTTATTTCACATCTTAGACCAAAATACTCGATTTGAATATTTTGATCTAGAATGTGAAATAAAATTGATATTTTTATTTTAAATTATTGAGTATATAAAGTAAAATAATATTTTTTTATTTAAATTTATGTAAAATGATTTAAAATATTTATTTATTATTATTGTTGTTGTTTTTAAAATTAGTACCATTTTGGTCCTGTTTTGATCCTGTTTTGGTCCTCGCGCCAAACAGGGCCTAAGACTTTCAATTGAACAAACGCACTTTCTATAAAGAAATAACGGTGGGATGTAATTTTTTTATTGATACAAACGTCTGACCATCAGAGTTTATATAGCTCTCCAAATAGAGATTTCGATTATGCGCAAAGTCGAGTGCCATTAACGATGTCAAAGGTCTCCACCAATCCTCTTCACCGAAGTTGTAACATCCCGACAATTTAGATTTGGTGTGTATTATAAATTGAAATTATATGTACAAATTTTGGTGATAAATAATATTTACAGTACTTTGGTATAGAAAATATAGAAGAAATTTTGGGTGATACTTTTGATTTATTTGATCTCCAAAAATGAGTTAGAATATATAAAGTATAAAAGATGAGAATTAAATATGATTTTTATAAATTTATAATTTATGTTGGTAAATTAGAGTCCATTGAAGAAAATAAATTTATTGTAAATTTGAAGATAATTATGGATTTTTTATAAGTCCAAAAATGACTTAGAAAGAGTGATAAAAAAATATTAAATCTAAAAATAATTTTGTAAGACCTAGTACTTATTTAAAAATATTAAGAAAAATATTAAGAAATTATTTTTCTTAATTTAAATTTGAATTTATTTAAAATATCATAATTTATTTAAATATTTATTGATTTAAAATTCTCATGAGAATATTTATCAAAATTAGAGATATTTAAGAGATATTACTATGGGTTAAAAAATGATTTGTTATCATTCTTAAAATTTTGAATTTATGAGATTTAATTATCCTTTAATTTTAGCCTTGGGAGAAATACCAGATTTACCTTAGATTGAGTTATTAGAGAAGATAATGTTTCTCTCCTCTCACATATCAATTTATCCCTCTCTCGATTCGTAACAGTCGGCCCTAGCCCCGGTCCTCCTTAGCACAAAATGAGAAAAGGAGAGAGAGAAAAAGAAAAGAAGGAGGAAAGGGAAAGGAGAAGGGAGAATTAGAGAACCAAAGCGACATAATCTTTCTCTACCGATTAGGCAACCATTGAAGAAGGATTTCAAAGATTCGGATGAAAAGACAAGAAGAAAAGGAGGAAAAAAAATAGATATTTTCATGATTTCACGAAATAGGAGATTTCTCTAACTATTAGAGTTTAAATTAATCAAAGATAAGAATTCGCATAATTTGATTTATATTAATTAGACAAGGATTGGATAATTTTAATATTTAATTATTTGTGAAATTTTATTTTATTGCATTGCTGATATTTTCTTCATGTTTATGGTTGTAAATTTCGTTTATGGGTTTAAATTATTTTAGGGCATTACACTCAGGTCCCTAAGTTTAACGCTTAATATCGCGCAGGTCCACGTTTTTAAATTCATAACATCAAGGTCCCTGCGTTTTAATAAATTATCATATAAGTCCTTTTTTAATTTTTTATTATTAAATTTTTTAAATTACCGTTTTACCCCCTGTCGTTATCTCTCTCCTCTCGATTCGGCGCACGCGCGTG